>SJYO01007492.1:11028196-11253820 GCA_006410555.1 Capra ibex | reverse complement strand
CCCCCCCAAGTCCTCCCCCCAAGTCCTTCCCCTTGTGCACATGTGGACACCGTCTAAGTACAACTACATACCGTTTTGGTTATGTTATAACATTTCATTAATCAGAGGTTAATTTATTTAAACATAATTTTTTAATTTTTTTAGTTTCCTTCCAGAAACGAACGGAGGGTAAGATAACAGTATGGGGACCTTCCGACATAGGAAAGAGTGTAAGGAGACAGGGTCGGACCTCGTGAGAGAGGGTCCGACGGGTGAGGTTCGTTGGTTCCAAAGGTCCCCGCACTGGGTGAAATGAAGAGTTTACCGTCCCGGACCTAAGCTATTGTCCGAGACCCCCGTCATTTGTAAGGGTACCGACGATGTCGGTCGAAAGATTGGACGTCAAGACTGAAAGGAGGGGGACCGGTATCGGATGTAATCAAGGTACACGTCGAAGAAGCAGGTCGACGGTTTCTGGAAGGACGGGACTTAGAACAGGTGGAGGCGTCGGAAGGGAGAACGTCTAGTTCCTTTAGAAACTGTATACAAATAAACTCTTTTTGGTATTACTTTTCTGAGTATTCAAGTAATTCTTAAGATAAGTAATATTCAGTAAGATAAGATAAGTAGTTTTTTCACCTTTCTTACGAAAAGTCGTCACTTTTTTTAGTTACTTCTTTTTACAGTTTTGCATTACTTACTCACTTATTCAGTTCATTGTCTTCTTATGTATGACACATTTACTTAAAATTTTCAGTACCTTTGTTATTTAACAAATTCTTAACACGATATAAAGAGTTTTATAATTATTTTCGTTAATTTTTTAAAATGTGGAGTTTTACAATAACAACAGAGGTTCAGATTCTACTATCGATACACAAACGTAGATAATATATTAAAATTCTTAATTGAATATACTGAAAACGTTGTTTCTTTTGTTCATTATTTGACTCTCTTCTATAAAAGAAAAATTTTATAAATAAATAAATCGACACGGTCCAACATCAACACCGTACACTTAGGAATTAACACCGTACACCCTAGATCAAGGGGGTGGTCCCTAACCTGGGTCCGGGGCACCTAACTGTCGTACCTCAGAGTCGGTAACTTGGTGGTCCCATCAAGGGTTCTTCTATATAAGTCTCGTACTCTTATTATTGCTTGTATATTCGATGTTTAATTCTTTTCCACTTTATAGAGTATAAGTAACTTGTCAATCATAAACAAAAAATATAGTATTCACGAAAGTACAGAGTAAATTGTGAAGATTGTGGGGAGACCCTCTTCCGTTACCGTTGGGTGAGGTCGTGAGAACGGACCTTTTAGGGTACCTACCTCCGATTATCCGACGTCAGGTACCTCAACGATTCTCAGTCTGTGCTGACTCGCTGAAGTGAAAGGGGAAAGTGAGTACGTAACCTCTTCCGTTACCGTTGGGTGAGGTCACAAGAACGGACCTCTTAGGGTCCCTACCCCCTCGGACCACCCGACGGTAGATACCCCAGTGTGTCTCTACCTGTGCTGACTTCGCTGAATCGTCGTCGTCGTCGTTGTGGGGAGATTTCAGATACCATATAAGAAAGGTAACTGTCTACTCCGTTGACTCTGAGTGTCTTCAATCATTGAACTGGTAGTAGTGACTCAATCATTTCCCAATCGACTCCAATCTTATGTCTTTAGACTGAGGTCCCAACTGAAGTGATGAGTTATGATGTTTATTAGAATACTTGTCTACAATTTAAGTGATCGTTAGTCCCTGAATATTTACTTCGTTTTTGTTACAGTGGTAAAAGGTAGATACTCTATCTATCGTTGAAATCTTACTAATTCTGTCTACTATAATAGTTCACAACTACTCTTACTTACCACATGTAATCATATTGATAAATCTTCTTATTAAATCCTCATTCCACTTTTCTCATTTCTGGGGATCATTTAAACTTTCAAAATTTTAGGTGGTGAGAGTGACCTTTCTTATGAATGTATACCTCTTTACAGGTTTCTGTAAACAGTGTCTTAACAAATTTATCACTTTCCAACTTTTACTTTTTTTCAAGTTATTATTTACTTTATACCGTTTAATTTTACGAACAATTTCTCTTACTCAATCCCTGAAGGGACCACCTACTCTTAGACGGATTACGTCCCCTTTACTCAAACTAGGGACTAGACCCTTCTTAGACGTACGGTCCCTCGTTGATTCGAGTATACGGTGTTGATGGCTCGGACAAGAGATCTCGGAAGTTCTACGTCGTTGAATCGGACGAGTCTGAGGTACAGGTAGCTCAACCACTACGGTAGGTTGGTAGAGTAGGAGACAGTAGGGGAAGAGGAGGAAGGAAGTTAGAAAGAGTCGTAGTCCCGGAAAAGGTTACTCAGTAAAGAAACGTAGTCCACCGGTTTCATAACCTCGAAGTCATAGTCAGGAAGGTTACTTATGGGTCCTGACTAAAGGAAATCCTAACTGACCAAACTAGAGGAACGTCAGGTTCCCTGAGAGTTCTCAGAAGAGGTTATAGTGTCAAGTTTTCCTAGTTAAGAAGCCACGAGTCGAAAGAAGTATGAAAGAGGTATAGAGTGTAGGTATGTACTGATGACCTTTTGGTATCGAAACTGATCTACATGTAAACAGTCGTTTCATTACAGAAACGAAAAATTATACGGTAGATCCAACCAGTATTGAAAAGAAGGTTCCTAGTTCGTAGAAAATTAAAGTACCCAGAAAATTAAAGTGGTAAACGTCACTAAGACCTCGGGTTATTTTATTTCAGAGTGACAAAGGTAACAAAGGAGTAGATAATCGGTACTTCACTACCCGGGTCACGGAACTACAATCAAAAAACTTACAACTCAAAATTCGGTTGAAAAAGTGAGAGGAGAAAGTGAAAGTAGTTCTCCGAGAAATCAAGAAGCGAAAGACGGTATTCCCATCACAGAAGACACATAGACTTCAATAACTGTAAAGAGGTCCGTTAGAACTAAGGTCGAACACGAAGGAGGTCGGACCGTAAAGAGTACTACATAAGACGTATCTTCAATTTATTCGTCCCACTGTTGTATGTCGGAACTGTATGAGGAAAGGGTTAAACCTTGGTCAAGTAACAAGGTACAGGTCAAGATTGACAATAAAGAATTGGACGTATGTCTAAAGAGTCCTCCGTCCAGTCCACCAGACCATAAGGGTAGAGAAAGTCTTAAAAGGTGTCAAACAACACTAGATGTGTCAGTTTCCGAAACCGTATCAGCTATTCCATCTTCTTCTACAAAAAGACCTTCAGAACGAAAAAACTACTAGGTTGTTTACAACCGTTAAACTAGAGACCAAGGAGACGAAAAAGATTTTGGTCGAACTTGTAGACCTTCAAGTACCAAGTACATGACAACTTCTAACCCAACCTCTTAAAACTCGTAATGAAACGATCGGACATTCTACTCACGTTAACACCACATCAAACTTGTAAGAAACCGTAACGGGAAGAACTTCAACTGTAAAAGATTAGGACACCGGTGACGACTCGAAAAGTTTAAACGACCGTATAACTCACGTCGTGAAATTGTCGTAACAGAAAATCCTAAACTTTATCGAGTTGACCTTAAGGTAGTGGAGGTCATCGAAACAAGTATCACTACGAAGGATTCCGGGTGAACTGAAGTGTAAGGTCCTACAGACCGAGATCCACTCACTAGTCTGGTAGCACCAAAAGACTCAGTACTTCTAGAAAAAACGTATCAAGAAGACGAATAAACCGTGAAATTACACCCCTGTCGTAGGTGACACAAGTAGTCTTCGTCTGGATCGTGAAGACACTAGTTGTGAAGGTAGTGGAAGATCTTCGGTCTTCTCGTATTACATAGGGTAATCTCTGTGTCTCCTTAGACATTGACGTTGGTCAAGACTGTCCATAGTGAGACCCTTGTCTACTCCTGAGGGACATTCTCCTTTCATTACCTCATTCCCCATTACACGGATCACGAAGACGAGACGTTCAGAGATCATTAGTACTGGGTGTCTCGACCTCTGTCACAGTCTCTAGTAGGTCCATCCAAAGGACCCGAGGCAACCGGAGTGGAGACGACGGGGGAACTGGTCCAAGTCTTACTTATTGGCGAAGATGTGGGAATAAACATCGGACGACGACTCGACTCATATAGACCCTAACTCAACTTTAAAAGAAACGACCAAAAAGACGAAAGTCACAACTGAAAGACAAACTGGTGTACAAGATTTCCTCGATTTTGGATTTCATACTTGTGCCGACTGACGTATCTTAATTTGTAGAAGACGTTACGAGACCGGTGTCTGACCCGGAACACTTCCAGAAACGATGATATGTTGGTCACGGATCTGACTAATGATAGTGAACTAACACACTTTATACTTACACGAAAAATCCAATTAGATATGAGGGTGACCGTTACATACTTTTAGGTACAAAATAACACAAGAGTTAAATAATAACTCCGGTGGAGAGGAGATAACACATTTGAGACTGTCTAAGATTTCCACTTTTACACCATAGAGTAACTATAAAATAAATAAATAAATATATAATTTTTTAGTAATAAAAATAATAATAAAACTAAGTACAACTACACACCGTTTTAGTAACTATAAAATTCGACGTAAAGAAACCACGGATAATACCATACTAAAAGGGTACACAAATAATTGAAAAATCTGAAGAAAAAATATTTCACAGGATAGACAACGGTTAAAAGGATTCACACATATAAAAAGAATGGTTAAACATTCTCGAAGAAAACACAATTACTAAAATAAGTACACAGATATTCATACAACGTCAATATACAAAACACAACGATAAACGGAAATTAAAACGAAGTAATAAATACGTCACGAGACCGACGTATTAACGTATAATACGTTACGAGACTACCACTCCAACCCATTATCGAAACCCCTTAACACTTGGACGTGGAAACTGTACCTCGGACCGGACAATGTCTCCCTTGTCTGTAAGTACAATATAAAAAACCGTTCGGGTCGACTAAAAAAAGACATTCCTCAAGGTATCTCTCACATGTAGTCGCTCTCCAACCCTTTTTGTGTTTCCCCGAGGTACGATCGAATGCCCTGTACAGAGATCTTGTAGTCCCCTTAACGAAACAACCAAGACTTCAAAGGTACCGTCGGTCGTCAGTCATTTATACCCACTACGGGACATGGTACTGGGACGTCTAACTACTTTGTACCCTTTTTGTTAAGTATAAACATTTCTAAGATACTCTTTATTTGTAATAAAACCCCTTTCAGGGAAGTTTGTTCTCTTTTGTCTTGTTTTTTGGAGGTGACTTAAAAATTGGAGAAAGACTTGAGGGATTTAAAACGTAGACCTCCAGTGTAACATAAGTAGGAGATTAAAGAGAGTAGGAATTCACGTGTCTTAGGGAAGAGGAACTCTAATAGGTCTGTCCGATAACAAAAATTTTTACCTACAGTAATCTTCTTTTTTTTTTCCTCTTTACTTCTCTCTTTTTATACTCTTGTCTTTTTTTTACCAGTATTTCCTTTCAAAACGGGGAAAGATTCTATGATTATTGAAGTTGACTCGGGTCTACGAGATTGACCGTGTCGAATATCTACCTATGTATATCCGAGTAAAGTAGGAAGAGTTCAAGAAAAGGTTGGCATTTTTAGAGGTGAAGTGTCAAAAACTCAAGAAGGAAGAAGGTGAAAGGTTGAGGTAGTGGGAAAAAAAAGTTACAGAGAGATCCCTAAGTCAATGACGGTGATTGGTCCTTCTAGTACCGGTAAATTGCCAACTATTAAGTAGGTACTCATTTTCTATAAATTTTAACTTTGATTGTGAGGGATTTTTTTGATGACATACAGTCCGAGACATACTTCTTGTAAAACATATAATAGAGTAAATTAGTAATGTTGAAGGGAGACTCCGTCTCTATGTTTGGAATTTCCTCAATTCACTCGACATTCTTAAGTGTACGGTTTTTTTAATTATTTATTTTTGTGTACTAATTAATACAATTATCTTTTTTAAGTGTATACAGTATTAACTATTTCGGTTCACACAGTAGGACCAGACGGACCGTGATCTCAGGATCGAGAACTGGTGACACAATCTAGAAGACCTAGCAGAAACAGAGTCTGGTGTCGTGGTATCTGTTACGACTAACGGTTTGTGGGACAAGAGAGGGTGACGTCTCAACTTACCAATCGTAACACCAATCGTAGAAGGTCCAGAATACCTTCTCAGAAGTACGTCAACCAATCACACGTGAGAGTACATTCTAAAGGGTCTAAAATTAGAAATTTCACAGTGAGACCCCGGGACGGGGAAGGGTAGTCAAACTCCTTTCGTAAAAAGTGTAGGAATAAGGAGTCCGACATCTACTGTCCCAACTCCTTCCGACACCGTTACAACATCTTTTCCCGGTAAAAGAACGGTGACAAACTGTTCCTCAGCCTCGGTCCCGAGTACATGCACTGCTACGTACCTTAGCGTTTGTACCACTGGTGCCACTACACCCTCCGTGTCCACCTCTTCCGGAACTGGGCGGGGACCCGACTCGCCTAGAAGTACTACCACCGTTTCTACAACTGTATCTGTTCCTGTTAGTTCCTCTCACCCTGGTGTTACTGTAACTTCGGACACTACTTCAGGTGGTTTAGTAATTCCCTACACAGACGTGTCCGGTCGAAGTCCTGACGTCCTTGGAGTGTCTTCATCACCAGTTAAAGTAATCCCGGTGTCATCCCTTCCACGTATCGTTTCTTCCATATCCTGTCTGGTGGGTGGTGTGGTATCCGACGTGTCTACGGGTGGTACTCCTCCGTGTGGGTCGCCGAGTACTACTGGAATATAGCCTCTCCCACCGTCTACCGGTACATGGACAGATACCTGTACTACCACTTTTCGGTCATGAGTCACTAAGGTGTCTTCTCCTTCTCCATGTAGACCCGGTGTGTAGATCGTTTTCTCTACCGAGAGAAGAACGACTCTTATACGTGCTCGTAGACCCCGTGTCAGCACCACCACATCGTGTGCAGGTCGTACCTCTCCTGTGACTACTTCTTCAGGTACCCGCACACCTCCGCACACAGGACCACCTACTCCCACTACTCCTCCGACAACGAGTGCTCCCAGTCGTCCATTTTCTGATCTTTCTTCCACTTCTCGTCTCCCAGCCAGGACCCCGAGCTCCGTTTCGGGTCGTCCTACTTAAGACAGCGTCACCTGACCGACTCAAGGACGTAACACGAGCCGGACACATTTCCCAAACCCCCTATACACTAAATAACCCAAAACCATGATTCCTTGAAAGTGTGAGTAAAAAAGTAAATACAAAGAATTGTCCTTCAAACCCGATCGTCTACCCCGTGATGACCTCTCCAGGGACATCATCAAACTTACCACAGTCGTAAACCAAGACCTAATTCAATACCAGTGCTACTACTTTACAACTTCCGGTTCAGTTCCTTTACGACCCACGACACAAGTTAAGACAGAGAAGGAAAGGTCTCTGTCGAAACGAAAAGAGTCTGAATAAGTAAGGTAAATACTAAAGAGAACCCTGTCGTCTCCAAAGATTTGGAACCAAATTTCTAGTCCTAATCTTGATAATGTGAGTATTTTACCCAATTTGAAGAGTAGTGACAATCCTAATAGCAATTACAGTCTGAAAAAGACCACTTGTTTTGAAATGGCAACAAGTAATTAATACAGTAACTAAGTTGTATCAAAAACGGTTTACGAATGATAAACAACATTTAGTCCCCCCCGTTCCTTCTCAATGTTTACTATACCCATCCTTTTACTAAAGTACGGTAGATGGTTCTATTTAAGATTCATACAATTTCTCACTTTACGTTCTTCATTATATCATTCTGTTAGAACCTTTTTATATACCCACTTATGAATAAAATACCACCATCTCTACGGAAATTCGTAGTTGACTAACAAGGTTAAGGAAGTTGGAGAACCACAACTGGAAATAAAGATTATTGGTTTGTTTCGTTGTATCGAGGAGTAGCCTGGACGACGGAGAAAGAGTCATCAAAACTCTCGAGGAACACTAAGGGTCCAGTAAAACGAGATTTTAGGTAACAGAGTAACTTAGAAACTGGGTGGAACGACGGAACGAACACACCCATGAATTGAAAAGTCACCAAGTAGGGGTACGAGAAAGAAGTAGTACAGGGGTTTGGAGTGATTGTGTTCCTACTATATACATTCTGAACAGGATTTCCATACCCATTTTCCTTTCTAAATATTACGTCGTGTCTTGTCTTTTGAGAAAAAAATTTACTTGTAAATTACGACATGTCAAGGATTCAATAGACACGTCGTGAAGAAGGATATATCGAGGGTCGGTCGACCGTCCACTGACCTCTGACCAGATGAAGAACCTTGGAGGAGGGTAGAGGGGAACAGAGGGACAAGATTCTGAGAGGAATGAGGACAATGGACCCGGTACTCGGTGCTTAGGTTACGAAGGTTCAGTCACGAAAGTTTGAAGTGACACGAAGTCTTAATGGACCTTCCGTACAGTCTACGACGACGACGCACAGTATTCCTCTAAACTTAACCTTCTACCCTAACCTCTCACTCTTAAACGTAAAGATTGTTGAAGGGTCCAAGAAGTGTACGACCCCCAGTGTCAAACTTTTGACTAGATGAATTACCATTTCTCTTTCAACCACGAAGGACTTAAAGGGACAGAGGTGTACTACGAGTTAACGTAATACGAGTAACGTATAGGGAATGAATTTACAGTGATAAGTCACAAAAGTAAGAAAGTAAATTCGTATTCTTATTTCCTTCTTTTCATCTTTTCTTTTTTATTTATAACAACTGTTATATATATATTTTCTATTAAAAAAGAAATTCAATTTTTTTCTTATTATCAACATATACACCCTATGTTCTTTTTCGTTCCCTTAAAGTATTTTTGTAGATGAAGACTAAGTAACTTTTGTGATTTCGGAAACTGAGACACCTAGTGTTGTTTGCCACCTTTTAAGAATTTCTCTACCCTTATGTTCTGGTGGAATGGACGAAGGACTATTTGGACATACGTCCAGTTCTTCATTGTCTTGGTCTGTACCTTATTACCTGATCAAAGTTTAACACTTTCCTCATGTAGTTCCGACATATAACAGTCAGACGAATAAATTGAAGAGACGTCTCAACCTGTACTGAATCACTGACTTGTAATTGTTGTTTCACCGTATGTTCAATAATTTTACTAATCTTATATTTCCAGTAAAAAAAGTGTTTCTTTTCTGATTATTGGTTTTAACTCAATACTTATTAGTTAAGTGTTTTCTTCTCTAAGTACTTATTACTTGGGTGTTTTCGAATTTCTGACGGACAATTTTGTAGTTACTTTGTCGGAACTTGGATATGTAACCGTTTTTAAGAAAGAAAATTTTACTATTACGGGCCGTAGGTCAAATGTCATTTCCTCTGTAAGAACATATAACTATACTTTTAAGTATACCCTTTATTTACTGACATTAGAAAGACGTTCTTTTAAACTGTCATACATTGGAGTGGTAATTCTTAAAACGGATCCCTTTTTGCTCTGTACAACCCTCTCTCAACGCAACCTTCCGTGTCAGAATTGGTGACCCGGTGGTCCCTTCGGGGGTCTCTATGACACTTCTACCTTATATATCCCTAAATTGAAGAAACAAGTCTGATCGATCCATTTTCCTACCTGCACACTCACTTTCTAGTCTCTACCTCCTTCTGTACGACCTGGATCTGTTCTAACCTTCTCCTGTCTTCCCTCTCGAAGAGGAAAACAGGCTCGAGTAGAGGAGGTAACTCAATGTGAACCCTTAGTCGAATATATCGAGTTACGTTCATGTAAATGACGGATTCTATTTTCACAAAACCTATCCTTTATTCAGGATTCTCTTTCTATTAACTTGTCCAGGGTTAACCACTCTTTGACGGGTCAAAAATGGAGGTCGAAGAAGAAAGTCCCACTCCCATCTCCTCTACATCGACTGTCCTGAGACGGGGGATTCCTGAGGAACTGGAAACTACTCAGACACAGAAACGGGATTCATCTTGGACCCCTGACCCAAAATGGAAATGAAAGGAACCGACTGAACACACAGGATTCCGGGTCAACGAGCTTGAGAGACTTGGAGTCCAAGACTGGGACGGTGAGGTCCACACTATTACTGGACACTGGTTACTTCTTTGTCTTTACTTAGTACACTAACGGTTCAGGAACATCCCTATTTGGAGGTCTAAGGTTTAACCGACCTAGACCCCGATCTCTACGGTCGGAACCGAAGAACAATCCTACATTATCTTTAGTGTCTTTTAAACAAAAACAAAAGTAACACCTGGGAATATGAATAGAAAATGAGTTTATGGTTGAGAGAACGTCGTGTTCGATCCCCTGTTTTCTGAGTTTCATTAAAACTTAAAAGTGAAAACGACAAATGACGACAGTGAGACTCGTTCATTAACAAAGAGTAGACACTTTAATTTGTCCTCCAAGTAACGTTATTATGTACCAAGACGGTTCAAGACTTCTATACAAAAAGAAGGGAAGGGGAAAGAGGTCAAGAGGGACGGGTATGGGAGGAGGTCGTAGCAGTGTCCGGACGTCCCTGATTTTTACTGGGTCACGTACGAGTCACACACGTACGAGGTAGTGAGTCAGTACAGGTTATTTGTCTGTTTTGATCTTTCTTTGTTTTCGTGTCTCTTACTACCCCTTTCCATCTCTCCGGGGCTTCTCTCCCTCTCTGTGTGTGTTAACCCTTCTTCCGTCTCTCTCCGTCTCTCTTGGTCTTAGACGTTCACCCGATGTCTGTCCCTCTCTCCCTTTAATTATTACCCTCATATTGACTGTAGTCACCCTCCTCTTCCTCCCCCGAGTCGTCCTCCTTTTTCCACCCTGTAACAAAGAAGAGAAACACTTTCTTCTTCATTTTTCTGATCTCCTTTCCCCGTTTTCTGTACCTCTGGGCCAACCTCTTAGCCCCCCCCCCCCCCCCCTTTNCCCCCCCCCCCCCACGTTTTGTACCACTTTTGTGTCTACTTCTTTCTATGTCCCTCTGTTCCCTCTTGTGTCCTTCCTTATAATCTTTTCGACCCTTCCACGACACACTCGGTCCGGACGCTCTTTTTCCGTGGTCTCCCGTCTCGTCCCGTTGACCTCGTCGTTTCTCGGACGTCTCCGGTCTGTCCCCTTTTCTCTCTGTCCGTTAGATGTCCCGTCCACCTTTCTCCGTCCCCGTTTTGGTCAGAGGGTCCCTCTCTCTTCCTCTACCTCCCCTACCGTTGTCGTTCTTCTACCCCACTGACGTCCGTTCCCCCTCGACTTGTCTTCCCACCTTCGTCTCCCTCGGCCTTCCACTCCCTCTAAGTGTCTGTCGCCTCCTACTCCCGTCTCTTCACCCAAGGTCCCCCTCTGGGTCTCTTTCGGACGTCCCTGCTCGGAACACTCAGTTTCTCCGTCCATGTCTCGCTCCTCTTCTCCTCTCTTCGTCCCTCCGACCTCTGCTGACTCGATGTCCGTTTAGGTCACCGTATCGTTCGTCCTTTGGTTACAGTTCTCCGGTCTTTTTTCTTTCCGGGTCTCACTCGACTTCTAGGTCAGTCCGTCTTGTGGTCTCGATGTGTGAGTCTTTCTGCTAGTCTCTCTACTTACTTTAGAAACCTCCGTCTCTTCGGGTTTCTGTCGTTTGTCTTTTTCTCCGTCTTCCTCTGTGTACCTCTCCCTACCTTTCATTCTTTCTCTTCCTCTCCGTCTTTCTCTCTCTATTATTATCTGGGTCTCTGTCTCCTTCCTTATCTATCTACATTTCTCCCTTTCTCCGTCTGAGTCGGTTCCTCTAGGAGTGTATCTACACCCCTCTCTTTCGTTCCACTCGTCCTTGTTACCCGGTCCAGGATGGACCTCGAAGGACGTTCAGACCCCCACCACTCGTCAACGTCGGAACGAACGAGGGGTCTTACAAACACCCATGACGACAAGACTCGAATATTAGTATGTCCCTTCCCTTGACACCCGTTTCGAGGGAGTCAGAGTTCCCTGGTGAGGACCCACTGTACACCGGGGTCCTGAGATCGGTCCTCGATTCAAGGACGTCAGGGAAGGACGACCCCGTCTTCGGGGTCCGAGGGTGAGTCCTCGTAGTGGGGACGAGTTTGATCCGGGAAGCCGTCCGGGTGCCTCCCGTCCCCCCTGTATTCCGAGTGGACCCTGTCCTCACACCTACGACCTTTCCTCCGTACGAACCCTTGAGTCCTTCCTGGGACTCCCGACCTAGAAAAGAGTCGACGAGGAGGAAAGTGTCCTTTTTTTTTTACTCCGGGGGACCCTCCACATCCCACTACTTCCGGTACTTTAACAGGAGAGGAGGACGGTCCCACGTAGGGTTCTCGACAAAATAGGTAATTTTTGACATCCTTTTAAAAGATCCCGGGATTTCGAAATCAGATGTCTGTATAATCTCAATGTTTTCTATAATAACTGAGTCTCTATCCCTGGGATGTCTTATTTTTCACCAAGAGATAATTTATGTTGTAAAATAGTCAATCAGTCACCGTTGGGTAATTTGGGTGTATATTAGTATAGTCTTCACTATATAATTAATATAAACTACACCCTGTACCATGTAAAAAAACATAGATCATATATTGTCACGGGTACTTCCCAACTTTGATGGGTCACGGAGAACCCAAAGTCGGGGCACTCCCACACAAGACGGTAAAGTTCATAAACCACTCTTCGAGAAGAGTCTTTCCTCTCTTCCCTGGTCCGAGGGTCACACCGGGGAGTGAAGTGTTCCAGACATCGTGCTTCCTGAAGTCTGTCCATTGTCCTTCTTGAACGGAGGACGTTAAAACTCACTCCGTCACCACTTTGGAAAACCGCGCAGGAAACACTATAGAGACTGGTTCCCCATCCCTCCTCAAGTCAGGACGGATCTCCCGTTTTCTTTTAAGTCCGAGGTAGGAAGGACTCGTACTCTTTCAGGGGACGGGTGTGTGTGGGGTCCCTTTGATCTCAATGTTAACAAAGAACCGGTCCATAAAGGGGTGTCCTCGGTCTGACCCCGAACTCCACTTTCGACCCTCGGTTGTCCTCTCTCGACTACTCTCACCTCGGGTTCTCCAATCGAAGACCCTGTCGTCCGACGACTCCGACCCGGTGAACCGAGTAAGATCGAGGTTGACGTGAGACACGAGGGGTCTACTTCAGAGAAGGGAGAGGAGGAATGACCAGTGCGGACACTGGTGTCTCACGACTCACGAAGGAGAATCCACTACCAGAGAGAGGACGAGGGGTGAGAGGACTAGGACTGGGGTCTTGTCTCAGGTAACGTCGTGGCTGGTCCAGTAAGGGAGAAGGTGAGTTCCCCTCGAGTCCCAAAGCACCGTAGGTACACGTCCATTAAGACTGAAGTCGAGGGAGACTCTGAGAGTCCCGACTTCCGGAAATGGACGAGGTTTCCCTTCGCGGTCGGGTCCCCTGAGGAGTGTGGAGACCTCCCGACAAAGAAAGGAGTGTAAGGTGACCTGGTCGGACTTTTCGGGAGAGGGTTCGACAGATGGAGTTCCTTACTCCCAAAAGGTCAAGACACTGTAAGTGTACCGCCGACATTGGTAGAAAGATTAGACGTCGAGACTAAAACTAGGGGGACAGGATGTCCGGAGTAACCAAGGGTGGACACCTTAAATCAGAGTTGAGGAATAAAGTCTACAGTTTTAGGAAGAACGAGACTTAGAACAGGTAGTGAGGTCGGAAGGAAGAACGTCAAGTTACTTCGGAGACTGCTTACAAGCAGATTCTTTTTAGTATTCCTTTTCTGAGTAATCAAGTAATTCTTAAGCTAAGTAAGTTTCAGTAATAAAATAAGTAGTTTTTTTTTTTCTTTCCTTATGAAGAATCCTCACTTTTATTACTTGTACCTTTTTTTTAATTTTGGATATAACTCACTTTTTTTAGTTCGATGTTTTCTTATATATATAACACATTGAGTTAAAATTTTTAATACCTTTGTTTACTATTTAATAGATTCTTAACACAATACAAAGAAGTTTTTATAATTACTTTCGTGAATTATTTTAATCTGGAACTTTACAATTGATATCAAGAAGAACGAAGAAGACAGACGAGAGACCACTTACTCCGTTTCTCCGAACATCTTCTAACAACTAATGTCTTCTTGATACTAGACCGTCGACGAATTACTTTTGGTGTAGTGTCTTTCAATTAGTTTTACTTTTACTGTCTCCCAATACAGGGTCTAAATCCTTGTTCGACGACGATTCAGTGAAGTCAGTACAGACTGAGACACGCTGGGGTATCTGTCGTCGGGTGGTCCGAGGAGAACAGGGACCCTAAGAGGTCCGTTCTTGTGACCTCCCCCAACGGTAAAGGAGGAGGTTACGTACTTTCACTTTTCACTTTCACTTCAGTGAGTCCGTACAGGCTGAGAGTCGCTGGGGTACCTGACGTCGGAAGGTCCGAGGAGACAGGTACCCTAAAAGGTTCGTTCCCATGACCTCACCCCACGGTAACGGAAGAGGTATCTTTGTTCGATTTTAGGGTCTTTTAGTTGATTTACTTCATCTCGAATCCGTTAGAAAGTCTTTTTCTTAAGTCTTATTAATATCACTTCTATAGGTCCTGGTTACCTCTTCGTTACCTCTTCTACGTTCTTTACAAATGGTTTCTGGGTCTTCTTGATTGTTTGTTTGTCTCTACTTATTATGTGATCTTCCTTAGTTATCATCTTATTGACTCCACCTTCTTGTCTGTTTACTGACCTTCTGTCTTACGACCTTTAGTGACGACTTTTTGTCTTTCTTCTGACTTTTTTTCACTTCCGTCGGACTCTCTTGAGACCCTGTTGTAATTTACGTGGTTGTAAGTGTAATAGCCGTACTTCCTCTTCTCTCTTTCCTGTACTCTTTTATAAACTTCTCTAATATCGACTTTTGAAGGGATTGTATCCTTTCCTTTATAAGTCGGTTCAGGTCCTTCGTGTCTCTCAGGGTCCGTCCTATTTGGGTTCCTCCTTGTGTGACTTGTCTATTATTAGTTTGACTGGTTTTAATTTCTATTTCTCTTTTCTAATTTTCGTTGTTCCCTTTTTGTTGTTTATTGTATGTTCCTTTGTGGGTCTTCCGATATTCGACTAAAGAGGTAACTTTGAGATGTCCGGTCTTCCCCTACCGTATTATATAAATTTCACTACTTTCTCTTCTGAGACATCGGTTCTTACGAGATGGGTCGTTCTGAGAACAAGTCTAAACTACCTTTTTAGTTTTCGAAATGTCTGTTCGTTTTCAATTCTATTAAATCATGGTGGTTTGGTCGTAATACCGTTTACCATTTCCTTGAAGGGATCCGTCCTTTGTGTTCTCTTCTTTTTCTGGATGTTTTTTATTTTCAGTGATTGAACACAGGCTGAGAAACTCTGGGGTACCTGACGTTGTACGGTCCGAAGGGACAGGAAGTGATAGAGGGTCTCAAACAAGTTTAAGTACAGATATCCTAGTATGTATAACTATTAATGGAATGTACATTTACCTAGTTTACGTGGTTGGTTTTATGTATCTGTCCGACCCACCTACTTTTATACACATACATACGTAAAGGTGAATGGTGTAGTGAGATGAATTGTGGATTTAACATACATTAATAAAATATGACAATCCAATTAGTACAAAGGTAATACTGAACGTTAAAATTAATAGAAAAAAAAAAAAACCAGACCGATAACTAACACTTTTGACTATTTGGAGAAAATGCTAACACTAACCTAAACACAAAATCTACGAGTCAACACAGGTTGAGTAAAACTGGGACACCCGATATCAGGTGGTCAGGGGAGTCAGGTACCTTAAGAGGTCCGTTCTTATGACCTCACACATCGGTAAGGGAAAAGGTCCCCTAGAAGAGTTGGGGTCCTAGTTTAGTTCCGGAGGGTGAAACACCCGTCTGAGAAATGGAAGAATCGGTGGTCCTTTTCGGGGTACATTGATAATAAGTAAAATTATGTTAACATAGTATTAACCAGTTGTCTTTTATCTTAAGATATAGTGATTTTGATGGTAAATTATCTTTTTGGACATTAGTGAAATTTTAGGTCTACGTGTAATCTTAATAGAACCTTAAAAAACTTTTTATGTTTACGGGTCAATAACAAAAGAAAGAGGTTTCGAGGTCTACACTAAGATTACTCGTCGGTATAAAATTTTGATGACTTAATATATAGAAAGCGAAAATAGATCAAACCAAGTGAAAAAAGATAAAGTATAAGTCATGAGGGTAAAGTAAATCAAATACAAAGGATTAAAGAGAGAGTAAAAAACAACAAGAAAGAGTTTGGAAATGGTTCACATCATCTTTTCGATGATATATGTATATAATGATTTATCATGTAAATTATAGTTAATTATAATTTAAGTTATTAATTATAATTTATAATTAATTTGTATATGTCAGTTATATATAAAATCTTTTGAATACTTAAAAACGGACCGATTTTCAAAATACTAAAAAACCAAAGTAAACAAACTGATTCTACTTATCTTAGGATCTAAAGATTAAATATAAGTGAGTTATGAAACTACATCAAGGTAAATAAGACTGTAGATCATAATGACGATTACCGTTTCCCGTACCGTTGGGTGAGGTCATAAGAACGGACCTCTTAGGGTACCTGTCTCCTCGGACCGTCCGACGTCAGGTATCCCGGCATTTCTCAGACTGTGTTTACTCGTACGTACGTAATGACGATTTTCAGATCTTTCGAATAATAGAATCACTAATTTTTTTAAAAAAAAACTTACTCCGAACTTTGAAGACTAGGGTAAGACTTTTATATTTCTTTATGATACAACATTTTTATTTTTTGTCAGTTACGAATGATATCCCAAAATTAGATAACATGGACAGTGAAGGTCTCTTAGAGGGAGAAGAAAAAAATAAAACCGAAGGAGACAAACGTTCAGAGAAGTCACAGATTAAAGGTGGGACTGTGTCCCTCCGTTTCCACTAATGAATAAATGCGAGTGAACAAGTCAACACGATACCGCTCCCTCCTTGTGATGTTTGTTTATAGTGATCACACACACCCCTGATGAACGTCACATACCTGGTGTGACCTAAACGGGGTCGAGTGTCACGGATACGAAAGGGAGAGATGTGACGAGTCCGAGGTCCAACGAGACTTCCCTTTGACAGGTTTCGCCCGGGACTCAACGCACGAGAAGGGCCCAGATTCGACGAGTCCAAGTCCAAGAGCCCATGAGGTGTTTCTGTGTCTGAGCCAACCCGAAAACAAAACACAGGAAGGGTCAAGGCTCCTCGAGTCCGCTGGTCTACAAACCACTCTCGTGATAAGGTCCACATGTCACACAGAATAGTGGAGGGGTCGGGGTCGACGTACTAAAGGACCTACGCGGTGTTCTCACGGTAGAGTCCACACGACACACAGAAGAGACTCCCCGACTTGAGTTTACCTACTTAAGAATCTTTTGATATTGGAAGGTTTTGACTTGGTCCTTCTTTATCTTTTAGAATTGTCTGAGTAGTGTCTTTAACTTTGACATTATTTTTTAGAAGTTTGTTTGACTTCAGGTCCTGGTCTACCGAAGTGTCTACTTAAGATGGTCTTTGAATCTCTTCTCGATTGTGGATAGGATGAGTTTGAGAAGGTCTTTTAACATCTCCTTCTATTTGACGGTTTGAGTAAGATACTCCGGTGGTAGTGGGATTATGGTTTTGGTCTGTTTCTACGGTGTGTGTTTTTTCTTTTGATGTCCGGTCATAATGACTACTTGTATCTACGTTTTTAGGAATTATTTTAAGATCGTTTGTCTTAGGTTGTTGCATAATTTTTCTAGTATGTAGTACTGGTTCACCCGAAATAGGGTCCCCACGTTCCTAAGAAGTTATAAGTGTTTAGTCACACTATGTGGTGTAATTGTTTAACTTTCTATTTTTGGTATACTAATAAAGTTATCTACGTCTCTTTCGGAAACTGTTTTAAGTTGTAGGTAAATACTATTTTTGGGAGGTCTTTCGTCCGTATCTTTCTTGTATGGAGTTATATTATTTTCGGTATATACTATTTGGGTGTCGTTTGTAATAGGAGTTACCACTTTTTAACTTTCGTAAAGAGGATTTCAGTCCTTGTTCTGTTCCCACGGGGGATAGTGGTGATGATAAGTTGTATCAAAACCTTCAAAAACGGTGTCGTTAGTCTCTTCTTTTTCTTTATTTTCCTTAGGTCTGACCTTTTCTTCTTCATTTTGAGAGTGACAAACGTCTACTGTACTAGGAGATGGATCTTTGGGGATTTCTGTGGTGGTCTTTTAATGATCTCGATTAGTTACTTATATCATTTCAACGTCCTATATTTTAATTGTGTGTCTTTAGGGAACGTAAGGATATGTGATTGTTAATCTTTTGTCTTTCTCTTTAATTCCTTTGTTAAAGCAAGTGGTAACGTTTCTTTTCTTATTTTATCAATCCTTATTTAGATGGATTTCTTTGTTTTCTGAATATATATCTTTTGATATTTTATGACTACTTTCTTTAGTTTCCACTGTGTTTATCTACCGCTTTATATGGTACAAGTACCTAACCTTCTTAGTTATATCACTTTCACTGATATGATGGGTTTCGTTAGATATCTAAGTTACGTTAGGAATAGTTCGACGACGACGACGATTCAGTGAAGTCATCACAGACTGAGACACGATGGGGTATCTGTCGTCGGGTGGTCTGAGGGGGCAGGGACCCTAAGAGGTCCGTTCTTGTGACATCACCCAACGGTAAAGGAAGAGGTTACGTACTTTCACTTTTCACTTTCACTTTAGTGAGTCGGTACAGGCTGAGAATCGCTGAGGTACCTGACGTCGGGTGGTCCGAGGAGACAGGTACCCTAAAAGGTCCGTTCTCATGACCTCACCCCACGGTAACGGAAGAGATGGAATAGTTCGATGGTTGTCGTAAAAAGTCTCTTGATCTTGTTTATTAAAGTGTTAAATATACCTTTAAATTTTTTTGGATCTTATCGGTTTCGTTAGAACTCTTTCTTCCTACCTTGATCTCCTTAGTTGGATGGACTGAAGTCTGATATGATGTTTCGATGTCAGTAATTCTATCATACCATGACCGTGATTCTGTCTTTATATCTAGTTACCTTGTTTTATCTTTCGGGTCTCTATTTAGGTGTGTGGGTACCTGTGCAATAGATACTGTCTCCTCCGTTCTTATATGTTACCTCTTTTCTGTTATAGAAATTGTTCACCACGACCCTTTTGACCAGTTGGTGAACATTTTCTCACTTTGATCTTGTGAAAGATTGTGACATGTGTTTTTATTTGAGTTTTACCTAATTTCTAGATTTGTATTCTGGTCTTTGATATTTTGAGGATCTCCTTTTGTATCCGTTTTTGTGAGAGAGTGTATTTAGTGTCGTCCTATAGGAGATACTGGGTGGAGGGTCCTATGACCTTTATATTCGTTTTTATTTGTTTACCCTGGGTTAATTTGAATTTTCGAAAACGTGTTACTTCCATTGATATTCGTTCCACTTTTCTGTCGGAAGTCTTACCCTCTTTTATTATCGTTTACTTCGTCGACTGTTTCTTAATTAGAGTTTTATATGTTCGTCGAGGACGTCGAGTTAAGGTCTTTTTATTTGTTGGGTTATTTTTTTTACACGGTTTCTTAATTTGTCTGTAAAGAGGTTTGTATGTCTACCGATTGTTTGTGAACTTTTCTGCAAGTTGTAATGAGTAATAGTCTCTTTACGTTTAGTTTTGGTGTCACTCCATGGTAGAGTACGGTCAGTCTTACCAACGATAGTTTTTCAAATGTTTATTATTTACGGTCTCTCCCACACCTCTTTTCCCTTGGGAGAATGTTACAACCACCCTTATGTTTCATCATGTCGGTGATGCCTATTGTCACACCTCTAAGGAAATTTTTGACCTTTATCTTGATAGTATGCTGGGTCGTTAGGGTGATGACCTGTATGTGTGGCTCCTTTGGTCTTAACTTTCTCTGTGTGCATGGTGTTACAAGTAGTGTCGTGACAAATGTTATCGATCCTTTACCTTCGTTGGATCTACAGGTAGTCGTCTACTTACCTATTCTTTCGGCACCGTACATATGGCTTACCTTATATGTCTAGTCAAGTCAACGAGTCAGCACAGACTGTGAAACGTTGGGGTACTTGACGTCTTGTGGTCCGGAGGGACTGGTAGTGGTTGAGGGTCTCAGGGGGGTTTGGGTACAGGTAGCTCAACTACTTCGGTTAGTTTGTAGAATAGGAGACAGTAGGGGAAGAGGAGGACGGGAGTTAGAAAGGGTCGTAGTCCCAGAAAAGTTTACTCAGTCGAGAAGTGTAGTCCACCGGTTTCCTAACCTCAAAGTCGAAGTTGTAGTCCGGAAGGTTACTTGTGGGTCCTGACTAGAAATCCTACCTGACCAACTTAGAGGAACATCAGGTTCCCTGAGAGTTCTCAGAAGAGGTTGGGACGTCAAGTTTTTGTAGTTAAGAAGTCGCGAGTCGAAAGAAATATCAGGTTGAGAGTATAGGTATGTACTGGTGACCTTTTTAGTATCGGGACTGATCTGCCTGGAAACAACCGTTTCATTACAGAGACGAAAAATTATACGACAGATTCAACCAGTATCGAAATAAAGGTTCCTCATTCGCAGAAAATTAAAGTGCCGACGTCAGTGGTAGACGTCACTAAAACCTCGGGGGGTTTTATTTCAGTCGATGACAAAGGTGACAAAGAGGTAGATAAAGGGTACTTCACTACCCTGGCCTACGGTACTAGAATCAAAAGACTTACAACTCGAAATCCGGTTGAAAAGTGAGGGGAGAAAGTGAAAGTAGTTCTCCGAGAAATCAAGAAAAAGAGAAAGACGGTATTCCCACCACAGTAGACGTATAGACTCCACTAACTATAAAGAGGACCGTTAGAACTAAGGTCGAACACGAAGAAGGTCGGGTCGCAAAGAGTACTACATGAGACGATATTCAATTTATTCGTCCCACTGTTATATGTCGGAACTGCATGAGGAAAAGGATAAACCTTCGTCAGACAACAAGGTACAGGCCAAGATTGACAACGAAGGACTGGACGTATGTCAAAAGAGTTCTCCGTCCAGTCCACCAGACCCTAAGGGTAGAGAAAGTCTTAAAAGGTGTCAAATAACACTAGGTGTGTCAGTTTCCGAAACCGTATCAGTTATTTCGTCTTTATCTACAAAAAGACCTTGAGAGAACGAAAAAGGTACTAGGTCGTCTACAACCGTTAAACTAGAGACCAAGGAGACGTAAAAGATTTTGGTCGAACTTGTAGACCTTCAAGTGTCAAGTGCATAACGACTTCGGACCGAACCTCTTAAAACTCGTAATGAAATGATCGTACACTCTACTCACGTTAACACGCCATCAAACTCATAAGAAACGTAACGGAAAGAAACCCTAACTGGAAAAGGTCAGGACACCGGTGACGACTCAAAAGGTCTAAACGACCGTATAACTCACGTCGTGAAAGTGTCGTAGTAGAAAGTCCTAAACTTTATCGAGTTGACCTTAAGGTAGTGGAGGTGATCAAAACAAGTATCACTACGAAGGATTCCGGGTGAACTAAAGTGTAAGGTCCTACAGACCGAGATACACTCCCTAGTGTGGTAACACTAGACCCAGCACTTCTAGAAAAAACATGTCAAGAAGACACATAAGAACGGTGGAGAAGAATTATAGCAGACGAAGACAATTCAGGGATGGTAAAGACAGGAAATAACTCGGGTAGAAACGTACTTTACAAGGGAACCATAGAGATTAAAAGAACTTCGTTTGAGATCAGAAAAAGTAAGATAACAAAAGGAGATAAAGAAACGTGACTAGTGACTCCTTCCGAAAGAGAAGAGAGGAACGATAAGAAACCTTGAGACGTAAGTTTATAATGAGTCGATAATTTTTATTACGTAAACTTAGTCAAGATTACTCCACCTATTTTGACCTCGGATAATATGTCTCACTTCATTCAATCTTTCTTTTCGTTGTTATGTCATATAATTCCGTATATATACCTTAAATCTTTCTACAATCGTTACTGGGATATGCGTCCTGTCGTTTTCTCTGTGTCTACATTTCTTGTCTGAAAACCTGAGACACCCTCTTCCACTCCCACCTTACTAAACTCTCTTATTGTAACTTTGTACATATAATGGTATACACTTTATCTAGTGGTCAGGTCCAAGTCACGTACTCTGTCCCACGAGTCCCGACCACGTGACCCTACTGGGTCTCCCTACCCTACCCCTCCCTCCACCCTCTCCCCAAGTCCTAGTACCTGTGTACATATAGGTACCGACTAAGTACAGTTACATACCCTTTTTGGTGATGTTATAACATTTCGTTAATCGGAGGTTAATTTTATTTATTTAATTCAATTTTTTTGTCCTTTAATTGTACACTATGTCATAACAATTGATTTCATGTCTAAAATAAGTGAGACGTACTTTAAGATACGATCACAGGTGACAAATAAAAGTATAGAATAAGTTTTAAAGTGTAACATAAATCAACGTGACTCATCGAAGTCGACGTACGTTGTTTAAGACTATTTAAGAGAAAAGTAAAACTAAAAGAATGTTTATAGAGATTAAAAAGAACAATACCGAAGAATCTATGTGTGTTGTAAATTTTCGTCTGTAAATTAAAAGTTTATGTGCAAAATTTTCACAGAAATTATAATTAAAGAGTAAACTATAATTAAAGAATAAATTTACGAAAGAAGAAACGTTAGTGGAAAATACAAAAAAGTTTGAAAATTGAAATAACTCCGAAAGTCACCGTTTCAGTTTCTAGAGAGAACAATTCTCAGTGTAACGTGAACTTTAATACACCCAATAAAAGTTTATAGAAAACTATAACTAAAGATTGTATCAAGGTATCACTATTCTCTTGTCTGAGACATATTGAAGTTATGGAAATCTGGAACTTTACAAACATGGAACAAAATACAGGGACCTATACAAGGTCACAGAGGATCAAATCAGATTCCCTTGAACTTATCTTAAACATAGGACGATAACACATTTTTAACAAATTTAGAATTAGTACAACTTAACCGAGTATCACTAAAAGTCCAGATGATATAGGAAGATGAAGAAACACATAAGTAAGATAATTAACAACTGTCGAACAATAAATAAGGTTGATTTTTAAAATTAAATAGATGAATTTTTACTAACATTATATATCACCTTTGTATACATTGAAACAAGACAAAAAAGGTTCAGAGGATATTCACACAATAGTATGAAAGTATTAAATTTTTTATTTTTTCTTCGTCTTTTATTTATTTACAATTAACATCAATAGAGGTTTAGATTCCATTGTCAAAAAACAAACATAAGTATTTACGTTTCAAAAGTCCTATGTATATATGATGAAAACGTTATTACTTTTGTTCATTACCTGAGTCTGTTCTACAAAAGAAAAAAAAGTTAAAAATATACAAACCGACACGGTCCAGAATCCGTACACTTGAGAATTAACACTAGACACCTTAGATTAGATAAGGAGGTGGTCCTTAACTTGGGTCCGACGGACGTGATCTCATGTCTCCAGGTCAGTAACTTGGAGGTACTTTCACGGGTTCTTCTATAAAAGTCACGTACATTGTCTCTTTCTTGTTATCGGTTTTATAAATTACTTGACATTTATTCTTTTCCATTTGTATAGAACATAAGTAACTTGTGAATGATGCAAAATAATACGATTTACGACATGTACATGATAGAGTAAATTAGGAAGATTGTTGGGAGACTCTAGATAGTATATAAGAAGGGTAATTGTCTACTCCTTTGACTCTGAGTGTCTTCAATCCATTGAACGGGTAGTAATGACTCAATCATTTCCCAATCGACTCCAATCTTATGTCTTCAGACTGAGGTCCCGACTGAAGTGATGTGTTATGATGGTTGTCAGAATACTTTTCTACAATTTAAGTAATCGTCAGTCCCCTAATATTTACTTTGTTTTTTACAGTGGTGAAAGGTAGATACTCTATCTGAGAAAATCTTACCAAATCTATTTATTGGAATAGTTCCCAACTACTCTTCCTTTCAACATCTAACCATAGTCATGAATCTTCTTATTAAATCCCCATAGATCATTTAACCTTTCAAGGTTTTTGACGATGTAAGTGACGATATGTATGCAGAACCCTTTTTTAAAATGGACACCTCTTTACGGGTTTCTTTAAATAGTGTTATAATAAATTTATCGTTTTTTAATCTTCATTTGTTTACAGGTCACTATTTCTTAATCTATTTACTCTACACCATTTTACGAATTTTAAGAAGAATTCTCTTACTACATCTGGAGATTCATAGGTCACCCCCTACAGTCTTGGTACTACGACTCAATTTAAAAAAGTATCACCGTGACTTTAGAACTATGGTCATATTTTACAATTCAAACATGTTTTTGTTAAAACAGATAACCAATATCTACACTAATGTACATTCGTTTTCGAAACTTTGTGTCTCTTATCTAAAGTTTGATTATTTTCGCCAACTAAGTCTCTTCACCTTTATCAGTTTCTCGTGAAGTTAAAATAGACATTAATAAATTAGAAAAAGATTTCATATTTTTTCTGATTTACACCGTTTTATGATTGTATAAATAAAACTCACACTCTTTTGTCCCAGAAGCGATATAAGAAAAGATATTAAAGAAAGACGTATAAAGACTGAGACAGATTATAGAGTAATATATGCATTTGTATTTTTCTCTCTATGTATCGTTTGAAAGGGCGACCAGGACCAATTCTTAGGTACGAAGGTTACGTCCCCTGGGTCCAAGACACAGACTAGTCCCTGCATTATAGGGTGTACGGTGCCCCGTTGATTCTGGGCCCGTAGTTGATGTCTTGGGCACACGGGGGTGATCTCTTTACGTGCACGGTGTCGCTTCTGAGTCGGTTTCTGTGTGTCACTTCTTCTCGGTTTTTTTTCTTTTCTACGTCCACATATATATATGTACATAAAAAAATCCTTTACATATAAATAAAAAGACTTTTATTTTCCCTATAAATTTTGTTTTAGTCGATTCTCAGTCAAAGTGTTCAACTTCTTATAATAATCGGCTTAACAAGATGTCTATACAGATTTTATTGAGATTGAATCTAAAATATGGTGGTTCACGTTTTTCGTTACGATTATAATAAAGACTCGAACAGTCTCTCATTGTGTTCTGACAAGGATGTATTAGACAGATGAGAAAAACAGTAGAAGTGGGGGTCAGGAAATGTGGTAACCTTTCGTGTATACGCACAATTTGTGAACCGGTACTATGTAACTTGACTGTTTTAAAAGGTCTCACCTCCTCTCTTGGTTCCTTTTTGTTATTTCGTTATTGGAGCCTGGTATTCCTGTATGAATAACATTTAGTTTAGGAAGTAGAATTTAGGAGCTGACTCAGATATTCACCATCATCGACTTTTAAAAGGTTGATCACCCCTCTTGAAGTCCCACTGGAGTGGGAAAAACCCTTCGAGTTTCTGGGTCTTTACGACCGGTCTGGACTACATAAAAGTACTATGGTGTACTCGGAGTAGTTCAGTCGGGTACTAACACCTGTTGAGACTTTGTAGGACCCAGTAACTCGACAGGGAGAGACCGGTTCATGAAAGTCTTTCCGGGAGAAATGTAGAAACAAGGCCTCTGACATCTACTACCCCAACTCCTTCCGTCTCTGTTGCAACATCTTTTCCCGGTCGAAGAACAGGGAGAGGCCCAGTATGGTCCTGGGTCCGGAGTACATGTACTAGTACCGACCGGGTATCTTGTACCACTGGTGTCACTACACCCTTTGTGTACACCTCTTCCTGAACTCAGAGGGGACCCCACTCGCCTACGAGTTCTACCTCTGTTTCTACGCTTGTATTCTCTGGTCTTACTTCCTTTCACCATAGTTTTCGTTCTACTTTGGGTTCTACTTCAGGTCGGCCAGTAACTCCCTACACAGACGTGTTCGGTTGAAGTCCTGTCGTCCCTGGAGTGTCTTCTTCACCAAATAGAACACCCCCGGTGTTATTCCGTCTGCGTACCACTTCTGTCATATCTAGTCCCGGGGTCGATACGATTACTCGGTTGTCTGACACTGGTAGAACTATGTTTATCCTGCTGAGTAGTCGTCTCATATCACTTCCCCCTTCGTCTACCGGTATATGGACAGTATCCGGTATTACCGTATCTCCTGTGTGAGTCGTTACGGGTCCTAGTTCTTCTACTTGTAGACCCGACGTGTTCGAGGGGTCCTTTACCAGGAGGAACCTATATGGTCTAATTGGTTGTAGACCCCGTGTCACCACCACTGTATCGAGTACAGATGTTCCCTCTCCTACGACTCTTTCTTTATGTATCCACACACCTCCACACATAGGTTCATCTAGTCCCACTACTACTCAGGTAACGGATCTTACCACTATTTCATCTCCCATTCCTTCTTGCACTTGTCTTGGTAAGACTGGACTCTGAGTGACCTCTTCGGTTCCTTCTACTTGAGTCTGTGCCTTGACACCAAGAGGAACGGTTCCGAGACGTACCACCAGACGGCTAGTTCCTCTGTTTCTGGCCAGACAAGACAGGAGTCGGAAGCCCGTCCTCCTGTGTCGACTGACTTGGTCTCGGTGTGTGTCGGGGAACGTGCCATCGAACTCTAAGTCAGTTTAGAAACAACTCAACCCACTTTTCCACATCATTTGATCCCATCGAGGACTGGACCCTCTCGGTAGTCTTCTAGACCTAAATACGGACATTGTCTTATATTCTACGGACTCACGAGTGTCCAGGAAGGGACCTTGGGTGGAAGTAGATATCTTCCGTTTCGTAATCCATCGATACAGACTTCGTCCCCTTGGGTCAGTCGGAGACTAGTGACGATTTACGAAGGTTCACGTATATGAACAGAACCAGACTTCTTGTTAAGAAACGACTTTTAAAATTTATTGTGACTTTCAGACACAGTGACCCGGTAGTCACGAACTCCATGTCAGTTGGGTCTCGACGACACGACCGTTGGGCTTCAGTGTCCATTCGACCTTAACATCTCTTGTCACCTCCAGAATGTCTCTACTCTCGGTTGTACGACCCTTCCTCTCTCGTCTCTGGAGTGTCGGGGGCTCTTTGCCTCACTAAAACTAAGGATTGAACGGGACTCCAGACACTAACCTATAGACACCCTAAAAGACAGCTTAGGAATATTAATGGTCAGATGCTACTGTAAAATTTAAGTCGAGAAGGATTTACAGACTTCCGACAGTTAATGGGTAGACACACTTAAACCCGTTCAGGGAAGTGGGAGTAACCGGAGTCACAGGGGTAGACAATCTTTACTTTGTAGGTACCGTGTCCTATTATCTTTCTCCGTATACTCTATGGGATACAATTATTTAAAACGTTTTATGGTTGTGATCTGTTCATTTTCCCAACCATATTTACCGTCCTGAGACCTTTAGTCTTCTCACCCCCGACCAGGATTGAGACGTGGATCAAACGACACACTAAAACCCATTGAGACTACTGAGGTTCCCTGAGAAGACCCAGACGATAAGAAACCAGGTCCCTTGCGGACCGACCTCTGGACACTAACGTAGTCGCAGTACTCTTGGTTCCCCTCCCGACCCGGTTCGTCAGTCGACTTGTCCCAACACAATCGTCCTCTAAGGAAGGTCCTCAACCTCTGTACTCTGGTCCCGGATCTGAGTCCACAGTTGTGTGGAAGTAGAACATAGGAGAAATGGGTAGGATTCAGTGAATCGGAGAGTCTCAGGGAACACGAAATAGACATTATGGAGGAGGTCTTACCTCAAACACACTTTATGTAGAACAGATAACTTTCACGAGTTATTTACCATTGTTAAATGTATTCCCTCCGAATCATCCTTACCTCCCTCTTAACTCATCGGTAGTACTGTAAAAGTTCGTAGATTCAAGGTCTCCTGTCGGGACTTTTGTTCTGATACTCCGAACTAACGACGTCTTAAGACCACTTACCACTCCCTACTTCTGCAACAGACTCCGATACTCGTTTTCTTCACACTATAAAAACACGACTCGAAATTCCTTGTGGTCATTGACCTTCTTTTATTCACTTTCTTCTTCCTTTTACTAAGTCCAGTCCTTACAAATACTTCTCTTCTCTTGATCCCTTCGAGTCGCAGAACCTGAAACTCTTCCCAGTGTAAGTTTTCTGTTCCTAAACAGTCGACACGTTTGTCGTTTGAGATTTCGGTCTTCCTACTCCCTACTCTTACCCCTCTCCGAGTGTAGGAGACAGAGTGATGTAGGAGGCAGAGTGATCAGGTGTAGGTCTAGACCAGAAAGAGTCCTCGGGGAGTGATCGGACGGAAGGACCAGGTGGGTGGTCGTCTATGACGAAGTAGAGAGTACGGGTAAGAGTACGGGGGAATCTGATATGATTCTGTAAAGAGAAGACCAAGACTGGTTAAAAGTTCAGATATCATAAAAGACACCGAGTTACTCTCAAGACTCGGTACTACGATTCTCGCATTGGTAGTTTAGTAGGAGTAGACTCGTAGGACCCTCGGGGAGGAGGGACTGGGTGTCTAGGAGGTTTGATGGACCGAAAGAGTCGTGGACGGTGTTTGTGGTACGTTTAGAGCGGTAAGAGAGGAACTTGTCAAATAGACAACCTTACAGAGGGTACTAGGGAAGAAGGAGGAGTGTAAGGTGGTCGGGAGTTTCGGGTCAAACCCCAAGGGAGGAGGAGTGGACTAGTCAGTCGGAACACCCCAAACACATAACAGAAGGATCCGTCTGATGTCCGTCTTCGACACAGGCAATCTAGATAGAGAGGCACTATAAATTGTCTAAAGAAGACCTCGGGACAAGGTCCTGATCAAAAGAGACGAAATTCTCGTCTGAGACGAGACGGAAGGAGGTTCAATTACTCACCATCAGGGTCCGGAGTACGATCTAATAGATCCACGTGTCGAGTGGTCCGAGAGTCGTGACGAGAAAGACGACGGAGGGAGTTTCTATGGATACTTCCGGAAATTTGATACTCTCGAGGTAAAAATTATAGACGGGAGGAGAAGAGGACGGTTGGGAAGTAAATAGGAAGAGTCGGAGACGAGAAGATCATCTGTTCTTTTTTCTTCTCCCTGAAGAAACCACCAGGGTACCGATTCTAAGGAGTGTGGATTACCTCCCCCGGGTTCAAACCAGTGACTAAGCCCTTGATCTAGGGTGTATGACGTTGATTCTGGATCATGTCATTTTTTTTTTTTTTTTTTTATATATATATATATATATATATATATATATTTCTTTTTCTTCTTTCTCCTAGGAAACGTCCCCAGGATTGATTCTGGACCATGTCAGTTTTTTTTTTTATATATATATATATATTCTTTCTCCTAGGGAACGTCCCCAGGGGGTCTCACGGCATCCTGGGTAAATCCCTTACCCCCATCCACCACGAGGACTCCCGGTGACGAACTCAAACTTCTACCGGTACCTCAACACGATCTCTGAGAAGAGGACAGACAAATACTCCCGTCCTCGGGGGAGGGGGAGGGGTCCCCTCACCCTGTCTCTTCTGACCCCACTAGGGAACAGGTAAGAACCCCCACGGGATTCTTCCATTGAGTGGATCGAGTAGGGAGTCAGGATGAATGCTCACTTGTCGCGTGGCAAGAAGTGGGGGAAGTGGGGACGTCGTCGGAAGTGGACCACAGAGAACCGGAGTCACCACGTCACCTTTCGTCAGAGGGGAAGAGGAAACGTGCCACCGGGATGACCCCTCTAGACACGGTAATAATTCACACAGTTTACATATCGTAGGGACCTCCCTCCCCTAAGATCGTCCGTCTGGGTCCCCGAAGGAAGGATAGTTGTACCCCAACCTCTCATCTAAAGGACAGGGATTTTTCGGGACTTCTAGAGGACGGGTACGACCAATTACGTCGTGTCTCGGTGACCCGACCCACTTTCCGTGTCCGTCCTTCGAATTACGGGGGTTCCGTAAAACCCGAGTTGAAGACCTCAATCACTCGACCCGTAGGAAGGTTTTAGAGGTACATCCCTGACTTTAAGGAAGGGTGACTCTGAAGTTCCTCCCTCCTCAGAATACCAACTCACCGATGTAGGGACACACTGTGTCACTGTTATGACTTTGTCACACGAAACAAAGGAAGACTTCGTTAAAACAAACGGAAAATTTAGGTATAAGTAGAATAGGTTCCGGTGAATACCTTGTCTCTATTTTGACTCCGAACCTATATCTGTTATATTTACGGTGATTATGAATAATCACTGGAGTATTGAAAGTGAATAACTTTGGATGAGAATAGGTTCCGGTGTGAGGAGTGACGTCATATTTACAATAGTTTGGACTGATATTACTGTTGGTGCACGATAACTTGTGAATGAGAATATTCTACGATGTGACCCGTGATGTATATTATATTAATTCGGAGTGTTCTTCCATCCATTCGATAAACTGTCCAGTCCTCCGTGTCTCTCAAATTCTCTTAATTCCCCGAATAAGTGTGATGTATCGTTTAACATATCAACCTTAAACTTGGACCTAGACGATCTAAGGTACAGTGAGGTGACATCTGACAGATACCGGTTTCACATCAAGACTAAATATCCCATACATCAGTCTGACGCCTCACAGACGTTCCGACTCACGTCCTCAGTCCACCAGTCTCCGGTTCCGTCCACGTGTCTGAAGGAGTCTGGGTGGAAGGAGTTGTTTCAAGACCCTCTTTTTCTGTCGTCTCACCGAACCGAAGTAATTGACGACGTCCTGTCGTCCGAGTGACCTGTCCTCGGATAGAGCACCCACCCTTCGTTACTACAATCTCTGTCAGGTCAGGACGTTTCATCTTAAGTTTAAGACTTCCCACACCACTACTTCCACTTTCCCGTGACCTTCTGCATTCCGGCTACCCGTTATGAAAATGGAATCATCTCTAGTCACTACTTAGGTCCAGCTCACTGTGAATCACCATTTTTCTATAGACAGACATCCTCCCTCCTTCCGGACTCGGTGACGTACCCTTGACTCGTGTCTTGACCTACTCGGGACAATACCCTCCCCAGGACCTTTCTCACACAGTACAGTTTCCGGACCAAGGGTTCCGTTTCTGGTTTTTTACGGGACAATCATAGGTACATTGACCTTGTACTTCAACCTGTTCGGTCGTCGACTCGACGGACCTACAATAGAGTCTCATTTCCCGGTCTTACGAATCCAGGGGTCTCTTTATCGTGTAAGTAGGTTCATTGTACTTAAAATCCCGATTGTTCATAGTCTGTATCTAGTCAAGTCAAGTAAAGTCAGCGAGTCAACACGGGTCGAAAAACGTTGGGGTACCTGACGTCGCACGGTCAGAAGGGATAGGTGGTGGTTGAGGGTCTCGAACGAGTTTGAGTAGTCGGTATCACGAACCAGGGTTGACACCCTTCTGTCATCCGATCAGTTCCTACCTTAACCTATCCAACTAGAGTATGGGATCAAAGGTACTCTGTCAATACCAAATACGGACAATATCTAGTTAATTAAGGATATTCATCAAATTTGGGAGGGAAAGTGAGAGTTTTAAACAGACTCAAACGTGTAACATACTAAAGGATCTAATCCTCCGGTACTTGGACCATCTATGGACTATACCTCGTCGGGATAGGTCCCTTGTACGACGACGACGACGACGACGATTCAGCGAAGTCAGCACAGGCTGAGACGTACTGGGGTATCTGTCGTCGGGTGGTCCGAGGGGACAGGGACCCTAAGAGGTCCGTTCTTGTGACCTCACCCAACGGTAAAGGAAGAGGTTACGTACCTTCACTTTTCACTTTCACTTCAGCGAGTCACCACAGACTGAGAAACGCTGAGGTACCTGACGTTGGATGGTCCGAGGAGGTAGGTACCCTAAAAGGTCCGTTCTCATGACCTCACCCCACGGTGGTGGAAGAGACTCCCTTGTTCGTCATCTGCAATACATTATATCAGTAGTTAAAAATTGTCTTAAATTTAAATTAAAATTATTATATTTTTTAAACATACCTTAGTGTCTTCTGGGACTTAACGGTTTCCTTATAACTCTTTTTTCTTATTTTGACCTCTGTAGTGTAAAAGACTGAAGTCTGATATGGACTTTTTCTACATTTGTAATTAAGTTTTTCTAGATAAGTGGGGTGACAAGTGTACCTGTAATGAATGTTATAGGTTCTATATCAGTAGTCAGAACTATATAGAAGGGAGAACTGTTAAACGAGGGATGTAGTACGGGAAAAGACCTGAATCCAAGACTTTGGGGTTTCTCGTCAGAAAGAGCACGTCGCGTCTTTTGTTCTCTGGTCTCTCTAGCCACCAACCTACCACTGAGGTGACGAAGGAGCGGTATACCGGAACAGTGCAAGGGAAGGACTCAAGGCTGTCTTCAGTCACGACACTCTCGGCTCTTCCACGGACGTTCTACGAGTCGTGTCCAATACCGTACTCGTGTCTTCGCCCAGTCAGTCACCTTACAGAATATGACTCTCGTTTTTCACTCGTCATAGTCCCAATCACATCAAGAGACCACCCTGTGGGTCTGTGGGGTATCGTTCCCGAACTTAAGTGTCGCCTCCTGAGGACGGGTCCCGGTGTGTAAAGAGTTCGATCACCCTCCCCTGTCACGGACACACCACCATTAAAGGAAGGAGGGAATTTCTGCCACCCGGAGAAATAGACCGTAAGAACCCTGGAGTTTGTCTATCAGTTACAAGTTTCTTTCCTGACGTGGAAGAATTTGTCTATTCGTCCACTCCTTCAAACAGATTACACGGTTCATGACGATACGGTCGAGAAATCACAACAGAGTGACTTAGGACTAGACCCAAGTTTAGGGACAAACCAGAGATGATCTTTGAGTCCGTTCAATGATTGGAAAGATTCAGAGTCAAACGGACCACCAAGTCTGCCATTTCTTAGACGGACGTTACGTCCTCTGATTCCAATCTTGGGACCCAGTCCTTCCAGAGTCATAAGAACGGACCTCTTAAGGTACCTGTCTCCTCGGACCGTCCGATGACAGGTACCCCAGCGTCTCTCAACCTGTGTTGACTCACTGATTGTTCGTGTGTGAGTGTGAGTGTGTGAGTGTGTATGTGTGTGTACGGAGTCGACCTATTTATATATTTATAAACCTATAAATACTGAACCTATTATACTTGAAGTGTACTAGCCAGACTCCTAATTCTCTCTCCTTCACAAATTCGTAGACTGTGGTACTTGGATTGTACACGAACTTTTTACCCTCTCTCGTAGGCCTGGGTGTGGTAGTGGTAAGGAGGTTCCTGTGTGTCGACCCTTCACCAGGTCTACCCCGACCTTGCTACTGGACGTGGGGAGACTTCGGACAAAAGTGGGGTCATGGGAAGAGACGGAGAGTCAAATCAAAGAGAAGTGGATTATCAACCGGTACCACGTAACTGGAAAGATTTTGTATACACGTTAAGTTCAATGATTTTAAAACAACCTTTTTACCATAACTACTTAGATAGACGTCCCTTCCTTACCTCCTATATCTCTTGTCTGAACACGTGTATCACCTCCTTCCTCTCTCAGCCCACTTACCTCTTTCATCGTGACTGAAAAAGTGTGATGGTACACATTTTATCTATCGACCACTCTTCAGTGACACACTTTGGCCCTCGGGTCGTACCGTGAGACACTACTAGATCTTCCTACCCTATTTCCTTCTCCTACTTCGTTCAAAGGAGACAGGGACCCCTAAGAGATCCCTTCTTATGACTTTACCCAACGGTACGGGAGGAGGTCCCCTAGAAGGGTTGGGTCCCTAACTTGAGTCCAGAGGGTGTAACGTTCGTCTAAGAAATGGTAGACTCGGTGGTCTCTTCGAACTTTTCTTCCCCTCCCTCCGAGTTGTCTCCCCTATATACATATGTATATCGACTAAATGTAACAATGTGTCGTTTTTGGTTGTGTTGTGACATTTCGGTAAAAGGGGGTTAATTTGTTATTTAAATCTTTTTTTCTTAAAAACGTAGATAAAAGTACTTTCTATACCCAGAAGTAAATGGGAAGAACATGATAGAAACGAGGGTATAGTCTCTCTACGACCGGAGTATCTTACGTAACACTTATTAAGGAAGTAGGAATTTAAAAGATCTTCTCAATCACGTCTGTACCTTCATAATATTGATTCGTCCTACGATGATCTGGAAGGACCCTGTCTAGGTGGGGAGGTGCAGGAGGTAGACGGAGAACAAACATCGTTTTCAAATCGAAGGATCCGGAAGGAACTCAAAGTCTCTTACTTAAATTGGTCTCTTCACTCTTTTACGTCTTCGTTTCCTCTTTTCAGTTCGTTCTGTTTGATCATTATCAAATCGGATGTGTTCCAATTCCTGAAAGTCAAAGAAGACTTCCTGATATCGAGTATAAGACTCGATACAGGAAACTCGACAAAACGTCTATGACTTTGGGGGTGGTCCACCTTCTTCAATTGACCCACGACGGGTGTTCGTTCTTCTAGAGTCGACCAAAAGTTGGTCTTCCAACTACCACAACTGAGGGAAATGGAGTGGTAGTCGAGTAGACTTCTTACAGGTGCTCCATTAGTACGTGAGATGTTTGGAAGGGTGAGTGGGAGAAATTTTTGGGAAGGGACTTTTGATAGCCCCTCAGGTCTAGAAAATTCGTGATCGACGGACCTGGGGAACGAACCGGGGACGTTAATTGTGACATGAAAGGAAGTGGTGTTGGGTCCCAGTCATCTAAAAGAAATGACGTGTCCGCACGTCAGGGTTCAAACCAAGTCACTGTCATAAAGAAGAAATTTCCTGACCATCTTAAGTGTCCGTTTAGGTAGATCCAGATCTCAAAAGAGACACTTTTCCAAAATTGAGGTGTAAGTTAAGTTTTTTGATCTAAATACTGATAAGTCCAATGGATAAAGAAATGTCTACTCAAAACCGTCAATAGTAGAAAGTTACTTAAATAGTAAAATAACTTTAATAGATTAAACCCCTATTTCAACAAGTACTATAAGGGAATAATTAGAATTCCGTAGGGGAGTAGGAGACCACAAAGGAGTATACGTACGTGACTAGTCGGGAGTAGATTTCTGTCCTCTCCCCGGAAGTCGTCTGAGGACCCAAGTGAGAGACACGTCGAACGGAGAGGTAACGAGACGAGACTTAAGATCGGTGGAACTGGAGACAGAACCGGTCGAGTTCGACGATATTATCTTAGGGTGTCTGACTCACCAAATTTATTGTTCGTAAATAAAGAGTGTCAAGACCACCGACTTTCGGACTCTAGCCCCATCTTACGAACAGTGTATTACAAGTAAAAAAGTATCCGTCTTGTGAATTAAGTAATCCTAAAGGGAGTTTGTGATCCTTTGGGTCGATTGTCACCAAATCTATATGTTCTTAAGTAAAGAAGTGTATTGTTCAGAACTCCAATTTCTGACAGGTACTACATAAGTGACGTGAATTGTTCCTAACAGTCGTTCTCCTACCAAGAGAGTCGTTTCCCCCTTTACCTATCAGTAAGTTGTTCACAGACGGTACTATTTTCACATACATTTCGTACTATAGTAACTCCACTCTTTTTTTAGATAATAGTAAATTCCTATCCTTTGTTAATCTCTCTTTAAACGTGTTTGATTTTAAAAGAAACAGTACACCTTCCTTGATCTCCCATTAATAATAGAAAAAAGACGGAAGGATACAGATACTTGTGAGGACCTACTTATGTTAGTGATAACATTGAGTCTTTGTTCCCTTCTGAGAGAGTCCCCAATAGGACTCACACTTCCTTAGGTACCCTCTTCCTACAGGTCTGACTCTTAGTCCTAAGAGATAAGGAGTGAGTTGGAGGTGGTGGAACGTCGAGTCCTTCTCCGACGTCTTTGTTGAGTCCTGGGACCTTTTAGACCTCAGGTTGAACCCCCCTCCCCACAATCTTTTTGACTCCCTCCCCGGCGTCCACTCTCTGAACACACCAGGAATGAACAATAGGACTGCAGGGTGGAGTTCGTCTCACACAACCTCCGTGAAAACCAGGGTGAGTGGAAGTAGGACCGGAACATACAAGTGTAGAAACGGAGGTAGAATTCTTAGACAAGTAGGGTCCCCTCTGAGGTCATAAAGAGGTGCAGATGAAGGGTGTAGTGACACCAGTGGTACAAGACACCCGGTCGGTACTGGCACATGTACTCCGGACCCAGGACCATACTGAGTCTCTCCCAGTTCTTCGACCGGGAAAAGATGTTACAACAGAGACGGAAGGAGTTGGAGTAGTAGATGTCAGAGGTCTTCTTATTACATTTCTCCCGGAAAGACTTTCACGAACCGGTGTTTCCCTCTCGAGTTATTGGACCCTGCAAAGTCTCAACAGGTCTTAGTACCCGTCTGAACTACCCGGAGTATGTAGTCAAGACTGGTCGAACTTGGAAAGATACAGATACTCTATGCGTCTTTCCCACTCCGGTGAGTATGTGACTTCAAGAGGGGTAAAAGTCGACGATGGTGGGTTGGTTAATCAACTCATGACTCTCGTTTCCAAAAGAAAATGTTCCTGATACAGAAATACCAAGTTCCGGTAATGAAATAACAAAAGGGACCCAAAAGAGGATACGTTCAAATATAGTCAAGTTATGTTAGTGTCAGTTTACAAATTGTACGTATGTATGAAAGATGTCATATTTCACGACCCCCTACTTCTACTGTGTTTCTCATCTGTCTAATACGTCCTTGTCAGAAAGCATCGACAGATTGTTCGTGAGCGTCATTATAATCGTAACAAAAAACATGAATCACGATATTTTACGTTCAATCTTAATAAAATCTGTATAGAGACCCTTTTATGCTGATTATTGGACCAGACTTGAGTTGAACACTTTGACAGAGAATGGACCAAAATGTAAAATAAATAAAAAATTTCTAAAAAATTACACCTGTAAAATTTTTCAGGAATAACTTAAACAAAGTTATAACGAAGACAATATACAAAACAAAAAAACTGGTGTTCAATACATCTAGAATCGAGGGTTTGGTCCATAACCTAGGTATCGGGGACGTAGTCTTCCGTTTCAGAATTTGTAACCTAGGGGTCCCTTCAGGGACCAAAATGTAAGATTTAGAGTGAAAAAAAAAAAAAAGTCTTTTTTCCATATAAAGTATTTCTTTTTATGTTAACATGTACTGATAGATAGACATACTCAGACAAATAAATATACATTCATTTATCTCTCAGTCTATCTCAGTCTTTATACGTCTATCTTTAATACCTTTTTTATTTCGTTTCTAGGGTAAGAGAGTGTAGTTTTTATTTCTGTAACTATAAAACGGTATAAATCAGACTCAGAAAGAAAAGGAAAATATTTTTGTTGTGAGTCAAGTCAAAACAAGTTATCGAGTCAGTACAGGTTGAGAAACACTGGGGTACTTAACGTCGTACGGTCCGGAGGGACGGGTAGTGGTTGAGGGCCTCAAGTGGGTTTGAGTACACGTAGCTCAGTCTCTACGGTAGGTCGGTAGAGTAGGAGACAGTAGGGGAAGAGGAGGACGGGGGTTAGGGAGGGTCATATTCCCAGAAAAGTTTACTCAGTCGAGAAACGTAGTCCACCGGTTTCATAACCTCAATGTCGGAGTCGTAGTCAGGAAGGTTACTTGTGGGTCCTGACCAGAGGAAATCCTACCTGACCAACCTACGGGAACGTCAGGTTCCCTGAGAGTTCTCAGAAGAGGTTGTGGTGTCAAGTTTTCGTAGTTAAGAAACGTGAGTTGAAAGAAATATCAGGTTGACAGTGTAGGTATGTACTGGTGACCTTTTTAGTATCGGAGCTGATCTGTCTTATGTACCTTCTTGACATGTTTTTTCTAGAAGTGCTGGGTCTATTAGTACTACTACACTAGTGATCAGATCTCGGTCTGTAGAACCTTTAACTTCAGTTCACCCGGAATCTTTCGTAGTGATGCTTGTTTCGATCACCTCCACTACCTTAAGGTCAACTCGACAAAGTTTAGGACTTTCTGTTACGACACTTTCACGACGTGAGTTATACGGTCGTTTAGACCTTTTGAGTGGTCACCGGTGTCCTGACCTTTTCCAGTCAAAAGTAAGGTTGGGTTTCTTTCCTTTACGTTTTCTTACGAGTTTGATGGTGTGTTAACGTGAGTAGAGTGTACTATCATTTCATTACGAGTTTTAAGAGGTTCGGTCCGAAGTCGTTATACACTTGGCACTTGAGGGACTACAAATTCGACCAAAAGCTTTTCCGTCTCCTTGGTCTCTAGTTTAACGGTTGTAGGTGACCTGGTACCTTTTTCGTTCTCTCAAGGTCTTTTTGTAGATAAAGACGAAATAACTGATACGGTTTCGGAAACTGACACACCTAGTGTTATTTGACACCTTTTAAGAAGTTCTCCACCCTTATGGTCTGGTGGATTAGACGGAGAACTCTTTAGACATACGTCCAGTCCTTCGTTGTCAATCTTGACCTGTACCTTGTTGTCTGACTAAGGTTTATCCTTTTCCTAATACAGTTCCGACATATAACAGTGGGACGAGTAAATCGAATATACGTCTGATGTAGTACTCTTTACGACCTGACCTTCTTTGTGTTCGACCTTAGTTCTAAAGACCCTCTTTATAGTTATTGGAGTCTATACGTCTACTCGGATGGGAATACCGTCTTTCACTTCTCCTCGAAAGAACTACTTTCACTTTCTCCTCTCACTTTTTCAACCGAATTTCGAGTTGTAAGTCTTTTGTTTCTAGTACCGTAGGCCAGGGTAGTGAAGTACCCTTTATCTACCCCTTTGTCACCTTTGTCACAGTCTGACATAAAAAAACCGAGGTTTTAGTGACGTCTACCACTAACGTCGGTACTTTAATTTTCTGCGAATGAGGAACCTTCTTTTCAATACTGGTTGGATCTATCGTATAAGTTTTCGTCTCTGTAATGAAACGGCTGATTCCAGGCAGATCAGTTCCGATACCAAAAAGGACACCAGTACATACCTACACTCTCTACCTAACACTTCTTCCGACTCGTGTCTTCTTAAGTACGAAAACTTGACACCACAACCTCTTCTGAGAACTCTCAGGGAACCTGACGTTCCTCTAGGTTGGTCAGGTAAGACTTCCTCTAGTCAGGACCCTAAAGAAACCTTCCTTACTACGATTTCGACTTCGAGGTCATGAAACCGGTGGAGTACGCTTCCCAACTGAGAAACCTTTTCTGAGACTACGACCCTCCCTAACCCCCGTCCTCCTCTTCCCCTGCTGGTTCCTACTCTACCGACCTACCGTAGTGCCTGAGCTACCTGTACTCAGACTCACTTGAGACCCTCTACCACTACCTGTCCCTCCGGACCGCACGACTCTAAGTACCCCAACGTTTCTCAGCCTGTACTGACTCGCTGACTTGACTTGACTTGACTTGACTGATCTGTCTTGAAACAACCGTTTCATTATAGAGACGAAAAATTATACGATAGATCCAACCAGTATTGAAAAGAACGTTCCTCATTCGTAGAAAATTAAAGTACCGACGTTAGTGGGAAATGTCACTAAAACCTCGGTTTTTTTTTTTTTTTTCCAGATTGTGACAAAGGCGACAAAGAGGTAGATAAAGGGTACTTCACTACCCTGGCCTACGGTACTAGAAGAAAAAGACTTACAACTCGAAATTCGGTTGAAAAAGTGAGAGGAGAAAGTGAAAGTAGTTCTCCGAAAAATCAAGGAGAAGGGAAAGACAGTATTCCCACAACGGTAGACGTATATACTCCAATAACTATAAAGAAGACCGTAGTACTAAGGTCGAACACGAAGAAGTTCGGGTTACAAAGAGTACTACATGAGACGTATATTCAATTTATTCGTCCCACTGTTATATGTCGGAACTGCATAAGGAAAAGGATAAACCTTGGTCAGACAATAAGGTACAAGTCAAGATTTATCAATGTTTATTTCAAGTGTACGAGAACTTGAGTCGAGGAGACTTAGTTGACGATAGTAATTTAACTTCAGATGAATCACACAAAATTTGAAATAGTATGTATATTCAAATAGATATTAGTTATGTATGTTAACAAAAACATACTTGAACTTTAAAATATTACCATAGTTCTATAGTCAAGACAAGACTTTTTAAATTGAGTTGTAGTACAAAGACTATGGAGTGTAGCCAATGAATTGTCCGGGTTGAGTAAAACATTGTTCGTAAAACTACATAGTGTAAAGTAAAATAGATTAATAATACCTTGTTAGTACGTAAATTTTAAAAAGCGATGAATTTGTTAGACACTGTTTATATAAATCTGTAAAGAGGTACACTTTCACACTTTCACACTTTCACAATCAGTGAGTCAGCATAGGCTGACGTTGTGGTACCCGAAGTCGTACGGTCCGAAGACACAGGTGACTCAAGGGGTGTGTTCTTATGATCTCACCCATCGGTAAAGGAAGAGGTCCCATAGGAGGACTACATCTCTAACTTGGGTCCAGAGAACGTAACGTCCTTTTAAGAAATGGTAAACTCGGTGAAGTAATAAATTTGTTAAGACACTGTTTACATAAATTTATAAAGAAGTATCCTCTTCCTTTAACGTTGGGTGAGGTCATGAGAACGGACCTCTTAGGGTACCTGCGTTATCGGACCTTCCGACGTCAGGTACCCCAGCGATTCTCAACCTGTGTTGATTTGCTGAAGTGAGTGAAGTATCCATTTATTAAAAAAGATCCTAAATACGTATCGTCACTTGAACCGTCTCAAACGTTAGGTTCTTAAAAGTTTGAATGATCTACGATCCATAAATACGGTTAGATGTGGAAAGGAAGAGTAGTTATGAACAAGACTGGATTGTCTTCGTCTTCTATAATTCTTTTCCACCGTTGTTATGTGTCTTTTTGATATGTTTTTCTAGAATTACTGGGTCTATTGGTGTTACCATACTAGAGATTGGATCTCGGTCTGTTGGACCTCAGGTTTCAGTTCACCCGGAATCCTTCATAGTGATGTGTATTTGATCACCTCCACTACCTTTAGGTCAACTCGATAAAGTTTAGTATTTTCTACTACGACACTATCACCACGTGAGTCATACTGTCGTTTAAACCTTTCGAGTCGTCACCGGTGTCCTGACCTTTTTCAGTCAAAAGTAAAGTTATGGTTTTTTCCCGTTACGGTTTCTTACAACTTTGATGGTGTGTTAACGTGAGTAGAGTGTACGATCGTTTCATTACGAGTTTTAAGACGTTGTGATACACTTAACTCTTGAAGTACGACCTGAATCTTTTCCGTCTCCTTGGCCTCTAGTTCGACCTAAATCTTTTCCGTCTCCTTGGTCTCTAGTTTAACGGTTGTAGACGACCTAGTGTCTTTTACGTTCTCTCAAGATCTTTTTGTAAATGAAGACGAAATAACTGATACGGTTTCGGAAACACACCTAGTGTTGTTTGACCTTTTAAGAAGTTCTTTATCCTTATGGTGTGATGGAATGGACGGAACACTCTCTAGACACACGTCCAGTTCTTCGTCGTCAATCTTGGCCTGTTCCTTTTTACCTGACCAAGGTTTGACCCTTTTCTGATGGAGTTCCGACATATAACAGTGGAACGAATAAATTGAAGATACGTCTCATGTAGTACACTTTACGACCCGACCTACTTCGTGTTCGACCTTAGTTTGACGGTCCTCTTTATAGTTATTGGAGTCTATACGTCTACTGTGGTGGGAATACCGTCTTTCTCTTCTTCTTGACTTCTCGGAGAACTACTTTTGGTTTCTCCCCTCGTCTTTTCGAGCCAATTTTGAGTTGTAAGTTTTTTGATTGTAGTACCGTAGACCAGGGTAGTGAAGTACCCTTTATCTACCCCTTTGTTACTTTTGCCACTGTCTGAAATAAAAGAACCCGAGGTTTTAGTGACGTCTACCACTGACGTCTGTTCTTTAATTTTCTGTCAACGAGGAACCTTCTTTTCGATACTGTTTCGATCTGTCGTATAATTTTTCGTCTCTGTAGTGAAATGGTTATTTCTAGGTAAATCAGTTTCGATACCAAAAAGGTCACCAGTACATATCTACACTCTCAACCTGATATTTCTTTCGACTCACGGTTTTTTAACTACGAAAACTTGATACCACAACCTCTTCTGAGAATTCTCAAGGAACCTGTCGTTCCTCTAGGTTGGTCAGTTAGGATTTACTTTAGTTGGGACTTATAAGTGACCTTCTTGACTACGACTTCTACTTCGAGGTTATGAAACCGGTGGACAACACTTCTTGACTGAGTAACCTTTTCTGGGACTACGACCCTTTCTAACTTCCGTTCTCCTCTTCCCCTGACGTCTCCTACTCTACCAACCTACCGTAGTGACTGAGCTACCTGTACTCAAACTCGTTCGAAGTCCTCATCCACTCCCCATCCCTTCGGACCGCACGACGTCAGGTACCCTAGTCTATCTCAGTCTGTACTTACTCTCCGACTTGACTTGGCTTGGGAACTATTACAGTAAATATAGCTGGTAAGATTTTAACTGTAGATAGTGTATCTACCTTTCACCTCCCGTATCAAAAGACAAAGTAAATATTAAGGGTCTAACGACCACTTACATTGTAGAAAAGTATTCTAACAACCATCATAACTCATTACTTCAGTTGGGACCACAGTCTGAAGACATAAGATTGGAGTCGATTGGGAAATGATTGAGTTACTGTCACCCATTCAATGGATTGAAGACACTCAGAGTCAACGGAGTAGACAACTACCCTTATTATATGGTATCTGGAGTCTCCCCACAATCTTCCTGATTTACTCTATTGTGTTCATTTCTTAAATAACATTATTTCTTTGTTATGATTCATTAGAGTTACTTATACTCTATAACAAATAGAAAAGAATTAAACATCAAATAACATATAGAACCCTATAATAAGAAACAGATAATGTAAGTAACTTTTATAAAAGAGAGTCAATGAACAAACGACAAGACACGACCCGAAACAGTGAGTCAACACAGACAGAGAAAAACTGGGGTACCTGACGACGTGTGGTCCGGAGGGACAGGTAGTACTAGAGAACCTCAAACAGGTTCAAGTACAGGTAACTTGACCACTACGGTAGATTGGTAGAGTAGGAGACAGTGGGAGAAGAGGAAGACGGAAGTCAGAAAGGGTCGTTGTCCCAGAAAAGGTTACTCAACCGACAAGCTTAGTCCACCGGTTGCATAACCTCGAAGTCGTAGTCAGGAAGGTTACTCATAAGTCCCAACTAAAGGAAGTCCTAACTGACCAACCGTGATGACATCATAAGAACAGTACTTTGGGGTACTTGACACATTTTTCCGTTTTATGTCATATACAAACAAGAGTATTAACATGTACGTTTGTTTATGCGTAATGGAATCTGATCCTCTATTGGTATCAATTAGAAAGTCTCAGATTTTAGAAATTTTAATGAAAATATTTATAAAAAAAATTTATTGTGTTAAGGAACTTTTAAACAAAGGTACAATATTTTGACTTAAAGTGTCATAAATAAGAAAACATTGAACTAAATAAGTGAGTTATACCCAAAATTGTAAAAACGTACAACTAAACAAAAGTGACGAACTTTTCATAAGAAAAGTGAAAGGACTACTTATCTTATTACTGAAAACTTACTTGTCTTAAGAATTACTGAAACATTTAGAAAAAATACAAAAAATAATTTATATTTGTATACAGTTTCCAAAGTAACTCGACATCCTCTCTTCGGACCCGTCTACCTGTGTCAAGTCCCGTTTTTTCTAAAACCGTCGACCTGTTTCCTCAACTCTACTTTGAGGTGTGTATCCTTGGTCACTCCTGAGACCTCAACCCACTTTTTTCAGTCTCGACGTCTAATCTTTCTATCGATGTCTCTTCTGTATGTCTACCGATTGTTTGTGTACTTTTCTACGAGTTGTAGTGAGTAATAGTCTCTTTACGTTTAGTTTTGGTGTTACTCCATGGTAAAGTGTGGTCAGTCTTACCGACGATGGGTTTACAGATGTTCGTTATTTACGACCTCTCCCACACCTCTTTTCCCTTGGGAGAATACGGCAACTACCCTTACGTTTGATCATGTCGATGATACCTCTTGTCATACCTCTAAGGAATTTTTGACCTTTATCTTGACGGAATACTGGGTGGTTAGGGTGACGACCCGTATGTGTGGCTCCTTTAGTCTTAACTTTCTCTGTGTACATGGAGTTACAAGTAACATCGTGACAAATATTATCGGCCCTGTACCTTCATGGGATCTACAGGTAGTCGTTTGCTTACCTATTCTTTCGTCACCATGTATATGTGTTACCTCATAATGAGTCGGTAATTTTTCTCATATAAACTTAGTCAAGATTACTCCACCTACTTTGACCTCGGATAATATGTCTCACTTCATTCGGTCTTTCTTTTTGTGGTTATGTCATATGATTGTGTATATATACCTTAAATCTTTCTACCATTATTATTGGGACATACGTTCTGTCGTTTTCTCTGTGTCTACATATCTTGTCAGAAAACCTGAGACACCCTCTCCCTCTCCCACCCTACTAAACCCTCTTACCGTAACTTTGTACATATTATAGTATATACTTTGCTTAACGGTCAGGTCCAAGCTACGTCCCATGCCCTACGAACCCCGACCACGTGACCCTACTGGGTCTCCCTACCACCCCCTCCCTCCTACCTCCCCCCAAGTCTTACCCCTTGTGCACATGTGGGCACCACCTAAGTACAACTGCATACCGTTTTGGTTATGTTACAACATTTCATTAATCGGAGGTTGACTTTATTTATTTAAATATAAATTTTTTTTCTTTCTATCGGTGTCGTCGACAGCTTTACGAATATCGGGGGTCTCGGACCAACAACTTAAATCCAGGACGGTGAACTCTTCCTTCTACCCAGTGTCTGGACCTCTGGTACAGTGAACTCCACCCGTTGGACCTTCTCCCGTAAGGTCCAACCCGGTCCCCTTACGGTCTTTTCTTTGTCGGGAGGCGTATCCCCTAAGGGATACCGGGTTCGTTTCTGGAAGACGGGACTCCTGGAGTCTCCCTCGACTCCAGTCTTTAGGGACTACACCTGTGGTGGTTTTGGACTCGAGGGGAGGTCACCTCCTTCCCCGGAGGTGCCGGACCAGTCACGACGTCACCTGAGGTGTGACCTCAGTCCTAGTCCTGTCACCCCTCGTCCTCACTGACAGTGGGTCCTCCTTCTCTGACTCACCGGTCATTCGTCCTGTCACGTCCCACGTCATCCGACCTCACTCGGACCACGGGGACGGATTTCTCGGAAGACAAGGTCTTCGGTCCGAGAACCTAAGGTGAGAGTAGTCGAAAGGGGTCAGACCGAGGACACCCCTTTACGGACCGGTTCACTGTTTACATTGGGGTCAGGTGGTCCCGACACACACCCGTCCCCTGGAAGAGTACAAGTCCTTCCTATCTCGGATTTCAAAGAAAACGGGAGGTCGTCCTGACTTGAGGGATTGGGAACCGGTCTCTGTAGTATTTCCCCCAGGTTTCCGAAGGGACAACGGAGTGAGAGAGTTTTAACGTCCAGTGTCCTTGAAGGATAAAGGACAGAATTCAGGAACCACGATGTCAGTAACGTTTCACTTCCTTTTATGTTTCTCGGACAGAGGAAGAGAGGACGAACTCATTTCGAAGAGTGGTTCAATGAACTTTACTGTCTTGTGTGGGAGTACCCCGACTCTGGGTCTCCGGCGACCCATCAAAGTCTTGAGGTTCCCGTGGCAACAAATGATCTATGTATAATTTTACACGGTGCATACACGTACTATTCAGCGAAGACAGGACAGACTGAGAAACGATGGGATACCTGTCATCGGGCGATCCGAGGAGATAGGTACCCTAAGAGGTCCGTTCTTATGATCTCACCCAGAGGTACGGGAGGAGGTGTCCTAGAAGGACGGGGTCCTTGGCTTGGACACAGAGGACGTCAAGGACGTAACGTCCACCTAAGAAATGGTGACTCGGTGGTCCCTTCGGGTTTTACATGGTACAGGGTGAAGTTTATAGGCTTTCTTCTAAATTCTCAGATTCCTCAACGGTCCCTGATTGACTAATTTACAACATAAATCATCAGTAAACTGATTAGTGATTAAAATAAGGTACCTTAGAGATAAAAACTCGGTTATTATAGAAAGAACAGAACTTATACAAATATCTGAGACTTTCGAGTTCCTGGGATCTGTAAAACAGATGTCAAAGAGTACCTATTTTACCGGGACCCTTACGGTGGTCCGTCTCCCTCCCCTGGTAAAATACCGGAAGTAGTGGGGTGTGGAGGGTCCCCCGGAGTAAATAAAAAAGGACCCCTTCCTCCTCGTCGACTCTTTTCTGGACGGGAGTCCCGGGACAGTCCTGTACTGGGGTGGGGGTAATGAAATCTGAACGTCTAGTGATGTCAATTTTTAAGTCCCAGATTAAAAAAAAATTAACAGAAATACTTATGAAAATTCTTTGTATTGTGTTAAGAATTTGTTAAATAAAAAACAAAGATAATAAAAATTGTAACTTAATGTGTCATAAATAAGAAGACGGTACACTAAATAAGTGAGTCATATTCAAAATTGTAAAAAGGTAAAAGTAAACAAAAGTGACAACTTTTAATAAAAAAAAAGTGAAAAACTACCTATCTTTTCTTATTACTGAAACTTACTTATCTTAAGAATCATTTGAATACTCGGATAGGAATACCAAAAAGAATCTACTTATATACAGTTGTTAAAGTAACTTAACGTTCTCCTCTCCGACCCTCCACCTGTTCTAAGTCTCGTCCTTCACAAAACCGGCGACCTGATTCCTCGACTCTGATTTAAAGGGTCTACCTTTGAGACTTCCTCCCCTTGTTTCCGTCTCAACGACCTATCTTTAGGTCGACACCGTCGGAACCCCTACGAATGACTGGGGCGTCAGACGAGAAACTTAGGTCCGGGACGGTGAACTCTTCCCTTTACTTACTGTCTGGACCTTTAGGACCAACGAACCCCACCCGTCGGATCCTCTACTCAAGGTCCGACCCGGTCCCCTTACACCCTCTCCTTGTCGGGAGGTGTCAACACTCCTCTGGGGACCCCACCCTTCGTCCGTGTCTGGAAGTCGGGACTCCAAGAGTCTCCTCGACTTCAGTATAAGTGGTTTGGGACTCGAGGGGAGGTCACCTCCTTCTCCGGAGGTCCTGGACTAGCCACGACTCCACCTGAGGTGTGACCCCAGTCCTAGTCTTATCACCCCTCGTCCTCTCGTTGGTAGTGGGTCCTTCTTCCGATCATTCCTCCTCTTTCTGCCCTGAAGTAGACCCGTCACATCCTGCGTCACTCCCGACCTTACGCGGACCACGGGGGTGGATTCCTCTGAGGGAAAGAGTCTTCGGTCGGAGGTGTCTACCCGAGGTGAGAGTAGTCGGAGAGGGGACCCAGAGGGTCGAAGGTCGGGTTTGGGGTAAGACCGAGGACACCCCTTTGTGACCCGGTTCTTGGTTTACATTGAGATCAGGGGGACCCGACACACACCCGAGGGGACTTACCTCGGACTTCAAAGAAAGGGTGGTACGTCCTGACTTGAGGACACCCTACAAGGACTCGTTCTTGGATCACGAAGGAGGGGTCGTCCTTCCCCGACGTCCTTGAATCGAGGACCAATCTCGGGACCTCGGTGTACAATGAGTCCTCACTAGAGGACTCAGACTCCCTCGAGACGGGTGTCGGGGGAAGGGACGTCTCAATATTCGAGTCCTATCGTCAATATTCGGGGCTTGGTAAGACCCCTCGTTCGGTACGACGACCGATGGGGGTACGGGTCGGAACGGTCCTCGAGACCCATCCTGGACCAGGTGTCAAGGGTCAGTAGAGCCAGAGAGAGAGGTGCAGATACACTCACATAGGCACCGACAGAGACGGAGAAAGAGAGACACACAGGTAGGTTATTAAAGAGACAGAGACCCAGACTATAATAGAACCACAGAGACGGAAAGGAAGAGAAAGAATGAAAGGTAGGGAGAAGTAGATGGGGGAATTCGGAGACGAAGACGACGGAGACAGACCCAAAGAGACGGAGGTTTCTAAAACAGGAAGCGGGACCAGGAGACTCACAGACCGACACCACAAGACAGTCTGACCCAGAAGGTGAGTGAGACACTGAAAGAAAGGGAGAACTACAGACAAATGACGAGTGACACGGAGACCTAAACGGACGTCATAGCGGAAGAAGTCTGTAGGACGAAGAGAGGAGAGGAGGAGTGAGACATGGACAAGAGAACTGAGCGTCCCTAGGGACACCCCAGAGAGACCCAAAGGGGGACCTCGGGTCAAGAGACGGGAGTAAGAGGTGACAGACCCTTAGAGGGAGTGGAACGACGAGGGACAGAGGTGGGGAGACAGGTCGAGGGGGAACGGACGTCAGTGGGGTAGAAGAACGGGAACGGGAGAGAAGGTCGAGGAAGAGAGAGGGACCCTCTGACCAGAACGGGGACGGAGAGAGGTGGACGGGACACCTAACGGACAGAGGGAAAAGGGCGACAGGCCAGAGACGTCCGAGAAACGAGTCGGGAGGATGGGACAAGAGTATCGGGACCGAGTGTGCGGTAAGGTTCTTAGAGAACAGAAGAACAGAAGAGGAAACAGAGGGACTGAAAAGGGAAAACGTAACAAGACAGGAGACTGAACGGGTGACCAGAGTACAGAGAGACAGAAAAAGGAGATTAGAAAACAGAAGAAGAATGTGTTTCTCTTATTTGTAAGAGGGTAGTAGAAGGAGGAAGACTCGAGGACAACTACAGTCAATGTACGGGTGGTAGGTAAAAGGAGAGGAGGACAGACACGGGGCGGGGGTCTAAGACTAAGAGACCCGGAGAGAGACGGAAGGACGGTAAACACAAACACAGAGAGGGAGGGAAGTCCCAGGAGAGATAGAAAAGGGTAGTAAGAGAGACGAAAACAACGAAAGATCAAAATAGGCAAAGAGACCGAGTAAAAATCGGTACGTCCAGACACGACTACGACCCCCTTCCCTTTCCCTTTCTCGACCTCTTCCACTTCCTTCCTCTTTCGTATGGAAGTCTTGAACTGTTTTAGTATATAATAACGTTATTTCGAAAAAAATTTTTTTTAAAACGTCTATTGTTTGTTAATGAACGAGTCAACACCGTCATTTACCTTTTTCACTTTTAAGTTTCGATGAAACCCAAAAGCAGAGAGTCAGACACGACGTCCTCTCATCCATGTATAACAACAAATCAGTGATTCAACACAGACTAAGAAAACGCTGGGGTACCTGACATCGGGTAGTCCGATAAGACAGGTATCCTAAAGGAGCTGTTTTAATGACCTCACCCAACGGCAGAAGAAGAGGTCTCCTAGAAGGACTGGGTCCCTAGTTTGGGTACAGAGGACATAACCGTCCGCCTAAGAAATGGGGACTCGGTGGTCCCTTAGTACATTCATACACTTATCCTCTATTTATATTCCTAGGTTTCAATTTTTCCTTTGGCTAAAAGAGACTAAAGGTAATGTAGATTGATACCGGACTCCAACCGTATGGGTTGGGGTCGAGGTCGATTAAACTCCTGACCCGTGAGTAAAGACGGTCCTGAACAGTTAGTGTGTTGGGGAAAGACAAAGAAGTAACCGTTGTCTTTCACTTTCACTTCAGTAAGTCAGTACAAGCTGAGAAACACTGGGATACCTGACTTCGGATGGTCCGAGGAGGCAGGCACCCTAAAAGGTCCGTTCTCATGACCCTCTCGGTAAAGAAAGAGGTCCCCTAGAAGAACTGGGTCCCTAACTTGGGTCCAGGAGACGTAATATCCATCTACGAAAATGGCAGACTCGGTGGTCCCTTCAGTAGCCGTTGTTCAATAGTAGTTTGGACCGACACCGTCCCAGTCTTGGGCTTCAAGTCTTTCCGGTTCATTTACCGGGAATTCTGTGTGTCGTTTAGTCAGTTCCTTTCATTTCCATCTTTGGTAAGGGGTCCGAGGGAAGTCTTTTTTCTGTGTTTGAGTAGTCTCTCTTTCCTCAGGACCCCTCGTCTCAGGACAGTAAGTGTAGAGGATGGGAGTGGGACGTCCATGTTCGACCTCTATTATTGACCCGTCGGAGAGCAGTGGTCTCTGGAACAAGTTCCTAGAGATAGTGAGTCCTGGATAGAGGATCAGTTTTGTGAAATTGGAACTGGTCTCTTACATGAACGTACTTTGTCATATGCAACTAAGGGTTCACATCCAGTCACCTCCCCTACTCGAGTCTATTGTTCTCTTCGAGAGGGAAGGTAAGAGGAAATTTGGAACGATCCAGGTCGTACGGAAAGAGGTAGAGATTAGAAGGAGAGAGTATAAGTGGGAAAATACATTGATCAGACTTAACTTTTCGGTTTAAGGATATATAAGGTAGGAGCTTCATAGTGAGTCCCTGAAGAGACCGTTCGGTCGCCAATTCTGAAACGGAGGGTTACGTTCCTTACGACCAAGGTGGGGACCAGACCCTGGATTCTAGGGTGTACGGAGTGTCGGTATTTTGGTCCTGTATTTATTGTCTTTCTTTTAACATTCTTTAAGTTATTTTTGAAATAAAATAAAAAAAAATAAAAAAAATAAAAAATAAAAAATAAAAAAAATTTAAAATTTTAGAAATTAAGAATGTACGCAAGGGTTTGTACTTGGGGGGAGGGTGGAGGGAGGGGTATTGTAGAGAGACCCAGTAGGGGTACGTGGTCGAGGTTCGTACGACATAGGACGTAGTCTGTATCTGACCGCTAAGTTAAGAATGTACTATCATATGTACAATCTTACAGTAAGAGGGTTTAGTAGGGTGGGAGAGGGAGAGGGAGACTCAGGTTTTCAGGTAATATGTGTCCTTCTACCGTTATTTTTGAAATTTTTAACAGGTGTCCTTTTTTTTTTTCCAGTGAACTTTAAATAAATAAGGAATAATATTTTTAACGAACACAAAGAACATTATTCAAACCGTTCAAGTTTCTTGAAATTCTTTATTTATAGTGGATACTTAGATTAGCGGTCGTTACTGGTGACAATCGGATAAAGTATATAAAGAAAATTTAAAATCAGGTTAAAATATTTAGTAATATTATAAACTTGACCCAGTATATATCAAAGGGTAAGACGAAAAATTGAATTGTTAGACAACTTCGTAAAGGGGTATTACACTTTATCGGAGGTTTCATGACAAAATTTACAATATTCCATAAATTAATATAGTCAGCTGGTATTAAATACATTGGTCAGGGGACAATATCCTATAAATTCAACACACGTCAAAAGGGGTAATCTTTATTGTGACGTTATTTGGAGGAACGACTTTTAGAGAGGGGTGTAGAGAGTAAAAAGGTATCCGTTTTACTTGGAAGATTTACTTTTTAGACACACTCCGTGTTATCGTAGACTGTTTGGCAGGTTCACTGAGTCTATGTGTCACTTCAGACTTAGTGACTCAATCTCCATAACCCAAACACCGACCAACGGGTCCATTACTTTCATTCCTCTCAGGATCTTATCCCTCTGGCCCTATCCACCCTCCTCCAAGATCCTTCTTGTAAGAGGTCAGTGAACGGTCGACCGATCCTTGATCTCTCCTTTTTGACAACGTGTCTATTGAATCCCTGAAATGTTGTAATTTACAAGTAAAATTTTTATCAAAAGACAAGACGTGATGGAACATTCAGTAGAAGGAGAATGGGTATGGAAGTCCCTTTCAGAATGTTTATCGTAGGAACACAACCACTCCAAAACCCCGTACTTCTTCTTTCTCGTATCCCTACTGGTGTGTTCTTTCCGTCACTTCCCTTATTTTTTAAGTGACTCTTTTTCCTAAAATCTCGTTTTACTGGTCCTTACGGGTTCTTTAGAAGTTGTTATGACCACTTTATATCTCGTCGAGTCTACTCCTCAAGACAACGAAACAAACCAATAATCTCTCTTTTCTCAGTTATAGTACTCCGACTTCGCGGAACTTGTCAGTCCACTCCGAAGTTCCGGAAAGAGACAGGGTAGTATTTTATTTATAAGTGGGTACATATATAAGAGGATCCAACAAAATATCAAAGTAGTAAACGGAACCTGAGAAATTTCATAAATCTTAAGTAATATCAACTGACACACTTTTGAAAGGGTGAGTATGATAAAAATTGAGAAGGAACAAGGAGACTAAATATTGTTTGTCACTTATAGACCGTTTTTGTATACCTTAGTTACTGTATTAATTACTTGTGGTCATTTAAAGTAAGTGGTTTTTTTCATTTAGAATTTAAGATAACGATTTGAAATGTTATCGGAACTGAAATTAGTGGTGAATGTTGGAATTACGGTTAGGACTGTCATTATTTTTGTAGTTGGGTTTATTACTCACATTATCAGAATTGAGACTAGGAATTTCACTCAGAATCGTTCGAGAGGACAGAGTTCTCTTTGTCTTTAACTGAACTTGTTGTCTCCTTTTTCGTACTGACAGAGTCCTTTCCCTCATTGTCTTACGTTGTCTTATGCCGTGAAGGGACTGCACCAGAAGTGGTAAAGTAGTACTACTGGGAGTTGAATTAGGACTTGGTTTAGGGTACTTCTCATCACGGGGGTGGACGCTTAGGTTTGACGGACCATCCTTTGTATTTACTTTCTTCCCACTCTTAGGGAACCGTGGTTTTGGGTTATTTAGTGTATAGGGGGTTTGGGAAATGTGTCCGGCTCGTGTTACGTCCTTGAGTTGGTCAGGTGACGCTGTCTTAAGTAGGACAACCCGAAACGGAGCTCGGGGTCCTGGCTGGGAGACGAGAAGTGGAAGAAAGATCAGAAAATGGACGACTAGGAGCACTCGTTGTCGGAGGAGTAGTGGGAGTAGGTGGTCCTGTGTGCGGAGGTGTGTGGGTACCTGAAGAAGTAGTCACAGGAGAGGTACGACCTGCACACGATGTGGTGGTGCTGACACGGGGTCTACGAGCACGTATAAGAGTCGTTCTTCTCTCGGTAGAGAAAACGATCTACACACCGGGTCTACATGGAGAAGGAGGAGAAACCCTGTTGACTCATGACAGAAAAGAGGTAGTACAGCCACCTGTCCATGCACCGGTAGACGGTGGGAGAGGCCATATTCCAGTAGTACTCGGCGACCTACACGGAGGAGTACCACCCGTAGACACGTCGGATACCACACCACCCACCAGACACGAAATGGAAGAAACGATACGCGGAAGGGATGACACCGGGATTACTTTAACTGGTAATGAAGACACTCCAGGGACGTCAGGACTTCGACCGGACACGTCTGTGTAGGGAGTTACTGAACCACTTGTAGTAGTGTCCGAAGTTACAGTAACACCAGGGTGAGAGGGACTAACAGGAACAGATACAGTTGTAGAAAAAGTGGTAGTACTTCTAGGCGAGTCGGGTCCCCGCCCAGTTCCGGAAGAGGTGGACACGGAGGGTGTAGTGGCACCAAAGGTACAAGCGATAAGGTACGTCACAGTGTATGAACTCGGGACCGAGACTGAGGAACAGTTTGTTACCGTTCTTTTACCGGGAAAAGATGTTGTAACGGTGTCGGGAGGAGTTGGGACAGTAGATGTCGGACTCTTTGTTCCTACACTTTTTACGAAAGGAGTTTGACTACCCTTCCCCGTCCCGGGGTCTCATTACGAAATTTCTAATTTCTATACCCCTCTACATGTTAAGTCCTGAACATGAGTGTGGTTTCAGAGAAGGTATTCAGGACTTCATTACCAGAGGTATTTCGATTACGAAGTGAGACGGAGTCACCCTTTGCCCCACGAACCGTTAGTCGTAACAGACACCACCACACCAAAGTCTGTTTCTACTAACCCTTCTAGGTTGTGTCTCAAGTTCTCGGACCCGAGATCACGGTTCGTCTGGTCCTACTCTATCAACCGAAATGGTCAGTGATCCGTACACTTAAGAATGTCGAGAAAGTCGATGAAATTCCAAACATAGAGAAGAAGTATCCCTTCAACATTATTAATTTACTCTATTATAGCTATGTTGTTTCCATGAATCATGTCTCGGACGTTTGTAATCAAAGTTAAAAGTTCTGAAAACTGAGTCCCAACTTAATAGTTAGGAATTTGTCGTCACTAGAAGACCAGAAACCTTCACTGACCTAGAGGTCTCTCTTACCCTTGTTTTTCCCAGAACATCCGTCTCTCACCTTCTTCCTATTTGAGTCTTTGACAGTTCACCTCTAAGAATTCCACGCCTTCTCTGAACTCTTCCTCCTTTACTTGGATATATTGGGTAGATTTTTGAGTCAGTCAATCTCGGAGACCCCCAGTTAACCTCAAGAGAATCTTCCCCTTTTTAATAAAAAATACTGTTACAAAAAGACAAGAGATCTAAAGGAACAAAGATTATTGTACGTAAAAACTTTTGATATCGGAGAGAACCCATTAGGGTTCTCTTTCCCTGAGATTCCTACTCCCTTTGATCTCAATCCTCCACTTATATTACACTGGGGGTCTACGTTTTACAACCCTCGAGACTTTCTCCAATGCTAAAGTCACCCTTTAAAAAACAAAACAAGGAAGAACAAACTTTACTGAAGGGACCTTGACAAATAAAGAGTCTCTTAGAAGTGTTTGTACTCAACAAAAAAGGGTGTGAAGTGGTTGGATGTTTCTAGTACAATGACCCGTAGTGGGTATAAGTGACGGACGACCGACGGTGGGCTTGAAGTCGTGTGTTGTTTCGAGGGTACTCCAAGATCTCCCTACAGGGTATTTGATTGAACATCGGGGAAACTTAAGAAGAAAGACTCGGGACACAACTACATGTGACGGATACTTTAGGAAGCCCCTTTTTTTAATTGATACGACCGGTTTTTTATACCGTACTCACAGACAAACGAAGGCCTCTCCGGTACCGGGTACGGCTCTCACGTCCAAGTGTTATAGGGGTGTCCATAATGGTTGGGGTGGTGGGTCTTCAGTCTCACAACGTATTTATTACTTCGTGTTAATTTCCGTTTGTTGTTGTGTCCTGTGTATTAACGTTGTATAAATGTCTGCACTTATTTTCGTAATTGTGTATTTCCTGAAAACGTTTCACCATTTTTTTTATGTTTGTGAGTCTTTTTGATCGTTGTCTACACTTATCAAGTATTTTTGTTTTAGGTTTATTAGTTATCTGTGTACCCTTTTAGTTCGTGTCATCCCTAGATTCTTTACTTTTAATTTTATAGTTACTCTATGATGCAAAAGTGGAAAACTTTGACCGTCTCATGAATTTGTCTCAGTCTCCACCGACTTTCACTTTCATTTCACTTTCAACGAGTCAACATAGGTTGAGAAACGTTGGGGTACCTGATATGTCAGGTACCGTAAGAGGACCGGTTTTACGTCTTCACCTATCTTATGTTATTTTGTACCTAAAAGTATGTGATGAGTACCCTCATGTCTAACTGGATCTCTCGTATAAGTATAAAACGTGTTGGTTCAATATCATTAATCAGATTTAAGATTAACATACCGTCGGTCCTGAAAGAATTTTGGGTCAGACACCGGTCTTGAAAACATTTTTTATTTTCCAAATAAATATACGTCAGTCGGCGTAATTATCAAATCCAAAATCGAGTTAAACTTACACACCATCTTGTCTTTCATTCAATTAACTTTCGTCTTTTTGGTCGTTTCGTCTAAAGAAGAGTTAGAGTCTACATGAGTACGAGTCGTTGTCCAATGGTTTACCTCATAATCTTCGTCAGTAAGTGAGACTCGGACCAGATCTTCCGACGTCTTCACTCCGGGTGTCCATGTTCCACTGGATGGATCTACTGGAGACTGTGACATAGGTCGAGACTCCCAGTACTAACAAGTCAAGTCAAATAAAGTAAAGTCAACGAGTCAACACAGACTGAAACACTGGGGTACCTGACGTCGTGCGGTCCGAAGGGACAGGAAGTGGTTGGGGGCCTGGAACGAGTCTGAGTACAGGTAGTTCAGTCACTGTGGAGGTTAGTAGAGTAGGAGACAACAGGGGAAGAGGAGGACGGAAGTTAGAAAGGGTCGCAGTCCCAGAAAAGGTTACTCAGTCAAGAAGCGTAGTCCACCGGTTTCGTAACCTCAAATGGTCTAATGATCTAAACGTTTTGTCCTCACGGTCCGTGTAGTGGAGAAGGAGTTAACAAAAGGAGAATGTCCCTCAGGAGTTTGTAAGGGTCGTGTCATAGACAGTCTTAACCAACGTCAAACTACTCCCTTAAGGGACCACCAGTTCTTAGACGGGAAGATGATATCCCCAGTACCCAAGTTAAGGATCAACCCCTTGATTCTAGCGTGTCTGGTGCGGTACACCACTTTTTTTTTTTTTTTAACCAACATCAATATCTAAGAGGATACAGAATTGCCCAGAATACTGACGATCGTCAACTACCCTCACCACGAGTGTCTTCGCGATTCAAGACGAAGACTACTTGTGTTTCCTACGAGAAAGGTATAATTTCACGGTGACCGTAGCTCATTCATCACAGAGTACCCGTCCAAGGTTATTGGACGTCCCGAGTCGGGGGCCAATCGAGGAGACGAAGTGTCAAGTTCCTCTAAATGGTCTAATCTCCATGATGGTAAAACCAATTTAAGTGGACCAAACACCAAAGACTGTCCGTCTTCTCCACCGACGATGTTCCGGTACAGTCCGTCCGATCAGGACGTGTTCAAAGGATATACATCGTCAGTCCAAGTGAGTTCTTTCTATTGAAGACCTGTACGATACCTATTTCTCGAATACAATCCTTAATCTGGAATGTGTTGACACGGTTCTTGACCCCTTCACAGTGACCTCTACTTGATCTTCCCAGTAACCTCCTAGTCTCATTTTAGTAATGGGTAAGTAGAACTTGGCGACCATTACAATCTGTTCGGTCTCGAACATTCCTCTAGACTCTTCGAGGTCTAGGTCAGTGAATTGTCTAGTATTGTCTCCAGAATTTCTCCAAAGACCTTTGGGTAACGGAAACTCACGGGTATCGGTTCGTAAGTAAACTCCAGGTCCCCAATGACAACCAGGGTCCCGGTCGAAAACCACTTTATACGAATGGTTCCTTTTGTTCCTGTTTGATTCTAGGTTACTAGGAGTCGTAGATCGGTAGTGAAATAGACTAGTACTTCTGAAAGTGAGGTTGTAATTCTTGACGATGAAGTGAAGAAGCCCGGTTTAGGGTTTTGTGTGTTTCTTCTCATAAGACCTTTTGTCCTGGGTGGAAATGGTCAATTCCTAATAAAATCCTTATTACGTACATAAAATCTTTGACTTTGAATGTGTTAACACCCTCCTTCACACTGGGTTCGACTGTTATGGTGTTAGGTCGGCGGAAATACCGTTTTGTAGAAATAAGATATAAAAAGTAATACCAAAGGAGAAAATAAGTCCTTAATAACCTTCATCAAAAGTGTAAAGCTTATACCCCTCCCTGAAAACAAAGACCTGTACTAACTCATTGTACATAATCTTGATGGAAGGTAATAATTTTTTTTTTTTGATATATCATCTTTTAAATACTTCGTTACGAAAAGTCCGTAACCTGTTGTCTGTCATACATAATCAAATGGTCCCAACGGTATTGTTTTATGGTATCTTACTCACCAAATTGGTTCTGTTTAAATAAAAGAGTGTCGAGACCTCCGACCATGTTTTCATTAACCTGACACTAAAAATTTAGTGACATTGATTCGAGTTTGTATAGAGTTCGTATAGAAATAATTAGTTTTATACTTGTTAATGTTAGTTGTGTAAAAACGGTTACTCTTTATTCAAACGAATAAGGACATCGTATTTTTAGGTATGGAACCCTAAGTTGTTTGAGAACCTTTCGTAAAAGACAGAGGACGACCAACACCTTTACCAAAGACACGTTTTTCAATAGCTCTACGAACTTCTTCACTATCAGTAAACCGTTCTTCAGTCCACTTATACCGTCTACTCCGTTTTGAAGTATCGGGTTAAACAAGTTGAAACCTTCGTAACCAACACGATACACGACAACTCGTAACAGCACCTCTTCTTAACCCGGGAAAGACAATTGGTCACGATCGACGACCACCACATCAAAAGTCACGTAGAGTAACTAAACGACTCGAATGAAGAGTCTATGTCACCAAAACGACTCTAATCTTTCGACATCACTTAGTCTGGTTGTCGTCTGGTGGTTTGTTACTGGTAATGGAAAAAAAACCATATTCAAACCGAAACTTTTCACGAAACCTCGAAGAAGAGTCCGGTCGGAGACTCAACCAACAGTGACAAATAGTATATTTTAGACGAAAAGTAATGTGTAGTGTTAGGTTACCTCTTTACCAAGAAACAGTAACGTATCTTGTCTCTTCTACTGTGAAGTTTTGTTACCATAAAAACTATACACCAGGGGAGTATTCCGTAGGTGAATAACTCGAAAAAGTGGAAAGGTTAAACGAAGTTTCCGGTTTGTTGGTATCGTACCAACTACGACTCAAGAAGCCGTTGAAGAGTCCATCAACATTCTCCTAGTCGAATCTACTAAGAGAGTTAACCAGTAACAGTTGAAGACTACGAACCGGTGGTACGAGGAGTAGACGTTCCGAGAGCAGAGGAGACGTTTTGAAGAACTTGGTGGTGACGTGACGTCCAAGAAATCGTCAAGGACTCGGTGTACGTCGCATTTACCTTGTTCAGGGATACATCCCTGACTTTAAGGAAGGGTGACTCTGAATCACCTCCCTCCTCAGAATGTCGACTCACCGACGTAGTGACACACTGTGTCACTGTTATGATTAAGTCACACGAAACAAAGGAAGGTTTCGTGAAAGTAAACGGAAAATACACGAATAACTAGAATAGGTTCCGGCGAATACCTCGTCTCTATTTTGTCCGAACCTACGACGGTTATGGATAATCTTGGGAGTATTGATAGGTCCCCAAAGGGACCACCGAGTCACCATTTCTTGGGTGGACGGTTACGTCCTCTATACCTAAACTAGGGACCCGGCTCTTCTAGGGGACCTCTTCCTTTACCGTTGGGTGAAGTCATATAAACGGACCCCTTAGGGTACTTGTCTCCTCGGACCACCCGATGTCAGGTACAGTAATGCTTCCCAGTCCGTGCGCAATCGTTGACTTGTTGTTGTCGTGATAAAAGTTTCTGGTGTATGGATTAACACCATAGTTACGATGATTTAGACAATGATATCGTTGTTGGTGTATAATAACTTGTGAAGGAGAAAAATTTCAAAAATTAACCTCCTTTTAACGAAACATTACAACACAACCAAAAACGGCATGTTGTACTTAATCGGTATTAATACGTACGACTTGGAGGAAGAGGAGGGACACAGGGTGGGGAACCAGTAGTTTAACGGTACGACCCGAGTAACACGATATCTATCTATTGACTACTCGTTGAAGAGTGGTCAGTAGATAAAATGTGTACTAGCAAATTTATATAACTACGATGAAAGAGGTAAACGGGGTGAGAGAGGAAGGGGGTGACACGGGTGTGGAGGTAAGAGATGTAGACACAGAGGGAAGGAATGGACGTATAGCCAAGTTGTTATGGCAAAAAGGTACAAGGTATATATACACAATTATATGTTATAAATAAAAAGATGAAGACTGAATAAAGTGAGACATATTGTCCGAGATCAAAGTAGATGGAGTGATCTTGACTGAGTGTAAGTAAGAAAAAATACCGGCTCATTATAAGGTAACATATATACATGGTGTCGAAGAAATGGGTGAGTAAACATCTACCTGTAGATCCAACGAAGGCACAGGACCGATAACATATCACAACGTCAATCGTAACCCCATGGACATAGAAAATCTTAACACCGGAAGAGTCCCATATACGGGTCATCACCCTAACGACTCAGTATACTATCTAAATAAGGATCATAAAATTCCTTAGAGGTATGACAAAAGACATTACTGACATAGTCAAATATAAGGGTTGTTGTCACATCCTCCCAAGGGAAAGAGGTGTAGGATAGGTCGTAAATAACAAACATCTAAAAAAACTACCACCGGTAAGACTGACCACACTCCATTATGGGGTGACATTAAAACTAAACGGAAAGAGATTAATAATCCCTTCAACTCGTCGAAAAATACACTTGTAAATGAGAATAGTCTACGATGTGACCCACGATATGTATTACATTAATTAGGAGTCCTGTTCCATCCATTCAGTGAACTAAACAGTCGTCTGTGTCTCTCAAATTCTCTTAATTTACTGAATAAGTATGTATCGTTTATTTAATACATCATCCTTAAACTTGAACCTAGAAGATCTAAGGTTGAGTAAGATGACACCGTAGAGACAACGTTATGACTAAATGTCCCATACATATCAGTCTACTATCTCACAGACGTTCCGGCCCACATCCTTGGTCCGCCAGTCTCCGGTCCTGTCTCCGTGTCAGAAAGAACCTGGGTGACCTTCCAACGAGGGGTCGTTGCATGGGAGAACCCAGGATAACCTTAAGATCCTCTCTTTTCGTAGTCTGATCCAACCGAAGTAATTGACGACGTCAATAGATAAAATGTGTACTACGGTGAGAAAGAACACGTTGTGTCTTCCGTCTTCTGGTCTGTCGGTCTGTCTGACCACCGACTCACGTCGGAGCGACCTTTCCTCGGACAAAGCACCCACCCTCCGTTACTGGTCGACACTCTCTACTAGATCAGAAAGTTCCATTTTAAGTTTAAGACCTCCCACACCACTACTTCCACTTTAAGTCCCGTTCCACTTCATGTCGAACCCGTGACCCCCTGAATTCCGGTTACGTCTTATGAAAATGGAACCATCTCCAGCCACTACTTAGGTCCAGTTCACTGTGAATCACCATTTTCCCATAGACAGATATCCTCCTACCGGACTCGGTGACGTACCCTTGACTCGTGTCTTGACCTACTCAGGACCATAGTCTCCCTAAGATCTTTCTCGTACAGTAGAATTTTGTCCAGGGGTTCCGTTTCTGGTTTTTTCAGTACAATCATAGGTATATTGACCTTGTACTTCAACCTGTTTGGTCGTCGACTCGTACGGACCTACAGTAGAGTCTCATTATCCGGCCTTACGAATCCAGGGGTCTCTTTACCGTGTAAATAGGTGCATTCTACTTAAAATCCGGATTTTTATAGTTACTATCACGAACAAGGGTTGATACCCCTCTCTCATCCGATCGGTTCCCACCCTAACCTATCCCACTAGTGTATGGGATCAAAAGTACTCTGTCAATACCAAAGACGGTTAATATCTAGTTAATTAAGGATATTAATCAATTTTGGGAGGGAAAGTGAGAGTTTTACACAGACTTAAACCTGAAACATACCACAGTCTCTAATCTTCCGGTACCTGGACCATCTATGGACTATACCCCGTCGGGACGGGTACCTTGTACGTCATCTATAACACATTATATGAGTATTTAAATTTTTTCAAAATGAACTTTATTTCTTAGTTTTTAAAATATACCTCAGTGTTTTTAAAGACTTAACGGTTTCCTTATAACTCTTTTTCTGGTTTTGACCTCTATGATGTGAGAGACTGAAATCTGATATATGCTTCTTCTATTTTCATGATTAAGAATTTCTATGTACTTTGGTTAAAAAATATCGTCATAATAAATATTATAAGTTCTATTGTCAGCATCTAGAACTATATAAAACAGAGAACTATTAAACAAGGGAAGAGACCTATACCAAGACTTCGGGGTCTTTTATGTTACGGAGAGAAAGAAGACGTTGTGTCTTTTGTTTTCTGATCTGTTGGCCTGTCGGACCACCGACTTACGACTGAGGTGAGGAAGGGTCGGCATGTCGGAACACGTTTAGTGAAAGGGAGAGACTCGAAGTAAAAGTAGGATAAATCTTACCTTTCGTCACGATACTCACAATTTTTCCATGGACATTCTACGAATCGAGTCCAATACCATGTGTCTTCCCCGAGTCAGTCACCATATACAGAAGACTGTCGTTTTTCACTCGTTATAATTCCCGGTTGGGACTAGAGACCACACTGTGGGTCTGTAGGACACCATCCCTGTCCTCGGACCTTCGGGCGTAGGTGTCACCTCCTGGGGACGGGTCCGGTGTGCAAAGAGATCGATCACCTTCCTCTACGACGGACACACCACCGTTAAAGGAAGGAGGGAATTTCTCTCACCCGGAGTACTTATACTGTAAGAACCCTAAAGTTCGTCTCTAAATGACAAGTTCTCCCCTGACGTGGAGGAATTTGTCCATTTGTTCATTCCTCCAAACAGATTACACTGTCCGTCACGACACAGTTGACAAATCACAACAACGGAGTGACTTAGGGTTAGGCCCAAGTTTAGGGGTAAACCAGAGATAATCTTTTGGTCCGTCGTTGACCCAACGAAGACTCCATGACGAACTCATTCGAGGTTATTCCCGGTGGTAGTAGGGTAATTCCGAGTCGACGTCCTGACCCAGCAGAAACGTAGAGTTCTAGATCAGGAGAAGGGTCAGGACCGGTGGGGTCTAGGTAACGACGAACACCGGACCTTACTCGCCCCGACCCAAAGGGAACCGAGGTTTACCCCGTAACACTCCGACGGAACCCTTTGGGTCGTCTGCGAATGAATTCGTCTGAAGAGAGACAGAACAGAGTCCCCGTTCGGACGTCCGTTCGTGAGGAGTACTCGTTTCGGGTCCAAAGGGGTCAGAAAGACGGACTGGGTCGTTTAGGGGTTGGTCGACTATACACTTGAGGTATGGGAAAATGAAACGGTAGAACTAGAGGAGGGCAGTTTCTGATAAGAAAGAAGTACAAATAAATAAAGGTAAAAGACAACACTAGGAGGTAGATAGGTGAGTAATACAGATATAAAAGGAAATTGTTAAGAAATCACACAAATAATCTCTTCGACAAAATTTCAAAAAGACAATTAAAGTTACAGGTGTAGTAAAGACACACAAAGACAACTGACAAAAAAGAGACTAAGACTCAATGAAAGAGGACGAAGAAATATACAGATCATTTTAAACTAAAAAACATCCCGTAATAAAGTTGAATTTTCTACGATGTCTCAACTATCGGATGTAAAACAACAAAGGGAAGTTTTTTACAACTTCATATAGACTGTCTCGCGATTGAATAACAGTATAGTCAACCTAGGATAACTCTGAAACGAAAACCGAGAGTGTCATTTAGTCCTCATTGTTCCTGACTTATCGAGATGAGGATTCTATCTCAATAAAACCCTCGGACCTCATATATCACTCAATAGAGGTGAAACCTACTGTTCAAGTCACAGGGGGACGTACCATGTTCGTGGACTTAAAAGTAAGTGAAGTGTCTGGGTTCATCAACTAAGAAGGTACAGAGTAAAGTGGGACACACATACGTACAGTCACTGACCGATTACCGACTTCCTCCGGAGATACATTTAAAGACCTCAGGGAAAAGACATTTCAAAGAAGAAGAGAGTTTGGACACAAAGTGTTGAAGGAGTGACAGAGTTGTCACCCGTCAAGACTAGAGACAAAGTGGGTCATATCCCTAACGACGAGAGACGAACCAAAGGTGAACGAACACCGGTGAATGAACACCATGAGAACCGGTTTTTAGAGAAGACGTATAGAGGAAAAAAAGTTCTTAATGACAGAAAGAGACACAAAACCTGACTTGACACAGACGAGGGATGACGAGGTTAAAGTGTACAACTTCCGGATCGGTAAGTCATAGAGTCTTACATTGGTCCAAATCTATATCCGTGAAAATTCTTTACTAATTTTCCTAAGCTCGTTCCGAAGTCCTTATGTACTTGGCACTTGAAGGTCTACAAGTTCGACCAAAATCTTTTCCGTCTTCTTGGTCTCTAGTTTAACGGTTGTAGGCTACCTAGTACCTTTTTCGTTCTCTCAAGGTCTTTTTGTATATAAAGACGAAATAACTGACGGTTTCGGAACTGACACACCTAGTGTTATTTGACACCTTTTAAGACTCTCTCTACCCTTATGTTCTGGTGAACTGGACGGAGAACTCTTTGGATATATGTCCAGTCCTTCGTTGTCAATCTTGACCTGTACTTTGTTGTCTGACCAAGGTTTATCCTTTTCCTCATACAGTTCCGACATATAACAGTGGGACGAATAAATTGAATATACGTCTTATGTAATACTCTTTGTGACCCGACCTTCTTTGTGTTCGACCTTAGTTCTAACGGCCCTCTTTATAGTTGTTGAAGTCTATCGTCTACTGTGGTGGGAATACCGTCTTTCACTTCTCCTTGATTTTTCGGAGAACTACTTTCACTTTCTTCTCTCACTTTTTCAACCGAATTTCGAGTTGTAAGTCTTTTACTTCTAGTACCGTAGACCAGGGTAGTGAAGTACCCTTTATCTACCCCTTTGTCACCTTTGTCATAGTTTGAAATAAAAAACCCGAGGTTCTAGTGACGTCTACCACTGACGTCGGTACTTTAATTTTCTGTGAATGAGGAACCTTCCTTTCAATACTGGTTGGATCTATCGTATAAGTTTTCGTCTCTGTAATAAAACGGTTGTTTCCAGGTAGATCAGTTCCGATACCAAAAAGGTCACCAGTACTTACCTTCACTCTCAACTTGACATTTCTTTCGACTCACGGTTTCTTAACTACTAAAACTTGACACCACAACCTCTTCTGAGAACTCTCAGGGAACCTGACGTTCCTCTAGGTTGGTCAGATAACATTTCCTCTAGTCAGGACTCACCAGTAACCTTCCTGACTACGACTTCGACTTTGAGGTTATGAAACCAGTGGAGTACACTTCTCAACTGAGTAACCTTTTCTGGGACTACGACCCTCCCTGACCCCCGTCCTCTGCTTCCCCTGCTGTCTCCTACTCTACCGACCTACTGTAGTGGCTAAGCTATCTGTACTCAAACCTATTTGAGGTCCTCAATCATTACCTGAACCTCCGGACCGCACGACGTTAAGTACCCCAACTTTTCTCAACCGTACTGACCTCACTGATTTTACTTGACTTGACTTGACTTCTTTACTAATTTAGTTTAACTCCTGAACTGACGCATGAGAGTTTCCGTTGTCCAAGGGTTGCTCGAAAAATTCACAAGGGGACAATACCGGACAATTTACTGACCTAGACCCTGAAGAGTCTAGAAGGACATTCGAGACTGAAGAGATGGAAACGGGTCACTAAGTACTACTTACTTATCACTAAAATGAGACTAGGAGGTTACGGGGAAGGTCCAGAAATGAAGGGGTCAAGAACCCTGTTAACACATTCCAGACTAAGAATTTCATCTAAAAAGAAAAAAATGGGTATCGTACACGTCACCGATAGAAAAATTCCTTTGTGACTGACAATGTATGTCATTCGGATACGTCCCGATCGGACGAACCGTACCGGAACATCGTCGGTGAGAAGACAGACCACGTTTGGAACCTGGTGGACTTAAATTGGTTTTACCATCATGAAGACTAGAACGTTTCGAAGAACCTGAGACTTGACGACGACGACGACGACGACGACGATTCAGCGGAGTCAGCACAAGCTGAGATACGCTGGGGTATCTGTCGTCGGGTGGTCCGAGGCGGTAAGGAGCCTAAGGGGTCCCTTCTTATGACCTCACCCAACGGTAAAGGAAGAGGTTACGTACCTTCACTTTTCACTTTCACTTCAGCGAGTCAACACAGGTTGAGAAGCGCTGGAGTACCTGACGTCGGGTGGTCCGAGGAGACAGGTACCCTAAGAGGTCCGTTCTCATGATCTCACCCCACGGTAACGGAAGAGGCCCTGAGACTTGATCTCCTCGATTAACCCTCGACCAGGAACGTCCAGTGACCTCGGACCGATAGTCTATGATGTATGAGTCATGGTCACTGTGAAATTACACCCCTGTCGTAGACAACACAAGTAGTCTTTGTCTTGGATCGTGAAAGACACTAGTGGTGAGGGTAGTGGACGATCATCGGTCCTCTATTAATGCGTAGGGTAATCTCTGTGTCTCCTTAGATATTGACGTTGGTCAAAACTGTCCATGGTGAGACCCTTGTCCACTCCTGAGAGACATTCTCCTTTCATTACCTCCTTCCCCACTACACGGACCACGAGGACGAGACGTTTAGAGATCATTAGGACTGGGAGTCTCGACCTCTGTCACAATCTCCAGTAGGTCCATCCAGAGGACCCGAGACACCCGGAGTAGAGACGTCTGAAGAACTCGCTCAAGTCTCACTTACTGAAAAGGGTGCTGAGGTAAACCGTCGGAAGACCACTCATACTCATATAGACCCTAACTCAACTTTAGATTAAACGACTAAAAAGTCGTCAGTCAACTGAAAAACAAACTGGAGTGTAAGTTTGACTCAACTTGAATCTGATATTAGTACCGACTGACGTATCTTTATTTGAAAAAAAAAGAAGGGACGTTACGAGACCGGCGTCTGACCCGGAACCCTTTCAGGACCGACGGTATGTTAGTCCCTGAGTCGATTAATGATAGTGTACCAACACACTTTATACGTATACGAAAAATCCAGTTGGACATGAGGGTAACACAATACAATCAACGAGTCAACAGAGACTGAGAAACGCTGACGTACCTGATGTCAGGTGGTCCGAGGAGACAGGCACCATAAAAGGTCCGTTCTTATCACCTCACCCAACGGTAAAGGAAGAGGTCCCCTAGAAGGGGTTCGTCCCTAACTTGAACACAGAGACGCGAACACGTAACCGTCCGTCTAAGATATGTTGACACGGTGGACCCTGCGGGATAAATTCACTTCACCTTCAGTGAGTCAGTACAGACTGAGAAACGCTGGGATACCTGATATGTCAGGTACCTCAAGAGGTCTGGTCTTATGACTTCACCCATCGGAAAGGGAAGAGGTCCCCTAGAAGCGTTGGGTCTAAACTTGGGTTAAGAGGACGTAATGTCCGCCTAAGAAATGGTCGACTTGATAGTCCCTTCGAGTATGAGGTTAATCGTTACATATTTTTAGTCACAAAATAACAAAAGACCGGTGGAGACCGATAACAAATTTTTAAGAAGGTCAGACATTTCCACTTTTTCGTCATAGAGTAACCATAAAATTAAACGTAAAGAAACCACGGATATCACCACACTAAAAGGGTATACAAATAACAATGAACCCGTAGAAAATTTATTACACAAGTATAGACAAGGGTTAAAAGGACTCGTAGACATAAAAAAAAATGATTAAACAATCTCGGGGAGACACAATTACGAAAAGAAGTGTACAGACATTTATAAAACTCGAAATACGGGACAGAACAATAAAAGGGTATTAAAACGAAATAATAAATACGTCGTGAGACCGAGGACCTATCGTCCCAATTCATTATAGAAATCCCTGTAACACTTGAACGTGGGAACCGTACCTTAGACCGGAAAGTACCTTCCCTGCCTGTAAGTATAATATAAAAAACCGGTCGGATCGACTAAAAAAAAGACATTTCTCAAAGTATCCGTCACATGTAGTCGTTCTTCGATCCTTTTGTCTTGGGTTTCCCAGACGTACAATCAAATACCCTGTACAAAGATCTTGGTGTATCCTTAACGAAACAACCAACCATTTCAAGGTCACTGTCGTTCATCAGTCATTTATGTCCACTACGGGTCTGACCACTTCGGACCCCCTGTTTCGTTAGTACAAACATTTGTAAGATACTTTTTATTTGTATAAAGGTCTCTTTTAGAGAAAATTTTTTTACCCTCGACTCGTTTTTGGAGGGGTGAATCAAAAATTGACTTGAGGGAAAAAAAGTAACTATGTAATATCAGCAAGGAGAGGAGAGATTAAAGGATGTAGGAATTCCCCTGTCTTAGGGAAAAGGAACTCTAATGGATTCTCTTCGATATCAGAAGTTTTTACCTGTAATAATCTTTGTTCCTCTTTTCCCTTTAGTTCTCCATATTTAGATGTTTTCTTGTCTTTTTTTTTACTAGTATTTTCTCTTAAAAATTGAAAGATTCTATTGAAGTTGACTGGGGTCTACGAGATTGACCGTGTCAAACACCTACCCAATATATCCAATTAAAGGAAAAAGAGTTCAGGGAGACGTGGAATTCTTAGAGGTGAAATGTCAAAGACTCAAAGAAGAAGAAGGTAAGAAGGGGTGGTGGTCGAAGGGGGGGGGTGGTGCGGGGGTGAAAAAAGAAATCCCTAGGTCGTTGAAGGTGTCCAGTCCTTCTAGTGACGGTAAATTCCTAACTATTAAGTAACGATCATTTTAATTGTAAACGGTTTTCTTTAATAGATACAGTACGAGACATGTAAAACACATTATAGAGTAAATTAGTAACGTTAAAGAGAGACTCCTCTCTATGTTTGGAAACTCCTCAATTTACACAACGTTCTTAAGTGTACGGATCATTGACCATTTAGGTTCAGAGAGTAGAAGCAGAGAGACCGTGATCTCAGGTCCGAGAATTGTTGACACAACCTAGAAGGGTTAGTATAAACAGAGTCTGATGTTACGGTATCTTTTACGACTACTAGTTCGTGGAACAAGAGAGGGTGACCCGGTCCCACTTCTCAATCGAAATACTTCTGGTAGAGAAGTCCTGACCATCTTCTCAGAAACCCCGCTCACCCGTAGGACGTAACATACCGAGGGGTGTAGAAGTAGAAATCTCTCAGTGAGACCCCGGGACGGGGACGGGTGGTTAAACTCCTTCCGGGACAAGTGTAGAAACAAGGAGTCCGACATCTACTGGTCCAACTCCTTCCGACACCGTTACAACATCTTTTACCGGTAAAAGAACGGTGATAAACTGGTTCTCAGTCTCGGTCCCGAGTACATGTACTGCTACGTACCTTGGCGTTTGTGTCACTGATGCCACTACACCCTCCGTGTCCACCTCTTCCGGAACTGGGCGGGGACCCGACTCGCCTAGAAGTACTACCACCGTTTCTACAACTGTATCTGTTCCTGTTAGTTCCTCTCACCCTGGTGTTACTGTAACTTCGGCCACTACTTCAGGTGGTTTAGTAACTCTCTTCACAGATATGTCCGGTCGAAGTCCTGACGTCCTTGGAGTGTCTTCATTATCAGTTAAAGTAATCCCGGTGTCATCCCTTCCGCGTATCGTTTCTTCCATTTCATGTCTGGTGGGTGGTGTGGTATCCGACGTGTCTACGGGTGGTACTCCTCCGTGTGGGTCACCAAGTACTACTGGAATATGGCCTCTCCCACCGTCTACCGGTGTATGGACAGGTGGCTGTACTACCTCTTTTCGGTCCTGAGTCGCTAGGGTTTCTCCTCCTTCTCCATGTAGACCCGGTGTGTAGATCGTTTTCTCTACCGAGAGAAGAACGACTCTTATACGTGCTCGTAGACCCCGTGTCAGCACCACCACATCGTGTACAGGTCGTACCTCTCCTGTGACTACTTCTTCAGGTACCCGCACACCTCCGCACACAGGACCACCTACTCCCACTACTCCTCCGACAACGAGTGCTCCTAGTCGTCCATTTTCTGATCTTTCTTCCACTTCTCGTCTCCCAGCCAGGACCCCGAGCTCCGTTTCGGGTTGTCCTACTTAAGACAGCGTCACCTGACCAACTCAAGGACGTAACACGAGACGGACACATTTCCCAAACCCCCTATATATTATAAACCCCAAAACCACGGTTGCTTAAAAGTGAGTAAAAAGTAAACAAAGGATTGTCCTTAAAACCTAATAATCTATCCCCGTGATGACTTACGTAGGGGTATCATCAAAACAATCCCCTTCGTGTGACTGACTTCGACGGGTGGGACCAGTCCGTGGTATCATTGATAAATGTACTCAACAAAATTGGTCCTCCAGGACCATTCCTTGTACCTTGATTATTCGGTGGTGGTTGGTCTTCTCAAGTCCTTTCCAGTTTTCCTCTGTGGTGTGTAGACTGGTGGAGGGTCTTAGGAAGACAGACCGTAGGTAGAACCAACTTGTTCCGTACGAGGTGGTCCTTCCTAAGACTCGGTCTTACTAACCGATTTCTGTTGGGCTTTTGATTAGGGTAGTGGTATTTTGGGTTCAGATAATCGGTACACCGTCTCGACAAGAGGACCCAAGGGAATGGGATGACGAGAGGTGAGTCCAGCGGAAAGGGTTATTTTAGAGAACGAAACAGACGTATACACAGAGGAACCTGTTAAGTAAAGACTCACAATCTGTTCTCGGGTCAAAACCCGGGACCTTCCCCAGGGGGAAGGGCGTTGTCAAACTCACCACAACCCCAAAGCAAGTCAGCATTCGACTCCCCGTATCACTACTTTACCACTTCTGACTCAGACCCTTTACGACGCACGACACAAGGAAGGACAAGGAGGGAAAGGGTTCGATCGAAACGAAAAGAGAGATAATAAGTAGGGTAAAAGGTAAAAGAGAACCCTGTTGTCTCCAACAAATCGGAGCTAATTTCTAGTCTCAATTCTGATAATGTGAGTAGTAAATACAACTCCAAAAATAGTGACAATACTAATGGTGACTCCAATCTTAACCCTTAAGTTTAGTTACGATACATCTAATTTCAAATATCAATTATAAGTTCTAAATTGAAAAGGACCACTTTCTTTGAAATGACCACAAGTCATTGATACAGTAACTAAGTCGTGCAAAAATGGTTTACGGATGATAAACAATATTTAGTCTCCCCGTTTCTTCTCAATATTTATTATACCCACCTTTTCACTAAAGTGTGTCAATTTATACAATTTCTCAATTACGTTTTTTATTTTCACATTCCGTTGGATTCTCTTTTATATACTCACTTATAAATAAAATACTACACTGTCTCTTTCCGGAAATTCGTAGTGAACTTCCAAGGTTCAGGAAGTCGGAGAATCACAACTGGGGAAAGGGAGATTATTCGTTTGTTTCGACGTGTCGGGAGTAGACTGGACAAGGTATAAAGGGATTATAACACTCCCTAAGAACACATAGGGACCAGTAAAACGAAGGATTAGGAGTGAGAGTAACTGAGAAGTTGAGGGGAACAACGGAAGGAGTACCTCATGACTGGAAGTCACCAAGTAGGAATAAGAGAAAGAGGCAATACGGGGATTTGGAGTGGTTGTGTTCCTACAATAAACGTTCTGAACAGGACCTACATACCTATTTTCCTTCTACTGAATGTTACGTCGTGTCTACTCTTTTGATAAAAAATTTACTTGTAAATTACAACGTTTCAGGGATTCAATAGACACGTCGTCAAAAAGGAGAGATCGGAGGTCGGTAGACGTACACTAACCTCTGACCAGAGGAAGGACCTTGGAGGAGGGTAGAGGGGAACAAAAGGACAAGATCCTGAGAGGAATGAGGGCAATGACCCCGTTGGTCGGTATTTAGGTTAAGGAAATTGAGTAACGAAAGTCTGAAGGAACACTAAGTCTTAGTGGACCTCTCGAACAGTCTACGAGGACGTGAAGTATGTTTCAAAACTAAACCTTTCAGAACCCACCTCCAACTCTTAAACGTAAAGACGTTCAAGGGTCCATTACGTCTACCACCCAGGTGTGAAACTCTTGACTAGATGAATTAACATTTCTCATTAAACCAAGATAGAGTTAAAGGGACAGAGATGTAATATAAGTTCGACGAGTGTAAGTGGGACGGATTTACGGTTATGAAAGAACGAAAGAACACTCGTATTTTTATTTCCTTCTTTTCATTCTTTTTGTACTTATAAAAACCGATATATTATTAAATACATATTATTGAATACATTCAATTTTTTACTTATTATCAACAACGTATACACATTATGTTCACTAATTATAGAAATCTTATATTTCCAGAGAAGAAACATACCTTTTTTGAGTATTGGTTCTTACTCTATAATTATTAGTTACGTGTTCTCTAATTACTTTTTTGCTTAGGTAGTTTCAAATTTGAAGGATTATTAATTTCTGACGTTTAATTTTGTAGTTCCTTTATCAAAAATTGGACTGTATCCGTTTTTTCATTCACTCTTTAAGAACATATAACTAAACCTTTAAGTATACTCTTTATTTAATGAGACAAGAGGACGTCCTTTTACACTATCGTACATTAAAGTGGAAATTCTTATAACGTATACCCTTTTACTCTCTATACCCCTCTCTAAAAGTAGTTCCTACAAATTGACGTCTTAATTAAAATTACCCCTTTTGACCTATATTGAATTTACAGGATATTATCCTCTGACCAATTTATTAAATACCAGATAACTATACTAACTTATGGACTATCGGAAATTTTATTATAAAACCTCTGATAAAACGTAACACCTCTTTACGAGGTTGTCTAGTATTTTTTCGTCTGATTTAGGATTGTCATATGTTTAAATATACGTGTCGTGTTTTTAAGCTTTCTTTATATGGTTTTGGAATGTCCCCAGTAAAGACCACCAATCTAAATGTCCACTATAAATAATGAATTTTAAGAGACTTGAAAGGTTTAAAGTACGTTATTTGTATTTATTAAAAATATTATCCTTATTTTAAGTTCACCATGAAACTTAAACCTTATATATTTCTAAACCCAAGAAGTAAGTCTGATCAATCCACTTTCTCACCTAGACTCTCTCCTTCTACTCTCTACCTCTTTCTGTACGACTCGGATCTGTTCTGACCTCCTCTAACTTTCCTTCACATAGGACAACAGACTCGAGTAGGGGAGGTGGCTCGATACGAACCCTTAGTCGAATATATCAAATTATGTTCATGTAAACGACGAATTCCATTTTCACAAAACCTATCCTATATCCAGGACTCACTACCTCTAGGAACTTACTCCAGGGAGTACTACTCTCCGACGGGTCAAAAATGGAGGTCGAACATGGAAGTCCCACTCCCGTTTCCCCTACACCCACTGTCCGGAGACGGGGGGTCCTAAGGAACGGGATTCTTCTCAAACACATAAACAGGATTAAAAAAAGAAGATGTGAACCACGACACGAACGATTCAACAAAGTTAGCACAGACTTAGACACACTGGGATACCTCACATCGGGTTCTCCGAGGAGACAGGTACCCTAAGAGGTCTGTTCTTTTGACCTCACCCAACAGTACGGGAGGAGGTCCCCTAGAAGGACTGGGTCCCTAGTTTGGACACAGAGAATACAGATGACGTAATCGTCCACCCAAGAAATGGTAATCCCGGTGTACTCATTCACTTTCAGTGAGTCAGTACAGGTTGTGAAACACTGGGGTACCTGACATATCGGGTGGTTCTAGGAGGTAGGTACTTTGAGAGGGTCGTTCTTATGACCTCACCCATCAGTAAGGGAAGAGGTCCCTAGAAGGGTTGGGTCCTAACTTGAGTCCAGAGGGTGTACCGTCCGTCTAAGAAATGGTAGACTCGGTGGTCTCTTCGGGGTATATAAATAGAAGATGATGTACGGATGGGAAGACGTCGTGTCCACCTCTTTGTTTTCCGAGTTACATCAAAACTTAAAAGTGAAAACGGTAAATGACGGTACTAAGACTCATCCATTGATAAAGAATAGACATTTTTTTTTTTTTTCTCTCTCTCTCTCCAAATAATGTTATTATATACTAAGAAAGTTCAAGACTTTTATACAAAAGAGGAGAGAAGGGAAAAGGAATTGAGAAGGGGGTGGCGTGTGTGGGAGGGGATCGTAGTCGTGTTTGGAAGTTCCCGATTCTTACTGGGTCTCTTTGTCTATTTTTAATCTTTCGTTGTCTTCATCTCTTTTACTAACCTTTTCTGTCTCTCCGGGGTCTTCCCTCCTTCTCTGTGTTTGTATACACCGTTCTTCTGTCTCTCTCCGTATTTGGTTTTAAACTCTCTACCTCCTATGTGTTCCTCTCTTCTTTTGCCTACGACCCTCCCACTAATTGTAGTTGTCTTCTTCTTCCTCTACCGAGTCCTAAGGTCACCGTCTATGTCTCTTCGTGACGTTCCCGTCTAGGAAAACTCAGTTTCCTACTACGACGTCCGTTTAGGTCTAGTATCGTTCGTCATTTGTCTGTAGTTCTCCCTTTCTTTCAGTGTCTCACTCGACTTCTGGGTCAATCTCTCTTGTGGTCTCGATGTGTTAGTCTTTCATTTAGTCTCTCTACCTACTTTAGAAACCTCCGTCTCTTCGGGTCTCTGTCGTTTGTCTTTTTCTCCGTCCTCCTCTGTTTACCTCTCCCTATCTCTATTGTTTCTCTTCCTCTCCGTCTCTACCTCTCTATTATTGTCTGGGTCTCTGCCTCCTTCCCTTCCTACCTGTGTGTCTCTCTTTCTCCGTCTCTGTTGGTACCTTTGAGAGTGTATCTGTACTCCTCTCTGTGGCTCTACTTGTCCTTGACACTTGGTCCAGGATAGGTCTCGAGGACCGTTCTGACCCGTACCCCCCAGTCGGCGTCGGACCGAACGAGGGGTCTTACCAACACCCGTGACGACAGGTCTCTAATATTGAGACGACCCTTCCCCCGACACCCATCTCGAGGGAGTCTGAGTCCTCTAGTGAGGACTCATAGTACACCGAGGTCCCGAGATTGGTCCTCGATTCAAGGACGTCGGGGAAGGATGACCCCTCCTTCGTGATCCTTGTAGGGTATCCTCAAGTCAGGACGGACCACCCTTTCTTTGAAGTCCGAGGTAAGAAGCACTCGTACTCTTCCAGGGGACGGGTGTGTGTCGGGTCCCCCTGATCTCAATGTAAACCAAGAACCGGGTCACAAAGGGGTGTCCTCGGTCTTACCCCAAACCCGACTTTCGACCCTCTGGGTCCCCTCTCCGACTACTCTTACCTCGGGTAGACACCTCCGACCGAAGACTCTTTGCGTCAGAGGAATCCACCCCCGTGGTCCGCGTAAGGTCGGGAGTGACGTAGGATGTGACGGGTCTACTTCAGGGCAGAAAGGGGAAGAATGATCGGAAGAAGGACCCACTACCAACGAGAGGACGAGGGGTGATAAGACTAGGACTGGGGTCACACCTCAGGTGGAGTCGTGGCTAGTCCAGGACCTCCGGAGAAGGAGGTGACCTCCCCTCGAGTCCCAAACCACTTATACTGAAGTCGAGGAGACTCTTGGAGTCCCGACTTCCAGACACGGACGAAGGGTGGGGTCCCCAGAGGAGGGTTGACACCTCCCGACAAGGAGAGGGTGTAAGGGGACCGGGTCGGACCTTGAGTAGAGGATCCGACGGGTGGGGTTCGTTGGTCCTAAAGGTCCAGACAGTAAGTAAAGGGAAGAGTTCACCGTCCCGGACCTAAGTTTCTCGTCTGACACCCCAGTCCTTCGTAAGGGTGCCGACGGTGTCGACCTAAAGATAGGTCGTTGAGACGGAAACGAGGGGAAGGAAGTCTCAGGAGTGTTAAAAGGTAGACCCTTTAAATCAGAGTCGAGGAATCAGGTCACCGGTTTTGTGAAGGACGAGACTTAGAACAGATGGAGGGTCGGAGAGGAGAACGTTAAGTTACTTTAGTAACTACATATAAGTAGATTCTTTTTCGTATTCTTATCTAAGTTTTCAAATAATTCTTAAGATAAGTAAACTTCAGTAATAAGTGAATATAGTTAGTTTTTCACTTTTTTTTAAAAAAGTTGTCACTTTGTTTACTTTTACCTTTTTACAATTTTGGATATGACTCACTTATTTAGTGTACTGTCTTCTTATTTATGACACATTAAGTTAAAATTTTTATTATCTTTGTTTTTATTTAACAAATTCTTAACACGATACAAAGAATTTTTATAAATATTTCTGTTAAAAATTTTTAAATCTGGGACTTAAAAATTGACATCAATAGACGTTCAGATTTCATTACCCATAAACGAACATAGGTAATATTTTTAAATTTTTATTTGTATATACTACAAACGTTTTTTTTGGTTTGTTTATTATTTGACTCTTCTATAAAAGTCACGTACATTGTCTGTTTCTTATAATAGGTTATATATTATTTAATGTTTAATTCTTTTCCATTTGTCATAGAATGTAAGTGACTTACGAATGATAAACAAAAAATAATACTATTTACGAAATGTGAACTCTCCCATTGTCCAGAGGTTTCGTCCTTTATCCGACCTTCACAATCTGTAAAAAATAGAGAGAGAATTCGTCGTCCTCCTTTGTTTGTCCACAGTCTAAAATTCGTAATGATACTTGTTTCGATCACCTTCACTACCTTAAGGTCAATTCGATAAAGTTTAGGACCTTCTATTACGACACTTTCACGATGTGAGTTATACGGTCGTTTAAACCTTTTGAGTCGTCACCGGTGTCCTGACCTTTCCCAGTCGAAAGTAAAGTTAGGGTTTCTTTCCGTTACGGTTTCTTACGAGTTTGATGACGTGTTAACGTGAGTAGAGTGTGTGATCATTTCATTACGAGTTTTAAGAGGTTCGGTCCGAAGTCGTTATACACTTGACACTTGAAGGTCTACAAGTTCGACCAAAATCTTTTCCGTCTCCTTGGTTTCTAGATTAACGGTTGTAGGCGACCTAGTACCTTTTTCGTTCTCTCAAGGTCTTTTTGTAGATAAAGACGAAATAACTGATACGGTTTCGGAAACTGACACACCTAGTGTTCTTTGACACCTTTTAAGACTTTCTCTACCCTTATGGTCTGGTGGATTAGACGGAGAACTCTTTAGACATACGTCCAGTCCTTCGTTTCCAATCTTGACCTGTACCTTGTTGTCTGACCAAGGTTTATCCTTTTCCTCATGTAGTTCCGACATATAACAGTGGGACGAATAAGTCAAACATACGTCTCATGTAGTACGTTTTGCAACCCGACCTTCTTCGTGTTTGACCTTAGTTCTAACGCCCCTCTTTATAGTTATTGGAGTCTATACGTCTACTGCAGTGGGAATACCGTCTTTCACTTCTCCTTGATTTTTCGGAGAACTACTTTCACTTTCACCTCTCACTTTGCAACCGAATTTCGAGTTGTAAGTCTTTTGCTTCTAGTACAGTAGACCAGGGTGGTGAAGTACCCTTTATTTACCCCTTCGTCACCTTTGTCACAGTCTGAAATAAAACGCCCCGAGGGTTTAGTGACGTCTACCACTGACGTCGTCACTTTAATTTTCTGTGAAGGAGGAACCTTCCTTTCAATACTGGTTGGATCTGTCGTATAATTTTAGTCTCTATAATGAAACGGTTGCTTCCAGGTAGATCAGTTCCGATACCAAAAAGGTCACCAGTACATACCTACACTCTCAACCTGACACTTCTTTCGACTCGTAGTTTCTTAACTACAAAAAACTTGACACCATAACCTCTTCTGAGAACTCTCAGGGAACCTGACGTTCCTCTAGGTTGGTCAGGTAAGATTTCCTCTAGTCAGGACCCTAAAGAGACCTTCCTGACTACGATATCGACTTTGAGGTTATGAAACGGTGGAGTACACTTCTCAACTGAGTAACCTTTTCTGAGACTACGACCCTCCCTAACCCCCTTCTTCCTTTTCCCCTACTGTCTCCCACTCTACCGACCTACCGTAGTGGGGAACTACCCGTACTCAAACTCACTTGAGGCCCTCAACCACTACCTGTACCTCCGGACCGCATGACGTTAAGGACCCCAACGTTTCTCAGCCTGTGCTGACTCACTGAGATGACTTGACTTGACTATGTTTAAATTTTCCTCTAAAGAAAAATTTAAGACACAACGGTACTGTTGTGGAACAAGATGGACTTAAATTGAAAAGAGTTTGGAACTCGATTGGTTATTCAAAAAGAAAAGAATTTTATTTAAATAAATGAAATTAACCTCCGATTAATGAAATGTTATAACATAACCAAAAACGGTATGTAACTGTACTTAGTCGGTACCCACATGTACACAAGGGGTAGTACTCGGAGGGAGGGTGGAGGGAGGGGTAGGGTAGGGAGACCCAACAGGGTCACGTGGTCGGGGTTCGTAGGACATAGGACGTAACTTGGACCTGACCGTTAGATAAAGTGCATACTATTATATGTACAAAGTTGCGATAAGACAGTTTAGTAGGGTGGGAACGGAAGAGGGTGTCTCAGGTTTTCTGACAAGATATGTAGACACAGAGAAAACGACAGAGCATATGTCCGAATAGTAATGGTAGAAAGATTTAAGGTATATATATGTGCAATAATATCACATAACCACAAAAAGAAAGAACGAATGAAGTGAGACATATTATCCGAGGTCAAAGTAGGTGGAGTAATCTTGACTAAGTTTACACATTACACAAGAAAAATTACCGACTCATCATGAGGTAACACATATACATGGTGTCGAAAGAATAGGTAAGGTAAGTAGACGACTACGTGTAGATCCAACGAAGGTACAGGACCGACAATATTTGTCACGACGTTACTTGTAACCCCATGTACACAGAGAGTTAAGACCAAAGGAGTCACACATACGGATCGTCACCCCAACGACCCAGTATACCGTCAAAATAAAAGTCAAAAAATTCCTTAGAGGTGTGACAAGAAGTAACACTGACATGATCAAACGTAAGGGAGGTTGTCACATTCTCCCAAGGGAAAAGAGGTGTGGGAGAGACCGTAAAAAACAAACATTTGAAAATCTATCGTCTCTAAGACTGACCGTACTTTACCATGGAGTAACGTCAAAGCTAAACGTAAAAAGACTATTACTCACTACAACTCGTAGAAAAGTACACAATCGGTAGACATGCAGAAGAAACCTCTTTACAGACAAATCAAGAAACCGGGTAAAAAACTAACCCAGTAAATACAAAGACTTTAACTCGACGTCCTCAACGAACATATAATAACTCTAATTAAGAAACAGTCAACGAAGTAAATGACAATATAAGAGGGTAAGACTTCCGACAGAAAAGTGGAACGAATCTCAAAGGAAGCAATACCTTTTCGAAAATTCAAATTAATCTAGGGTAAACAAATAAAAACGAAAATAAAGGTAATGAGATCCTCCACACAGTATCTCCTAGGACGACACTAAATACAGCCTCTCATAAAACGGATACAAAAGGAGATCCTCAAAATATCAAAGACCAGAATGTAAATCTAGAAATTAGGTAAAACTCAAATAAAAACACGTACCACAATCTTTCACAAGATCAAAGTAAGAAAATGTTCACCAACTGGTCAAAAGGGTCGTGGTGAATAATTTCTGTAACAGAAAGGAGGTAACATATAAGAGCGGAGGAAACAGTTTCTATTCAACAGGTATCCACACACCTAAATAGAGACCCGAAAGATAAAACAAGGTAACTAGATACAAAGAAACAAACACGGTCATGGTATGACAGAACTACTAACATCGAAACATCATATCGGACTTCAGTCCGTCCAACTAAGAAGGTCAAGATAAGAAGAAAGAGTTCTAACGAAACCGATCAACTCCAAAAACAGAAAGGTATGTGTAACACTCTAATAAACAAGATCAAGACACTTTTTATGACAACCATCGAACTATCCCTAACGTAACGTAGATATCTAACGAAACCCATCATATGAGTAAAAGTGATATAACTAAGAAGGTTAGGTACTTGTACCATATAAAGAGGTAGATAATCACAGGAGAAACTAAAGGAAGTAGTCACAAAATATCAAAAGATATATATCCAGAAAACAAAGAAATCCACCTATATAAGGATTCATATAATAAGAAAAACAGCGTTACCACTTACCATAACAAAGGAATTAAAGAGAAAGACAAAAGAGTAACAATCATATATCCTTACGTTCCCTAAAGACACACAACTAAAATATAGGAAGTTGAAATGTTATAAGTAACTAATCGAGATCATTAAAAGACCACCACAGAAATCCCAAAAGACACATCTCCTAGCACAGTAGACGTTTGTCACTCTCAAAATGATGAAAAAAAGGTAAGACCTAAGAAAAATAAAGAAAAAGAAGAGACTAACGACACCGTTTTTGAAGGTTTTGATACAACTTATCATCACCACTCTTACCCGTGGGAACAGAACAAGGACTGAAATCTTCTTTACGAAAATAAAAAAGTAGTAACTCCTATTACAAAAGACACCTAAACAGTATATATCGAAAATAATACAACTCCATATAAGGAAGATAAGGACGAAAGACCTCCAAAAAAATAGTATTTACCTACGACTTAAAACAGTTTCCGAAAGAGACGTAGATAACTCTATTAGTATACCAAAAATAGAAAGTTAAACAATTACACCACATAGTGTGACTAACTAAACATTTATAACTTCTTAGGAACGTAGGGACCCTATTTCGGGTAAACCAGTACTACATACTAGAAAAGTTACACAACAACCTAAGACTAACGATCTTAAAACAATTCCTAAAAACGTAGATACAAGTAGTCACTATAACCGGACATCTAAAGAAAAAAGTACCGTAGAAACAGACCAAAACCATAATCCCACTACCGCCGGAGTTTCTTACTCAGTGTAAGGAGACGTTAAAAGACCTTCTCAAACTCAGCCTATCCACAATCGAGAAGAGATTTAAAAACCATCTTTAGTCGACACTTCGGCAGACCTGGACCCGAAAACAAACGACCTTCTTAAAGACTAATTAAAGTTAAAGACACGAACACAACCCAGACAATTCTAAAAGATAAATAAGGACCAAGTGAAACCCTTTCAACATGAAAAGATTCTTAAACAGGTAAAGTAGGTTCAACAGGTAAAATAACTACATATCAACGACTATCATCAGAGATTACTAGGAAACATAAAGACGCAAAAGACAGTACTAAAGAGGTAAAAGTAAAGATTAAAACAACTAAACTAAGAAGAGGGGAACAAAGAACTACTCAGTTCGATTACCAAACAGTTAAAATAATTAGAAGAGTTTCCTGGTCGAAAATCGAAACGACTAAAAACGATACCAGAGAAAACAAAGAAAATGTAAATAAAGAGTTACGTCAAAAGAATACTTTTACAAAAAGAAGTCAAGTCAAGTCACAAGAAACGTCGGGGTACCTGACGTCGTACGGTCCGAAGGGACAGGAAGTAGTTGAGCGTCTCGAATGAGTTTGAGTACAGGTAGCTCATCTACTACAATAGGTTGGTAGGAGTAGGAGACAACAGGGGAAGGGGAGGGTGGAAGTTAGAAGGGGTCGTAACCCCAGAAAAGGTTACTCAGTCAAGAAGTGTAGTCCATTTCTAGTACCGTAGACCAGGGTAGTGAAACACCGTTTATCTACCCCTTTGTTACCTCCGTCACTCTCTAATATAAAAGAACCCGAGGTTTTAGTGACGTCTACCACTGACGTCGGTTTAACAATCTCAAAGTCGAAGTCATAGTCAGGAAGGTTACTTATCAGTCCTGACTAAAGGAAATCCTAACTGACCAACCTAGAGGAACGTCAGGTTCCCTGAGAGTTCTCAGAAGAGGTTGTGGTGTCAAGTTTTCGTAGTTAAGAAGTCGTGAGTCGAAAGAAATCAGGTTTAAAGTGTAGACATGTACTGATGACCTTTTTGGTATCGAAACTGATCTGTCAGGAAACAACCGTTTCAGTACAGAGACGAAAAATTATACGACAGATCCAATCAGTATCGAAAAGAAGGTTACTCGTTCGTAGAAAATTAAAGTACCGACGTCAGTGTAGACGTCACTAAAACCTCGGGTCCTTTTATTTCAGAGAGTGACAGAGGTAACAAAGGGGTAGATAAACGGTACTTCACTACCCTGATCTACGGTACTAGAACTAAAAGACTTACAACTCAAAATTCGATCGAAAGAGTGAGAGGAGAAAGTGAAAGTAGTTCTCCGAAAAATCAAGAAACGAAAGACGGTATTCCCACCACAGTAGACTAATAAACTCCAATAACTATAAAGAGGACCGTTAGAACTAAGGTCAAACACGAAGTAGGTCAGGTCGTAAAGTGTACTACATGAGACGTATATTCAATTTATTCGTTCCACTGTTATATGTCGGAACTGCATGAGGAAAGGACTAAACTTTGGTCACACAACAAGGTACAGGTCAAGATTGACAACGAAGAACTGGACGTTGTCTAAAGAGTCCTCCATCCAGTCCACCAGACCATAAGGGTAGAGAAATTCTTAAAAGGTGTCAAACAACATTAGGTGTGTCAGTTTCCGAAACCGTATCAGTTATTTCGTCATCTACAAAACGACCTTGAAAGAACGGAAAAACTACTAGGTCACCTACTACCGTTAAACCAGAGACTAAGGAGACGGAAAAGATTTAGGTCCAACTTGTAGACCTTCAAGTGTCAAGTGTATGACGACTTCGGATTGAAACTCTTAAATCTCGAAATGAAACGATCGTACACTATACTTTCGTTAACACGTCATCAAACTTGTTAGAAACCATAACGGAACTAAAAGAATTCGATACAATTATTTGATACACAAATGGGATCTGAGACAGAAGTTCAGTCAAGGCGGATTCTAAGTCTTGAGTAAACTGTTTGGTCATACAAAATGAGGACGTTTACAAGAGAATTCGATACAATTACTCTGATACATAAACGAACTTTTTGACTGAAAGAAGTTCTAAGTGCAGTTATCAAAATACCGGGGTCTGTTGAGTGGAACACGGTTACAATAGAGTTTTACGTACAACACCCACTCCCCGAATCACGGTCAGAGACTCAAAACTCTGTAAAGGAAAGAGATTAATCGTCGGACGATCATCGATAAGAAATTATTTTGAAATGATGTGTTTTAGAGACTCTAGTTCGGAACAGTGACCGGGGTCTAGGTTAAGGAGAGGTAACCTCTGGTTCTTAGGACTACAGAAAGTGTCAAGTCGTTGTTGGAAAGTGTGAATAATAGAGTAAATTAGAAAGATTGTTGGGAGACACTAGATATCATATAAGAAGGACAATTGTCCACTCCTTTCAATCTCTTCAATCCATTGAACGGATAGTAGTAACTCAATCATTGTATATGTCGGTTCCTGTTTTATGTCGTCAGATTGAGGTCCCGACTTAAGTGATACGTTATTATGGTTGTTCGAATACTTTTCTACAATTTAGGTGGTCGTTACTCTCTTGAGACTTATTTCATCCTTTAATACAGTGGTGACAAATAGATACTCCATCTTTGAAATCTTGCCACCTCTATCTATTATGATAGTTCACAACTCTTACTTTCAAAATCTGAGCATATTGATGAATCTTCTTATTAAATCCTGATAGATCATTTAAACTTTTAAGAATTGAGACGGTGTAAGTGACAATGTGTATTTTCAGGACCCCTTTTATGAATGTATCCTTCTTTACAGATTTTGTAAAAACCGTCTTAACAAATCTATTACTTTTTGACTTTTATTTGTTTATAAGTTATTATTAATCTATCTATTTTACGTTATGTATGTAATTTACGAACAATTTCTCTTTTCCAATCCGGATATACACAAGTCGTCCATCTACAGTCTTTGTACTACAACTCAATTTATAGAAGTCTCACCATGACTGAAGAACTATAGTAATATTTTAAAAGTCAAGTCAAGTCAGAGAGTCAGTACAGGCTGAGAAACACTGGGGTACCTAACGTCGTGTGGTCCGGAGGGACAGGTAGTGGTCGAGGGTCTCAGATGAGTTTAAGTACAGGTAGCTCAACCACTACGGTAGGTCGGTAGAGTAGGAGACAGCAGGGGAAGAGGAAGACGGGGGTCAGGGAGGATCGTAGTCCCAGAAAAGGTTACTCAGTTGAAAAACGTACTCCACCGGTTTCATAACCCCAAAGTCGGAATCGTAGTCAGGAAGGTTTCTTGTGGGTCCTGACTAGAAATCTTACCTGACCAACCTGGAGAAACGTCAGGTTCCCTGAGAGTTCTCAGAAGAGGTTGCAGTGTCAAGTTTTCGTAGTTAAGAAGCCGTGAGTCGAAAGAAGTGTCAGGTTGAGAGTGTAGGTATGTACTGATAACCTTTTTGGTATCGGAACTGATCTACCTGGAAACAACCGTTTCATTACAGAGACGAAAAATTATAAGACAGATCCAACCAGTATTGAAAAGAAGGTTCCTCATTCGTAGAAAATTAAAGTACCGACGTTAGTGGTAGACGTCACTAAAATCTCGGGGTTTTTTATGTCAGACTGTGACAAAGGTGACAAAGGAGTAGATAAAGGGTACTTCACCACCCTGGTCTACGTTTCCAGTATGTTTTTGTTGACATACATAACGAATATCTATGTTAATATACGTTCCTTTTTGAACTTCTGTGTGATTTATCTGTAACTATATTACTATGACCATCTAAGTCTCCTCAACCTTTATTAGTTTCTCGTGAAGTTGAAATAGACACAACCCCGGTCACACTCCTTTCTTTCTCTCTGAGGTAGAACTTTAGACAGTAGGTAGAATTTCTGTCCTACACTTGACCCGGACTTGGGACGGGTTCTCACTCCTTTAACAACGATCACTTTTGGTCCAGAGGAACTCTGAAGGGAGGGATGTTTACCGTTTACCTCTGACACTGACTCCAGTCCGACGGGGACAATCCAATTGGTACCCCTGTAAAGGGGAACTACATATCAATAACATAGGGGGGGGGAGGACGGAAATTGGAATTAACGAACAAGAGGATCGTGGATAAACAATATTTTGAGTTAGTATATGTTACTTCTCTGACGATTGTACATTGGTCAGTACATGACCCCCCATATTTTGACCCGAAGAGTCTTTGTATTGCCAGGAACGACCCTTGACTAAGGGGAACCTGGCTGACCATATTATTTGACTGTGAGGAACTCACAGGAGGCTCCACACAAAACGTTGAGGCCTAAGGTGTTGTAGTCATTAATAAATTAGGAAAAAATTTCCCCTTTTTTTTTCTGAGTTTAATTATACCGTTTTATAATTTGTACAAAAACCATATGAGAAAAGATATTTAAGAAAGACGTATAAAGACTGAGACTGAGAGAGTAATATATTTATATGTATCTCTCTCTCTACGTCTATCTATCTATTTGTATGTAAATAAAAAGAAAGTACTTTATCTGTAAAAATAAAAGACTCTCATTTTCACTATAAATTTTACATTTTGGTCCATTCTCAGTCAAAATGTTGGACTCAGTCTGGTTTAATAATCGGTGTGACAAGGTGTCTACACAATTTTTATTAAGATCGAATGTAAAATATCGTGGTTCACGTTTTTCGTTACGATTGTAATGAACACTCACGAACAGTCTGCCATTGTGTTCTGACAAGGATACATTAGACAGATGAGAAATACAATAGAAGTGGGGGTTGGGAAATCTGATGTCTTTTCGTAGATACGTACAACTTATAAACTGATACTAATATAACGTGACTATATATTAAAAGGTCTCCACTCCACTCTTGGGTTCTTTTGGTTATTTAGTTACCGGAACCTGGTATTCCTGTAGAAACAATATTGTCTTTATGAAACGGAAGTTATGAGTCGGTTCAGGTGATTACCATCGTCAACTTTTTAAATTTGGTTACCCCTCCTGAAGTTACATTCTCACCGGAGTGGAAAAGACCCATAGAGTATCTATGTCTTTCCAAGACTAACCAGTCTTTAATACATGAAATTACTATGGTATACTCGGGGTAGTCCAGACAGGTACTAAGACCTGTTGAGACTTTGTAGGACCTAGTAACTCGACACGGAGAGACCGGTTCGTGAAAGTCTTTCCGGGAGAAATGTAGAAACAAGGTCTCTGACACCTACTACCCCAACTCTTTCCGTCTCTACTGTAACATCTTTTCCCGGTCAAAGAACAAAGAAAGACCCAGTATGGTCCTGGATCCGGAGTACATGCACTAGTACTGACCGGGTATTTTGTACCACTGGTGTCACTACACCCTTCGTATACACCGTTTCCTAAACTGAGAGGGGACCACACTCGCCTACGAATTATGTATCCGTTTCTACGTTTGTATCCTACGGTCCTACTTCCTCTCACCCTAGTTTTCGTCCAACTTTGGGTTTTATTTCAAGCTGACCAGTAACTCCCTACACAGACGTGTTCGGTTGAAGTCCAGAAATTCGTGATCGACGGACCTGGGGGACGAACCGGGGACGCTATTTGGGACGTGAAAGGAAATAGTGTCGGGTCACAGTCATCTAACCGAAATGACGAGTCCACTCGTCTGGGTTCAAACCATACCGTTATCTTAAAGAAGGAATTTCGAGACCATCTTAAGTGTTCATTTAGGTGGATCCAGATCTCAAAAGGGACACTTTTCTAAAATAAGTTGTAAGTTAAATTTTTTATCTACATGCCGATAAACCCAAAGAATACATAAAAGTTTACTCTTTACTCGAAACTATCAATTATGAAAAGTTACTTAAACAAGTAAAATAGATTCTATTTTAAAAAACCTTAATTCAAGAAGTATGATAAGAGAATAATTAGAAAATCGAAGGGAGTAGGAGACCACAAAGGAGTATACGTACGTGGCTAGTCGGGAGTAGACTTCTGACCTCTCCCCGGAACACTCCTAAGGACCTGAACGAGAGACACTTCGAAAGGAGAGATCAGGAGACGTGACTTAAGATCGGTGGAACTGGAGACAGAATCAGTTAAGTTCGACGACATTATCTTATGGTGTCTGAACCACCAAATTTATTGTTCGTAAATAAAGGACGTCAAGACCTTCGACGTTCAACCTCTACTTCCATTTTACAAATAGTGTATTATAATTCAAAAATTTTCCATCTCATGAACTAAGTAATCCTAAACGGACGTGTTGGGTCCTTTGGGTCGATTTGTTGGTCAACAAGTCTATATGTTCTTAAGTAAAAAAGTGAATTCTTCTTCTGAATTTACATTTACCGTAGTACATAATCGAGTGTCTACCTATTACAACTACTCTCCTGGGGACACTAAGAGACTCGAGAAAGGAGTCCTAAAGTTCTATCCACGGGTAAAGGTGAATACCGTAGAGTAAGTACCACTGTCTTTCCTCCAAACTCCCTCCCCCAAACATAGTATCAGGGAGATAAGGGAAAAACATCCGTTTATTTATAAAGTGATTACAAGGAGTCGACTTAAGGAGACCTCAGAACGACCTTTCCTGGTCCAATACAGTGTCGGGAGTAACTCTCCTTAAGACCCTTTCCCCCTTTACCTTGGTGTTACAGACCTGAACCAGGTACTACATAAGTGATGTGGATTGTTCCCAACAGTCGCTCTCCTACCAAGAGAGTCGTTTCTTCCTTTACCTATCAGTAAGTTGAGTACAGACGGTACTATTTTACATACATTTCATACTATAGTGACTCCACTTTTTTTTAGGTGAAAGTAAATTCCTATCCTTTTTTAAACTCTTTATAGGTGTTCAGTATTGATTTTAAAAGAAACAGTACACCCCCCTTGATCTTCCATTAATAAAAGAGGAAAGATGGAAGGACCCAGACGCTTAAAAGGAACTACTTGTGATAGTGACAATATTGAGTCTTTGTTCCCTTCTGAGAGAGTCCTCAATAGGACCCACACTTCCTTAGGTGCCCCCTTCCTGGAAGTCTGACTTTTAGTCTAAGAACTAAAGGGTAAGTCGGAGGTGGTGGAACGTCGAGCCCATCTCAGACCTCTTTGTTGAGTCCTGGGACCTTTAAGACGTCAGGTTGAACCCCTCTCCCCACAATCATTTCGGCTCCCTTCCCGATGTCCACTCTCTGAACCCACCAGGACCGAACAGTAGGGGTGACGGGTGGAGTCCATCTCTCACGAACTCCGGTAAATGTTAGTTCGTCTGGATCTAACCCTAGAGTCGGTAAACTGGAGCCTCTACCGTAGTGTACCGAGACTTGAAACCACAGGAGTAGAGTTTTCGTCTTTATTCCACGAAGGACATGTCTCATCGACCTCCTGATTTACCTTACTACGGAGACTTCACGACCCGTGTCTCTTCCACAAGTCATTTACAACCAAGGAAAGGGGAGGAGGAACAGATCGGGGTCCTCTTGTACATAGGTTACCTTCGGGGGTTTCTTGAACGACGGAAGTTTTCAACGACGAGAACTCAAATGTCACTCAATCAGTCGGTGAAAGGTGACATGCACACTGAGACAGGAAGGGTGGGTTCTCTGACACTCCGAGGGGGCGAGACCAGACTGAACACTACCTAGTACTGTCACCCAAGTCACGACCAATCCTCGTCTCGGACCACCAGACTGTTCTTAGGGTCGAGGCGTGTCGGATGAATCACGAGGTTCAAAGGAAAAGACATAGACATTTTACTCCCATTATTACGACGTACTTAAATCATATGTCGTTTACAGACCGGGTATTAGTGATGAGTTGTGTTTCTTTGGGTTGCTCTTGATAACAATACGATGTCCCTTGTGTCGAGGTAAAGTGTCTCTCCTTCGATTTACTGAACCGGTCTAGTGTCACTGGCACAGAGAGACTGCTGTTTAGGGACACGTAGCCTACAAAGGGGTCTCCAACAAGGACCCTCGGGAATCGGTGACTCGTCTCCCCACCCCGGTAAGGACACTACGGTCGGTCTTCAGACAACCCTGACGACGGACCGTAATCTACGTTCTCTACCCTCATACCTAGTCGAATTCGTCTTTCCCGTCTTAGTCCCGTACTCTCGAATAGTTCCCCTTCTCCTACTGGGTCTCTCGGGGTGAATGGGAGTATTCCTCTCCACTCTGTCCATTCGGATGTCGTAACTTTACGTCTGACCCCTGAGTCCTCTTGTCTCCTCTCCACCCTCTCACGTCCCCGGCTCAGACTCTGTCTCCCCACGAAATCTCTCGCGTAGTGACCCCAGTATTACCTGGTCATAAATCGAAATCGAGTCTTACTCTTTCATAAAATACTGCCCATCTAAGTTCCGATGTATTCGAAGGAACTCTCCATTACTCGGACGACAGGACCCTTCTTACACTTGTCCTCGACCTCGTAGAAAACGGTCTATCCGACGTCTCTTCTATACACGGGAAGATCCCCGATCTAAGAGGCTCTGACGGAGGTCGGGGTTCAAGACTACTTAGAGACTTCAACGGGTCTTATCTAGACACCCCACAGTAACTCCTGAGTCCGTCTCTGGACTTTGTGCCTTGTGTTGTTTCGTTCTACGAGACCTAACGAACGAGACCTGGACCCGGGCTTTGATAGGACTCGAGTCGTAGTCGGTGACATCTGAGTCCGGGGAGGGTCTGTGTCTGGACTCTTCCTGACCCACTCGGGATAAACTGACCCTCCCCTTCTGGTCCCGACCCAGTCCCAGTATGAGACTTCCGTCGTAGACGGACGTCCCATACCCCTTTGACTTTCAAAGACCGTAAACAGTTTCACAGGGGATCGTTTTCGCCCACCTACTTCCACCGTCGACGGGTCCGAAGGAGGTCTCCGAGGACTCCCGGTTGTGATGAGGGACCCCCATCCGGTTTCCCCGAGAGATCGGGTACCTAAGACAAAAGTCAAAAGTTGGAAAAAGTTAGATCACTATGACGGGTCGAGAAAAAGAAGAAGGGTGTGACTCTCTAAGTCTCGTGAACCCCGGTTGAGAGAGTTAGAAGGAGGAAGTCGGTGGAATTACGGGACTAAAGAGGACCCACTGAACACTGGAGATCTGTATCCATTAGAAGAGACGGAGAGACTCCTTGTCCTTTCTTTTCACATCCCTTTCTTACAGATATAAGAAAGAAAAGAGAAAAATGTGACCGAAGAGATGTAGAGTGACATACACCTAGTAAGTTATTCGTGAATAGTCCAGAATGGTAGACAGTCCGAGACGTAATTCATTACTTCAATGACACCCTTTTTATTTTATTTTAATACGTGCTACTTCAGTTTGACGAATACCTCCTATACAGACTGAACGGCATGAAGGTTCAATAGAAACCGAACGGAATTCTGTTTTGGGTTTCTCGACCGGTCGACTATAGGACCTCAAGACCCAGGAGTAGAGACGCTGTTTTGGGATGATACTGAACGTTACGTAGAGGAAAGGTACAGAGGAGGAACGTGGACCGTAGAGCCCGGTGCCACCACGGGACAAAGTCAGGAACGTCGTCGACCTCCAGAGAAATTTTACAGACTAGATGGAACCTCAGACCACTTGTTTTGATTCGGAACGAAATTCCTCACTTCGGTCCCATAAACAGATGGAGAGAATCTGAAAAGGGACATCCTTTCCCTCAGTGGTTTTCTAACTTCCGCCCCCCCACCCCCGTCGGTCTAAAAACAAAATCTTGCCATGAGACTTCCGGTCCCGTCTCTTTTACCCGGCTTTGGTCTGAGAATTTATCGTTTATGTAAGTAACTGATATACACTTTTAACTTTTGAATCTTTACCGTCGTGTAAACGGTTGAGAACCGGGGTTCTCTCTTATAAGAGTATAAAAACCTTAAGGAGATTCTTTATTACACTGAACATTCCATCTATAAAAATAAGGGTAAAATGTCAACTCCATTGACTCCGGATCCTTCGGTTGATTGTTGGGTTCAAGTGTATCACTCATTTCGGTCTCTGTCCTAAGTCTATCTTGGACGACAGAGATTTAGAAAACGGGAAAGGTGTGGTAACACACTAAAGAGAAGAAACTTTGGGGGATGGGGGTTATGTATTATGAAATATACCTTTGACTCCGGTTGAACACCCATGTTACACTGGATGTTTCAGAAATACCACTTTCCTTAAATTATTCTTATTAATGGACGGCCGATGACCTATTACAGACACTTCCAGAATCTTTTCCCGGATCGTATACCCTCCAAGGTTGACACACGTTAGGAAATTGGTTTCAGTTCTTCGGTAGATTATATCACTTACATCTGTGTCCAAGAACACTTCTGAGTAAGTCCCATAGACTTCCTTTTGTTCGTCCAACCTCTTGTTTATCCAACTCAGTTTATTTTACCACGGTCCTCTTCCTTATTATGACTGTCGAAGTTCTGACGAAGTAAGGGACTCATGACTGTTATGTACTGCGGAGAAGTCACTACGACCGAAGAGGGACAAGAGGTACTTCTTTACTTCCAAGTCCTTCCAATTCAACCCCTTCTCGATTCTCAGTCATTCTTCGATTTCCTACCTTACTTTACGACCGAAAACACCCCTCTTCTTTGTCTTCCATCCGTAGATCCCCTCACTTTTAACTGACACTCGTAGTTTATACCACTTCAGTAAGAGTTCTACAAACGAACGTGTCGAACCTGGACTTAGGGTCAGGGACATATACCTCTGGGTAGGTCTTTACGTTAAATGTAAATAATACATAGATAGTGCAATCCAGGAGACACACTACGAAAGTACGGTTTTATAGTAAGTCAGAAACGTCGTTTAAACATTGTTTAAAAAGAGTAAAACATGAGTTCCTTCACCGGAGTTTCCCTCCCGTCCCATTTCCCGAATGAGTTCCAGTAAGTGAATTATTTGGAATTTTGACTCGGAATCTTGAGTCACACGGAAGATTGTGTGGTACTGAACACTACCTCATCCACTACCAGTCTCTCGACAGGAGCGGTCCTCGTTAGACTCCCTCATTAATTTCACCTTTTTATTTAACTACAGGAGTTGTTCTGGTTCATCAAAAAGAGTGACATTAAACGGTTTAACGTATTAGACATACTGTTACAAATAGAGATTTGTGGACCGACGGAATGATTCCTCTTCTCCTACGGATCTCCTTCATCTCTAGTGTACGGATCACGAAAGTGAAGTATCGACTCATTTCACTCCGACTCTACTCGTCAACGACTACCCGGTCTCCGTCTCGGTCCGGTCTACACCTTCGGGAAAGGAGAAGTGTTTAAAGGACTGTCACCACCGTTACCTGTTCCCCTCCATTTTATTGGACAGTACCCCCTATACTACAAAGTAATGCTGACCTGTGACTGGTGATGGGGTTGGGGTAGTCGTTGGGAATAGGACCATGTGTTAAGTCGATTAGAAGACAGATTTAACCACAGAAAGAAAAAGTAAGTCTTCATCTTGTGTTACGTTCTCTGATTAGTCAGAAGACACTGACTTAAGTAGGAAGACCCAAAGAGGAAGTCGGGGTTTTGGTGAGGAGACAAAAAGAGTCGGAAGGACTGTTGGATGAACAACTAGTAAGACCCGTTACCACATTAGTAGTAGGAGTAGAGGGACCTGAGCGTGGAGGTGTGTGGGTACATGAAGAAGTAGCAGTGGGAAAGGTACAATCTAGACCCGATATGGTGGTGTTGATACGGGGTCTACAACCGTGTAGACCGTTCGGTCTTCTTCTGATAGAGAAAACGGTCGACACACCGGGTTTACATGTAAAAGAACCACAATCCGTAATGACTCAGGACCGAGAAACGGTAGTACAGATATCTGTCCATACACCGGTAGACGGTGGGTGAGTCCATGTTCCAGTAGTACTCAGGTACCGACACATCCCATTACCAGAACAAGACACCTGAGACCCCACAGCGGAGACGAGAACAGATGTGACAAAAACGGTACGCAGACGGGATGACACCAGGGTTGTTCTAGTTGGTGAAGAAGACACTTCAGGGACGACAGAACTTCGACCGAACACGTCTGTGGAGTCAGTTGCTGGTCCATCTGAAGTAAGAACCAAAATCACAGTAGGACCAGGGTGAAAGAGAGTAGGAGTAGTAAATGTAGTTATAGAAGTAACGGTAGAATTCCTAAGCGAGTCGGGTCCCCGCCGACTTCCGGAAGAGGTGGACACGAAGGGTGTAGTGACACCAGTGGTGCAAGACACACGGTCGGTACCAGTACATGTACTTCGGACCGAGTCTCCGGAGGGGTCTTCTCCTGTTCTTCGACCGGGACAAGATGTTACAGTAGAGACGGAAGGAGTTGGGGTAGTAGATGTCGGAGGCCTTGTTCCTACACTTCTCCCGAAAGGAGTTCCACTACCCGACCCCGTCCCGGGGTCTTACTCCGACACTTTCTCCACGACCCCCCAGTCTCCTTGTTCTGAGTACTATGTGTCAGTTACAGGATTTGTGAGTAAGTATACTGGGTCGTCGTGGTGATATGGTAAGGGTACGGGTCGGGTCTCAGAGTTGAAATAAGTCCGGGAACCCCTCGTCTGGATAGTTCTTTACAGAAGATCTGTATAGTCAGAAAATAAAAGTAGAACAAGATCAGAACCACCAAATATTTTCTTCCCATAGACTCTGTGATTTTAGAAACTAACTCTGTCTCCTTACTCGTAACCCCTTACTGGACACCGACTTAGAACTCTTTCCACGTTACAGGAGGCCTTTGACGTGAGTACCATAATCCAGTCGACCTCTCCTCCCGTTCCTGTGACTGCAGCGTCCTAAGGACCTGTTCCCTCCCCTGTCCCGCTTGCTCCGACGCACGTGAGACCGGGGGTGCTGGAGGGGTCCGAGTAGAGTGAGACGAGTGAGACGAGGAGAAAGAGAGTGAGGTTCATTCGACCTGAAGACAGAAACGGAACCTCCACGGGACGAGAAAGGGTAAGTAAAGTCCCAAAGATGTATTCGATAAGGAAGAGAAAAGTGGGAATTGGAGTGGGGTAATACGGTAACTACAGGACAAGTAGACAGTTCAGAACCGAATTTGACGTCGACGAGTTTCTTCGGAAAGGAACTCGAGGGTCTCACTCAATCGGAAGGTTTCGTGCGACATGGAGAGTATTATTATTTCCGTGTACCAAGACTCAAGAGACAATCTGTCGTTCAACTATTTAGGTGTTCCGTCCCTAGTACTAACAGATCAACTCACGACATAGGGATCTTAGATCGGGTACGACGAATGGATGATCGGACGTTACCTATAAAATACTCATTTTCTCATTGTCAGGTGGGTTTGTCAGTCTCTCCCTTCTACTTCAGTCACTCACCTTCTCTACTACCTAAGTCTGATCTTTTCACATTCCCTATCACCGTCTATGTTTTTCACACACACGTATGAGTCAGTACAGTCTGAGAAACACTGGGGTATCTGACATCGGACGGTCCGAGGAGACAAGTACCTTAAGAGTTCTATTCTTACTCCTCCTCTATTTTTCCTACTATAGAACAAGTCGATAGTAGTGTATCTTCTTTACAAAACGAAAACAATAATTATTTATACTTAACTTATTAAAAGTAGTAGTTTGATCGTTCCTAATCCTTTTACTACTACGGGTCACGACCCTTCACACGTTATTCTGAATGTGAGTACAAACAATGACTTTTCTTATAATAATCGAGATGGAAAAGTCTCGTCACGGAAGGTGTCTCATCCGTGAGTTATATAGACAATTTATTCTTTAATACAGACATAAATAATTTGTTAATACACGGTTATTTCAAAATTCTTAAAATGTATATAAGTAAATACTTTATTTTTATAGTATACTTTTCGTATATTGTTAGACGTAGTATGGAAGTGTTACAACAATATTTGCCCAGGTCTTTAAAGTGAAGATCCTTAAACAGGATTACAATGTCTCAGGGTCGAACGACTGACTCCTCTACCGTCTAACTACAGAGCTTTCTTCGTAGAATAGATAGCTCCAGACCTACGGTCCAAGAAAATATAGTCTCTACCCCCTTCACTCCTTCGTTATATTTTTCTGGTAAATTAGAACGTTCTTAGAGGGTCTTACCGTTCAGAGTCCGTCCCTTCCACAATTGAAGAAGGAAGGACGGTAGATGTGTTCATGTCTCAAGACTTGTACCCGTGAAATTGTCGGTCCATCTCCCCATTCAGGGAACCTGTCGTTCCTCTAGTTTGGTCAGGTAGGATTTCATTTAGTCAGGACTTATAAGTAACCTTTCTGACTACGACTTCGACTTTGAGGTTATGAAACCGGTGGACTACACTTCTTGACTGAGTAAACTTTTCTGGGCATACGACCCTTTCTAACTTCCGTCCTCCTCTTCCCCTGCTGTCTCCTACTCTACCAACCTACCGTAGTGGTTGAGTTACCTGTACTCAAACTCATTTGAGACCCTCAACCACTACCTGTCCCTTCGGATCGCACGACGTCAGGTCTGAGACGTCAGCATCTCAGCTTGAGGTTGACTCACTGAGTTGACTCACTCTCCTCGTTCTAAGACTCCGTCCGGTAATACATACTAATATTGTTGTTTTCGCTACTTTTCGTTCAGTTTCACTGTCAAGGTTGTCCCTCAGTCTTGACCGAAAAGGACCGTTATGATTCTTATTTTAGTCTTTGTGTCTGGTTTAAAGTACAAGTTTATACAAGTACTTTCTTGCTAACCTCCTGAAGGGACCACAAGGTCACCAATTCTTAGACGGAAGGTCATATCCCCTGTACCCAAACTAGGGACCAGTCCCTTGATTCTAGGGTGTGCACGTACGATTCAGCGAAGTCAACACAGTCTGAGAAACACTGGGGGTATCTAGCATCGGGAGGTCCGAGAAGACAGATATCCCAAGAGGTCCGTTCTTATGACCGTACCCAACAACACGGGAGGAGTTCCCTTAGAAGGGCTGAGTCCCTACCTTGGGGTCGGAGAATACAGAGGACGTAACCGTCCGTTCAAGAAGTGGTGATCACGGTAGACCCTTCGAGTTCCAGGGTGTACGACATCTCGTTTTCTCGGGCGTACGGAGTTGATCTCTCTTTAGTACGAGGTGTTACTGTCCAGGGTGTACGGTATTGCTTTTAGGACGTATGGTGTTGATTCTGAGTTTCTTCAGTTTTTATCTTATTTATCATCTTATTTATAATTTTTTTCTTATTAACCTTTGTCGACTTTTATACTATGTAATTGAAATACTTTGTGATACGTTGATGTTCCTACGATATTCCACGACGACCTTTGTGTAAGTTTTAAGACTTTCTCACCGTTCCTCCACCAGGTCCGAGATTTCTGTCTTAATTTCAAGACGACCCAGAAGTTTCGTACTCATCTTCAAACTATTAACCTAATTTCCCGTCCCTCGTCTTCGACTTCACAAGACCTTCTCCTTTATCCCACGACTTTCAGATCTCTGTACCTTCAAAACCTCTTACCCGCCTCACCGACCTTACATCCGGGTCCGTCCCCTCTCATCTACACTGTCTATCCCGGACCGTGTAACACAACTTCTTTAATCTAAAAAAAAAGAGATCTGTTCGTGAAAAGTTCCTGTAATGGACTTTGAGACCAAGACACTTTGTAAAACATTGTTTTTCTAAAGAACAGGTTTATCCGAATCTTTATAGCAAGATAAGTACGAAGTACGTTATCATCTCTCAGAACTCTTAAAGCTCTAACAGAAATCTCGGACCTGGTGGAGGAACGGTGAGGAAGTCTCAAAGCTTACACAAGGGTCGTCGTGGAATATCGTAGGAACAGATTCATACACAGAAAGGGGATGATCCGACCCTGAACATACTAAATACGGACGTAGCCGTCTTGGATCGTAATCCGGACTGCACGTTACGGTCATTTGTAGTTAATTACAAACTACTTACTTATTTATCCTTCGTTTATCCATTTACTCGTTAATTTTTGTTCCTTTTATGTTGTGACTGAGATAAATTGTATTATAAATAGTTCCAACCCAATATTTTGGGAACGAAAGTCCTTGTAAATAATCAATTTCTTTGAAACAACAACAAATCAACGAGTCAGCACAGGCCGACAAACACTGGAGTACCTGACGTAGTACGGTCCGAAGGGGCAGGAAGTGATAGAGGGTCTCAAACGAGTCTAAGTACAGGTGACTCAAATACTACGGTAGGTTGTTAGAGTGGGAGACAGCAGGGGAAGAGGAGGACGGAGGTAAGAAAGAGTCGTAGTCCCAGAAAAGGTCACTCAGTCAAGAAACGTAGTCTACCGGTTTCATAGCCACAAAGTCGAAGTCGTAGTCAGGAAGGTTACTTATAAATCCCAACTAAAGGAAATCCTACCTGACCAAACTAGAGAAACGACAGGTTCCCTGAGAGTTCTCAGAAGAGGTTGTGGTGTCAAGTTACATATACGTCTTATGTAACACGTTTTACGGTCCGACCTACGTAGTGTTCGACCTTAGTTCTACGGCCCTCTTTATAGTTGTTGGAGTCTAAACGTCTACTGTGGTGAGATTACTATCTTTCACTTCTCCTTGATTTCTTGGAGAACTACTTCCACTTTCTCCTCTTACTTTTTCAACCGAATTTTGATTTATAATTTTTTTTGATTCTAGTACCGTAGGTCAGGGTAGTGAAGTACGGTCTATCTACTCCTTTTTCTGGTCGTCTCGTCGATTTTGAACCCAGGACCATAATTGACGAATCGACATGAGTACATCGTACGGGGGTGTACCTCCGGACTCATTTCCCCGTTTTGAAGTGTGACGAAGACGTCAACATCAAGGGGGGTTTAGAATCCTAAGGAACCCCGTGTAAGTCGGGAAGAAGGAGATCAGACTACTGAGGGAGGAATGACTTGGAAAGGGACTCCTTACTATAGGAAATCCTAATCTTCCGAGAACTCCACTGTAGTCCTAGATAAACCGACGTGGGAATCCTTGAGAAACTAGGGGTTATGAGTACCCGGAGTAATTATGTGGTTGATCCATAAAGGGTCCCTCGACGACTTTACACCGTTGAAGACCTCTCATCAATTTTGTCCTAAGAGAATATGGGTTCCGTCAACACCCTGTCCCCACACCTCCTTCCCACACATAACCTGAACCCTATTCCACTCTCACTTCTGTCCATTCCCCGTACTTTCTGTTTTGGTCTTAGGACCCTTCCCAAAAGGGTGGTCTAGCGACAGTCGTTATCAGGATTGTCTCGTAGTGGACATATACCACGTCTTCGTCGTCTCGGGCCACTTTTCACCGGAAACCTCTTTCTAGACCCAACGCGGGAAATTATGAAACGTTGTAGTCTTTTCGATAGGACAAAGGGTTAAAGGAAAAGAGATTTTTGAGTATTAAAAACTCTTTCTGTACAACACCTTATTTTATCATTATTATTATCATTGATAAACGAAGTCTCGTTATGAGACACCCGTATCACAATTCGTTGAAATGTACACGACAAAGTTAATTAGTAATCCTGTTAAGAAACTCTAATCATGATAGTAATAGTGTCCAAAGATCCTCTCCTATATCTGTGTATGATAAATCCATTGAGAGGGTTACAGTGAGATGATTAATCGTCACCTCAGTCATGAGTTTGGGTTCAGACTAAGATCGCGGTACACACGACACAAGTCAATAAGTCAATAAGTGAGTACAGACTGAGACCCCGGAGTACCTGACATCACGGTATGAGAATTAGCAAAAGAATAGGACCCACATTTGATTGACCGGGTGTTACTCGTGAATTACTTTTACCCAAGATAGAGACCAAGTAGGGGACAAAGTACTGTACAGATCAACGTGTCTGATTCGGACCTTCTCTTCGCGTAAACTCCTTCTATTATGTTCCTGACGGACACACAAGAACTCAAGTAAAAAAAGACAAAAGTTTGAAATAAAGTCAATGGTTGAACGACTCTTCTCCTAAAATCAATAAGACCTGTCCCTATTGGGTCCATCTACAGTGGTTCTTCTGGACCCATCATTAAGACTTTCTCTTTCACCACCCCTTTGGTGACCTGACCCTCAGTTCAGAACGTTGTTTGAGTGAAAACACGGTAACCGAATTGAAGAATTTCAGTAATTAAACTGTAAGTAATCGTTGTTGGATATGGGACACGATTCTTGACCTCTATCTTTCCATTCTATACCAAGAAGTAGAAGTTCCTTAAGGTGTTTGAACACACACACTCTCGTACCCCTTATGATTTTCGTGTAATTTCCACAATAGTCTTGGGTTTCCTTCTTCTTCAATACTCCCCTTAGTGTCTTATGAAGATACTAATCCTAAAAATGGTTCTCTACTTTCGTCCCCTCCCGTAAAGTAGACCTCCTACTAAATTGTAATCGTCATTATTATTGACTGTGTAACGATATCACAATGTATGTGAATTTTATAGTAAATTAGAAGTGTTTTTGGAAGTTCAATATACAATAAGAGGGTCAGAATGTCTACTACTTTATCCCAAACTCTAATTACTGAAAGAGACCCAACACGACAACCATTCACCGTTTCGCGTTGAGTTTGGTTTAAACGGGGTCTCGGAGATGAGAGAGGAATCCTGTATGACGGAGTACCTTTTATCTAAACACTTTCCTGGACCTGATAAACCTCTCAGTACTTACTCGACCAAAAGGAAGTCGATCTCAATCGTTTGGAAAGAACATCTCCTGGTCTAGTATTTATAAAATTCAAAACACCCTGTATATACTAGAGATAATGTCAAAGAGTTGAGAACAACATTCCGTTTCGTCGGTGTCTGTATTTACTTATAAAAAAGTTGGTATAATTTTCGTTTTTGGTAAGGTAAGGATCTATCGTTCGGTATATTTCGTGTGTTCTACTCATCCATTCATTAGTTCAATGAATGGTCCATCCATTCTTAATTCAAGGTTTCAATGGATGGTCCATCCATTCTTAGTTCGAGAATGGTCCATCCATTCTACTCATCCATTCATTAGTTCAATGGATGATCTATCCATTCTTAGTTCAAGGTTTCTCGAAACTTCTGGTTCGATTCCTTTAATCTGTAATCGAGTATCTATTACCCTCAACCCCAAAAAAAAATTCCCAAACATTTGTTCCTTTATACTAGTAGCGACAGAAGAAACTTTGAGTGAGACCGTCACACATCTAACCCAACCTACCTTCTTTCCGATCTTGTCCTTTCTAGTCCCTTCTGTGAGGACAAGAGGAAGTCACTTTTATAAGAAGACTTTATAAAGAGTAGAGGTGAGACAGAACCTACAACATATCAGGAGGACACTAAATTTATATCAACGATGAATTGTTGAAAATTTTAACATAAAAGGATTAAACTAAGAATCTTGTAAGAGAGTTTCCTGTGTTCTTATTTCTTAAAATTTGTTCTTTCGTATTGTTTCTAAATTACGTTCAAAATATTATCACAAAAGGGAAGTCGAACATCAGACGATAAAAAGAATTCGAAAGAAGAAAGACCTTCTCTGATACACCCTGGAAGACCCCCCGTCCTCTTGTTGGGACGGACCTATGGTTAGTATCGAGGGTTCCCTCAAGGTATAGACGTGTTTATTCTGTCATCCTTGAAATTTAATAGAAAACTTAAAAATATAGTGTGAACTATTTATGACATAAGAGTGAAAGAAAGTTTGAAGAAACCAAGAGTAATAATCGTATACTGAAACAAAACTGATCCGAGACAATACTCCAACCCATGTATCACTTTTCAGTGGGGATTTTAGTATCTAAGATACTTAGAACCACAGTAACTCGAAATCTTAGAATCCTACAAATACCGTTTCAACTTAAAATTACATCTTGTAATACTAAGGTGTAGGTTTCGTCACTATGATATGGACTCACTGTACCGGAATGTCGAATACGAACTTTTGATTTTTACCTCTATGATTTTTGTAGATAAAGACGAAATAACTGATACGGTTTCGGAAACTGACACACCTAGTGTTCTTTGACACCTTTTAAGAAGTTCTCTACCCTTATGGTCTGGTGGACTGGACGGAGAACTCTTTAGACATACGTCCAGTCCTTCGTTGTCAATCTTGACCTGTACCTGGTTGTCTGACCAAGGTTTATCCTTTTCCTCATGTAGTTCCGACATATAACAGTGGGACGAATAAATTGAATATACGTCTCATGTAGTACTCTTTGAGACCTAACCTTCTTTGTGTTCGACCTTAGTTCTAACGCCCCTCTTTATAGTTAGTGGAGTCTATACGTCTACTGTGGTGGGAATACCGTCTTTCACTTCTCCTTGATTTTTCGGAGAACTACTTTAACTTTCACCTCTCACTTTTTCAACCGAATTTCGAGTTGTAAGTCTTTTGTTTCTAGTACCGTAGGCCAGGGTAGTGAAGTACCCTTTATCTACCCCTTTGTCACCTTTGTCACAGTCTGAAATAAAAACCCCCGAGGTTTTAGTGACGCCTACCACTGACGTCGGTACTTTAATTTTCTGTGAATGAGGAACGTTCTTTTCAATACTGGTTGGATCTATCGTATAAGTTTTCGTCTCTGATGAAACAGCTGATTCCAGGTAGATCAGTTCCGATACCAAAAAGGTCACCAGTACATACCTACACTCTCAACCTGACACTTCTTCCGACTCGCGGCTTCTTAACTACGAAAACTTGACACCACGACCTCTTCTGAGAACTCTCAGGGAACCTGACGTTCCTCTAGGTTGGTCAGGTAAGACTTCCTCTAGTTGGGACCCTCAAAAAACCTTCCTTACTACGGTTTCGACTTCGAGGTCATGAAACCTGTGGAGTACTCCTCTCAACTGAGTAACCTTTTCTGAGACTACGACCCTCCCTAACCCCCGTCCTCCTCTTCCCCTGTTGTCTCCTACTCTACCGACCTACCGTAGTGACTGAGCTACCTACACTTAGACTCACTTGAGGCCCTCAACCACTACCTGTCCCTCCGGACCGTACGACGCTAAGTACCCCCAGCGTTTCTCAGCCTGTGCTGACTCGCTGACTTGACTTGAGTGATAACTCATCATAATTAGTGATCTTCAAAGAACGAAAAAAAAAAAACCTTGACTCGAATTTTACAAAGGAAAATGTTGAAAACGGTTTGTAAAGATTAAAAGAAGGGAGGTCCTTGTATGTCATGTGTAAAGATGGAAAAAGACGTACTGTTGGAAGTCTTATAAATCACTCGAGAGAATTCAAGGAGGATTCAGAGGGTCGATTTGAAAGAGTCAGAGAAGGTAAGAGGGTATTTATTGTTCCAAAGTATCTAAGGAATGACTATTCAAGTAAAGAGACATATCTCTCCGAGATCAAACGTAAAAAAGGAAAATTTAACGTCCAAGTTCTCAATTTTTGTCAAGAGACCTACCGAGAACCCAAAAAACGAATTGAGACTATCTATAGTCAAAGGAATCAATATTCTACGTCGATTATCATCCATAACCGAAAACCCTACTGGTACCTATTACATACATTTACCAGACCTGGTCAGACACAGGTCTTTAGACAACAAGAAATCAGTGATGCAGTACAGACTAAGAAAACGTCGTGACATCTGACATCGGGAGGTTCGAGGAGACAGGTACACTAAAAAGTCCGTTCTTATGACCTTACCCAACGGAAAAGGAAGACGTCCCCTAAAAGGGTTGGGTCCCTAGTTTGGACACAGAGGAAACAGAGAACGTAACGTCGACCTAAGAAATGGGGACTCGGTGGTCCTTTCTTTAGACAACTATCTATGCATTTAGGTTTCCTTTCGGAGTCTTACTCCAGTTGAGGTAACGATCGAGTGATCCTTCGTTTCAAGTCGTTGTTCCTATCGAGGGTATTCATGTTTATCGTCGTTGACTACGGGAACCACCCGGTCGAGCCTGAGTCGGGAAAGTAAATAGGTTGTGAATTTTATGGATGATATACGATCCGGGACGAGATCTTAGACCATTATACGTTATTTAGTTCTTCTATTTTTAAGGACTTAAGAACACTCCCTTTGGCTACTAAAAATTTTCAATAAAAACATGTAATCTTCAACGATTGATAATACTTCTATCTATTTTGTTTTTGACATGTCTCACACCCTATAAAGTTTGTCCTACTAGTCCTTTCTAAGTTCAGAAGGGACGTTTCTACTGTTAACTCATTTAAGAATTTCCTCTCTTCTCGTACTTGGCATAGGTGATTGAGAGTATGATGAGGTTTCTTGGAGATTACACTTATAATTATAGTAAAAAGAGTAAATAGGTTCGGACTCAGGACAAGTGTCGAAATACATCACCACAAAATTGTGTTTAACTTTTGATAGTCGGTCGGAACAGTACGGTCACGTTACGAAATTTATAACTTTAAGACTAGGTTTCAAAACTCTAAGAGTTACTTTTGATGAACTATTAAACGTTACAAAACGTTATACTTGAAAGACGCGAGATTTTGACAACTATGTGTCCAGTCGAGAAAGAGAGTGTTACAATGGATTTTACCCAGCTAAAACACAAACAAACAAGAATCAGTGAGTCAATACAGGTTGAGAAACACTGAGGTACCTGATATCGGATAGTCTGAGGAGACAGGGATCCTAAAAGGTCCGTTCTTATGACCTCACCTATCAGAAAGAGAAGAGGTCCCCTAGAAGGATTGGCTCCCTAGTTTGGGTCCAGCGGATGTAAACGTTCACCTAAGAAATGGTAGACTCGGTAGTCCCTTTGGACGATTTGGGACGTACTTTAACCACACTCCCTGTGTAAACCCTGAACCTGAAACTCAGGACCGAGGTAGTAAATGAGACAGGTTGGTCCTTCATCACTATGACTGAAGTCACCCAACACCACTATTAGTTTACTCGAGTGTAAATAATTTTGTAAAAGTATCTTACGGTAAAGTATTTTCTGCTAAAGGAAGAAACCACAGACCTTTTCCATGCATAGATCGACAATACCAAGACAACATTTTCCAGATTCTTTTTTCCTGGCCAGTCATAACACAAGACTACAGATCCGAACGGTTCCACTCCAGATCCTAACTCAAGTTTAGGGTGACTCCTAGGTAAGGGTGGGTTATGAGTCGCGAAAGGACACTCGTTGGACCGACACCTCCTCAGGAATGATCACAAGTTCTTTTCGTGACTCTGTGTGTCCGTGGATTAAAGGTCCATTTATTCAAAGTAAAAGAACTCTTTACGGTCCTCGTGTCTGTACAAGAGATCCAAAGTTAAGAACTCAGAGACCGACAGAAATATGCAGTTAAATAGAAATATCAACATTGGTGACGTCCATTACGACCTTACCACCCCCACTTCCTTTATTTTCAAGATCTCCTTTCTAAAGAAAAGGGTTTTTTCGAAGGAACTTTGAGGGGGAAAAAGACTTTTAATTACCATACACCCGAAAGTTTCCATGTCGTAGTCTCTCCTTCTGTTTCCGTTCTTCGTTCCCAAAAACAAACAAAGTGTAAATGTGACAGGAACCATCGTGGTCGAACAGAACTGTAAACTTTTTTACTGAAAATCTTGATATCTCACGAGATGTTGAAAAACCAAATGACATTTTGTAAAATGTAAAGGGATCGGAGGAAGGAAACTAAATACCCTACCGATACACACACACAAGAAGTTTTATTCTAAATACGGTACATGTCAAAAAGGTAACCCGGGAACTTTGAAATAATTTCGATCAATCTGTCTAGTTTTAGTAAAGATATTAGGGATGGCTCACGGATCTCGTTACACTTCGGTTAAACCTATCTTACAAGGGACCGTACCTCCTCCTCTAGAACCAAACTAACGAACGAATCAAGACTCTACGGGAGTCAGGGACGTCGACACCTAGAATGTGCCGTAAGAGAGTGATTCTGACGCTCCATAAATCCTTATACAGGAAAAGAAAGGGGTCTTCCTTCCGGTGGGTATCGGTTTCAACCTTTTTAGTTTCGAGACATTGGCTCAAATAGGAGGACCCGAAGAGGTCGTTAGGGTCTTGGTTGACCTAGGAAAAGAAGGAGAAGGAGAAGGAAATGAATAGATGTCAGGACCCGTTACCAGAGTAACAATGAAACTAGTCTCATCTACGTACGGAGGTGTGGGGGTACATGAAGAAGGACTCGGAGGAGAGAGACGACCTAGAGTCGATACGATGGTGGTGTCACGGGGTCTACAACTAGGTAGATCATTCGTTCTCATTTTGATAGAGAATGCAACCCACACACTAGGTCTACATGCAAAAGGATTGGAATCCGTAGTGACTCTGGACCTAAAAACGTCGATACCGGATACTGTCTATACAACGGTATACGATGGGTGAGGTAATACCCCAGTTCTACTCGGTTTGGGACACACGTGAGGACCGTCAGTCGAGACGGGAAACACCAGAGTGGACACGGGAGCAGATGTGTCAGAAACGTTACTTAGACGGGATGACACCGGGGTCACTCTAGTTGGTGAAGAAAACACTTTAAGGACGACAGAACTTCAACCGAACACGTCTATGTAGGGAGTTACTGGTTCACCTGAAATAGAACCCGAAATAGAACGAGGACTAAGGTAACAGGGAGTAAGACCGGAGTATACAAGCGTAGAAGTGACGATAAGATTTCTAAGCGAGGTGGGTCCCCGCTTAGTTCCGGAAGAGGTGGACACGGAGTGTGTAGTGACACCAGTGGTACAAAACATAAGGTACGTACCAGTACATATACTCCGGACCGAGGCTTCGGAGGGGTCTCCTACTGTTCTTCGACCGAGACAAGATGTTACAGTAAAGACGGAAGGAGTTGGGGTAGTAGATGTCGGAGGCCTTGTTCCTACACTTCTCCCGAAAGAAGTTCAATCAACCTTACTCACTCCTGTGAGTCATTCGGTACCCACTCCCGACAGACGCCACGGAGGCCAGAGACAGACTGTAGGTGTACAAGTGACTTTAGTAACCTGACTTCTTCCTCGGGTCCTATCCCTTCTATAGATCCTTTTTTTTGTGAAAACGTAAAATAATCCGATGACCTTTGTAATCCTTTTTTTCTTAACACAAGTCCCTACTTTATGTAGTAACTGAAAGACACCAAAACTTTTGTAGTTGAGTAAAGAGACTCTAAATTAAAAATATAGACATGTTACACAAGGTCTTATAAGAAACCCGGATTTATTATTGATGGAAATAACTAGTGAAAGATGTACTGTTCGTAACAGATTCATGAAATACACATGAAATAAAATTAAGAATTTTGTTGAGTTCTCTATACATAATACTAGAAGAAGTATTTCAAATTTTTGTCGTTGTTGTTGTTGTTGGTTTTTTTTTTTTTTTTTCGACTCCGTGTTCTAATTTGTTCAACGTTTCCGGCGAGTCGACCTTTCATTGTCTTAACTCCAAACTGGGGTCCATCATATCAAGGACTCAGGTCCGAGAAGAGATCATATAATACGGTATAGCGTTCCTAAGTCATCTCGGAAAACTCCGAGTCGACTCTATCACCTATCCTAGAGTAACTCCTTTCAAGTTTTATAAATCCTAATACTCAGATTCAGTATCGATATCCCAGTCTAGGTAGTTCAGTCTCGAGACAACCGATTAAATCTCGAAGGAGTGGTCGCAAAGTATCGGATTCGTTCATCGTAGAACGTCACCTTACCATTGAAGAGTTATTTACAAACGACTCACGAAAGGATCGGACAGAGGTAGGGACCAGACAGGTGAAGGCGTCAAGGAAAAAATCGAGAAGAAGTGAAAGTGCCTAGGGAGAGAATAAAGGTAACATAGATGGGGTGGTACCGAAAGTCGTCAGGTCTGGAAATAAATGTTTTCTCATACAACCAAAGGTATTGACTGAATGGGAATTTAAAGGAGACGGTGGAATCTCTTGTGCCCCTTCCCGGGGCTTGAAATCAGAACTGAATTAAACAACTCTAGAACCTTTTTGGTGGATTAGAGAGACTTCGAGTCCGGGGATAGGTATTTTACCTCAGATTATACCTCTATTACTGATATGGTATTATAATAAAAATCCAAGTTCATCTTTATCTGGAATCTTGAATTAGTATATTCAATAGTAAGCTATCAGTAACAGAAGTTTCGGTCTATGGAATCTTTTATCAGTAATGGAATAATTGTCATCCTAAAAGGTTCGTTCTTATGACCTTACCTAACGGTAAAGGAAGAGATCCTTTAGAAGGGCTGGGTCCCTAACTTGGGCCCGGAGGGTGTAACATCCGTCTACGAATTGGTAGACTCGGTGGTCCCTTCAGGAATAAACAGTTGATGTTACAATTATAGTCCGAATAACACTCCAGTCTTATATACCCAACCTATAATTACTACCATTGACTTTCGTATATTCCCGAAGGGACCACCGAGTCTATCATTTCTTAGGCGGACTTTATGTCCTCTGGACCCAAACTAGGGACCCAGACCTTCTAGGAAACCTCTTCCCTTACCGTTGGGTAAGGTTATAAGAACGAACCTCTTAAGGTACCTGTCTCCTAGGACCACCTGATATCAGGTACCCCAGTGTTTCTCCGTATGTGTTGACGTGTCGATTATGAAAGAGAAAGTGTCTTAGTATGGAAGTTGTGTGTGTGTGTGTGTGTGTGTGTGTGTGTGTGTGTAGTTTTAATCACCCTACGTTAGTGTAGTCAAAAGTAAGGTTAGGGTTTCTTCCCGTTACGACTTCTTACAAGTTTGATGACGTGTTGACGTGAGTAGAGTGTGTGATCATTTCATTACGAGTTTTAAGAAGTTCAGTCCGAAGTTCTCATGGACTTGACAATTTAAGGTCTACAAGTTCGACCTAAATCTTTTCCGTCTCCTTGGTCTCTAGTTTAACGGTTGTGGACAACCTAGTAGCCTTTTGTTCCCTTAAACTCTTTTTGTAGGTAAAGACGAAATGATCCCCGAAGGGACCACCGAGTCTACCATTTCGTAGACGGACGTTACGTCCTTTGGGCCCAAGCTAGGAATCCAACTCTTCTAGGAGACCTCTTCCTTTACCGTTGGGTGAGGTCATGAGAACGGACCTTTTAAGGTACCTGCCTCCTCGGACTATCCGATATCAGGTACCCCAACGTTTCTCAGTCTGTGCTGACTCGTTTAAGTGAAAGAAAGAAAGGAATACGAAATAACTAATGTGGTTTCGGAAACTGACACACCTAGTGTTGTTTGACACCTTTTAAGAAGTTCTCTACCCTTATGGTCTGGTGGAATTGACGGAGGACTCTTTAGACATACGTCCAGTTCTTAGTTGTCAATCTTGGTCTGTACCTTTTTGTCTGACCAAGGTTTATCCTTTTCCTCATGCAGTTACGACATATAACAGTGGGACGAATAAATTGAATATACGTCTCATGTAGTACACTTTACGACCTGACCTACTTCGTGTTCGACCTTAGTTCTAACGGCCCTCTTTATAGTTAGTGGAGTCTGTACGTCTACTGTGGTGGGAATACCGTCTTTCACTTCTCCTTGATTTTTCGGAGAACTACTTTCACTTTCTCTTCTCACTTTTTCGACCGAACTTTGAGTTGTAAGTTTTTTGATTCTAGTACCGTAGACCAGGGTAGTGAAGTACCCCTTATCAACCCCTATTTTACCTTTTGTCACTCTCTGAAATAAAGAACTCCGAGGTTTTAGTGACGTCTACCACTAACGTCGGTACTTTAATTTTCTACGAACGAGGAACCTTCTTTTCAATACTGGTTGGGTCTGTCGTATAATTTTTCGTCTCTGTAATACAAAGGCTGTTTCCAGGTAGATCAGTTTTAATACCAAAAAGGTCATCAGTACATACCCACACTTTCCACCTGATATTTCTTTCGTTCTCGGCTTCTTAACTACTAAAACTTGACACCACAACCTCTTCTGAGAACTCTCAGGGAACTTGACGTTCCTCTAGTTTGGTCAGTTAGGATTTCCTTTAATCAGGACTTATAAGTAACCTTCCTAATCACGACTTCGACTTCGAGGTTATGAAACCGGTGGACTACGTTTCTTGACTGAGTAACCTTTTCTGGGACTACGACTCTTTCTAACTCCCGTCCCCTTCTTCCCTTACTATCCCCTACTCTACCGACCTACCGTAGTGGCTGAACTACCTGTACTCAAACTCGTTCGTGGCCCTCAACCACTACCTGTCCCTTCGCACCGTACGATGTCAGGTACCCCACCGTTTCTCAGCCTGTGCTAACTCACTGACTTGATTTGACTTAGTGTAGTCGACGGTGTAATTGGTCCTTGATTTGAGCACGACCGTTGGATGAGGTCATGAGAACGGACCTTTTAGGGTACCTGTCTCCTCGGACGACCCGACGTCAGGTACCCTAGCGATTCTCAGCCTGTGCTGACTCGCTGAAGTGAAAGTGAAAAGTGAAAGTGCGTAACCTCTTCCTTTACCATTGGGTGAGATCACGAGAACGGACCTCTGAGGGTCCCTGCCCCTTCGGACCACCCGACGGTAGATAACCCAGCGTGTCTCAGCCTGTGCTGACTTCGCTGGATCGTCATCGTCGTTTGAGCACGATAGTTTTATCTAAATTTAAAGAGAGTGAGACCCCAGTCTATTTATAATTAACGAAACATTTTTCGTTATGTTCTATTTAGAACATTTAACCGATGAGAGATGTTCAGATTATCCTAAGTTAATAGTTTTATAAGATTAACATGAATCAACGAATCTTTGTTCAAAATAAACATTTGGTTCCTAATAGACCAACGACTCTTTCGTGTTCTCATGTTTTACGATTCTTACGTAAAACGAATAATCGTTGAAAGAGGTCCTCTATTTAAATCCCCTCAACTGTCGGATCTCTCGAGAATCGTTAGGGGTTCGTAATTTCCTTGTATCCGGTATTCTCACTATACCTACCTAACACTCTTCTCTTCTCGGATGAGATCAGGGTCCCAAAGGACGGACTTCCGGTATCGGAGATTCTTCTCTTCAGGTCCCCTTTCTCCTCGGAACTAAAAGATCTCTTTTTTTCTTACTTTAACAGTCGTTCTGTAAGACTAATACAAAGGGCTCCTGAATAATTCTTTTAACGAGACCCCGGTAATCTTTCCTATACACTCTCCTGAAGGGGTCGCCAGGTCCCCAATCCTCAAGTACGAAGATTTCGTGTCCCACGTCTAAACTAGGGACCAACCCCTTAATTCTAGGATGTACGACGTACCGTACCGGTCATTTATTCATTTATTTTTCCTTCCCGCACACTCCTAATAGACGACTTTGCTGACCTGGAATAAAAAGTCTCGAGAGTCCCGTCATCTTTGGGTGTCGTCCGGGTGGATTAAAGGCGTGGAGGGTCGTACTAGGGAATGAGGCCCGGTCAGGACTCAGGGGTCCAGAAACGTATCTGACGAGGTGGACCTCACAGGGGAGGAGTGAGAACGGATGGTGGGGGAATGAACAAGTAGTTCCGGAGCATACCAGAGAAGAGTCCTTCGAAAGATTGATGAAAGTAGATCCTACTTTCTAAAAAAAGATGAGGGGTTTGAGTCACGGTGGTTGATTCGTGAGTTGAAACCGGAGTCTTTGTGTATCTCTAGAATTTCCCAGATTGAAAGTAGAGTAGGGACTCAGGGAAACTGTTGTTCTTGAAGATTATGTAGTAAGTCTATATAAACGTATTTCGATAAAGTTTACAAATAGTGATACTTACAGGAAAGGGATGTAACTACTAAACTTTTTTTTATAGAGTCACTTGACCTTTATTTTCCTTTAAAGGTATAAGATTGTCTTTCTTTTTTTAGATGTAATTTTTGGAGGTTGATTGTAGTGTTTTACTACTTACTAATTTACGAAAGGGAGGATTTAGTCATGGTTTTATTCCTACGAACGAGTGTTGTTAGGATAAGTTTTATCGTGCCATTTGAAATCGGTCATGTTATTCCGATCCTTTCTCTTATGTCCTTTCCTTCTTCATTTTAACGTAGATAAAAGTTTATTGGATTAACAGATACATTTTTTAGTTCCTAAGATGTATTTTTGAGGATACTAATTAATCAAATCATTACAATGTCCTAAGTCCTACTTATGTATTTTTAGGTAAAATAAGGATATATGATCGTTACTTGTTAACCTTTGATCTTAATTTATGTATTATAATAAATACTACCCGAAGGGTCCGTCAAGTCACCATTTCTTAGACGAACGATTACGTCCTCGGCGTCCTCTACGTCCAAGATAGGGACCCAGTCGTTCTAGGTGACCTCTTCCTTTACCGTTGGGTGAGGTCATAAGAACGACTCTATTAGGATACCTGTCTCCCCGGACCACCAGATGTCAGGTATCCCCGACGTTTCTCAGTCTTTGTTGACTCGTTGACTCGTACGTACTTGTAATAAAAATTGAGGTATTTTTAGTTTAAGAATCTTTATTTAATTGTTTTGTATTTGATAGTATGGGAAGTTTTGTCTCCCATCTAAAACGTCATTATCTCTATTTTCCGTACTGTAGTAGGTAATTATCTCTATCTATTTTCCGTGCTGTAGTAGGTAATTTCTTGGTACTGTAATCTAAATGTAGACCTTACTAGGGAGACCGAGAGTACACCTTTGATTTGACTTCCTCTTCCTATGGTCGACGACGTGAGGGAGTCCGTCCTTGTCTACTCTTTGACTTGACAATTTATTTTCTCATCGATGACTTGTACTCTCCAACCATAATTTCTTCTCCAGAAATACTCCATCTGAGTAATCGATCCATCCATTTCCATCGAGTAATCCTTTACCACTCAATCTGTCTCCTCAGTTCCTACTTAGGGCCCAGACCAATTAGTTCACCCACTACCCCCTACTCACGTCTCCCATCGGGAAAGGACGGGGGGTTTGGATAAGAAATACCACGTATCTTTGATAGGGACCGAACGGACGGGTCGGGAGGGTTAGGGGACGGTAAAGAGTCAGGTTCGTGAACGAGATTAACTATAAGTATAAAGACCGGGAAACCTGACACTTCGACTCATCCCTCGTGGACTCTCCTTCGTAACCCTACCCTCCTAGTCCGAAAACTCACAAACTAGAACTCACGATGTGACCCTCCCACTTTTCACTCGAACCCCGAACCCTTCCAACGACACCCCGGACCTCTTAGGGTGTTTCCGAGTAATTTTTTAGGCTAGACAAGAGGGACTCCTAGTCCTCGTCTTATGATTTCCTCCCGGGTCGTCCGGGGGTCACGTAGGGTGGGACTCGGGTTGTTGTCCATTCCTCTTCCCGGACTCCGTCCCTTGACTTGGTACGAGTGGGTGAGGACCCGTTGGGACACAAGGGGTGTACAGACTGACACACGGACGGACGAAGGTGGAGGAAAGGTAGGTATAGTCCGGTGGGTGCGGACGAGGGACTTGAGACAGGAGGAGACAAGTGACTAAAGAGACACATGTCACTAGACAGACAGAGAAACAGTAAAAGAAAGGAAGAAATGAACAAAAGACTCACTCGAGGAGCCGACTCCCTCTCTTTTCATCTTCTTTCACTTCCGACAACTTACCTCGACTCCGTAAACTGAGAGGAGACTTCGGGTAACTCCTATGTTCAGTTCTGTGACCATTCCTATCTAGTTCCATAACTACTGTTCAATTATCTTCAATCTTTGACCTTCCCTTGTAATCTTCACCCTTCTAGACACTTCAAGAATAAACCCTTCCCCTCTCTACATTGACGAAGATTTGTTCTATAACCATAGGATCGTGAGAAAAGACCATGTCGGAATCCGGTCCGGAACCCTACCTACCCTTCTTCCGAGTATCACCCGAACCTCGAGGGGTAAGTGAACTAGGACCAGAAAGATAGGAAGACGGATAAGGAGTCAAAACGGGGTATTCTGAGACTCACCCTACGAATGACTCTCTGATGATGTCACCAAGTCCGTAGTCCAGGTCTACTTCGACTTTCTTCTGCACGTGTCCTACTGTTTCAGGGTTGAGGAGGTCTCTCTCACTTGGTCTCTGGAAGGGTGGCCCGGTCGTCCTGATCAGGGTCCCTGTGAAATGAACTAGGAGAATACCCCAGTCGTTCAAGTGACAGAGGGCCCAGTCAACTAGGATAGGTACTAGACGGGAGTGATTACATTCAATCAATATAAAACGACCTTGAATGGAGGGATCATATTAAGCGTTCACGTGAAAAATCCTAGACCTTGTTTAGAGTAGGTAGAAGGTGTACTTTCGGAAAGTCTCTCATCCGGGAGTCGAAGGTCTTAAGGGGATGGGAAGGCAAGGTGTACCGTTTGTGGGGGTGAACGGAGTTGAGAAGGAGTGTAGTACAACAAAGGTCTGAAAAGAAATATTGGAGAAAGTTGAATGGATAGCAGGGGAATTTTACACCGGGGTCTTCCACCAGACCGAAGACGTCTGTGTCAACGTACTGTGGAGGACACTAGAGTGTCGTAGAAAAGAGTAAAACAGTGAAATGCTACTACAAAATCTTTGTAGGAACGTAGATAGGGGAAAGTCAGAAGTCAATAAAGAGTCGACTCGACCGATACATACCGACCGAAACACTCGTCTCCCCGTCCCTTAAAATGAAACCACGATATCGCAAAAAAAAAAAAAAAAAAAAACNAAAAAAAAAAAAAAAAAAAACCAACCGTATACGAAGAACAAGATAGGTGAATTCTGAACTTTAAACTAAACGTCACTGCACTAGTCTAGAAGAAGGAGTGGTAGACGAACTCTATACTTCTTTCTTGGACACTCTGACCAGGTACCCTTATATAGAACTTAAAAGACTACGAGTGTCAATCTACAGTCTGTACTGACTCACGTATGTGTGTGTCTCTCAATTTACTAGACATAGGAGGAGTAAGTATGTAGAAGGGGAAACAAAGACGAGATAACTTTGACGGAGAGTTCTGAACACAAGACTCAAAACAACGACAGACGAAGGAGTCTCTGGTGCGTGATCGGGGAGAAAGGGAGAGAACCTAAAGGGGGTCACATTATGTGTAAGACTTGAGAAAATGGAATTCTTTTACTGTTTCCTTTGTTTCGTGGTGGGGGGGGGGTGGAATACAGGGTTAGAATCTATAGAGGAGTAGAGTCCGGAAGAGAAATATCGGTTCACGTGAGGAGTATTGGGTGACTATGGACTAAAGACGGAAGTAGTGAGGTGTCTTTCAAGGGTGTAGGTTCGGTGATTATTGAGACCGTAATAAACTTGTCAAAATTAAGGAGAACGAGAGAGATATCGTAAACCGTAGTATACGTGAGAACCTCTACCACCAAAGGACTTGAATGTGACAGTTCGAGAGGACGAAGGGACCTACGAGAACAAGTTCCGGTAGAGAAGAGGACGACTAGAGAGGTCACAAGGAGGAGGGTCCAACGTAGAAACCTCGGAGACATGAGAGAGACTCCATAGGGACTCTCAAGAGTAGGTAAGACACGGAGTTAATGGAAGATTTCAAATTAAAAAACGAATCTAGAGAAAGGTTCCGTTAGACAGATTGAGAAACTACTAGTCGAGGACGTCCTGTGAGCTACAAAGTTCGAGACGGACAGATATTATCTCAATTATCACTGAAAGACCGGTAAAAGAGCGGGTAGGGTAGTGAGAAAGAAAGTGAAGGTGGACAGGACATTACGATAATGACAGTTGAATCGAAGGGTCCAGACTTTGGAGTTTGAGTACGACTAAAGGAGGGAGAAGGAGTAGAAGACATGGCGAGCCAATGGTTCAGGACAGGTGGAGAGAGAGATTAGAGAAGAGAAGAAACAACAGACCTTACAATGGGAAGAGGACAGAAAGGAAGTATGGAGAGTCGACCAGAAAGAGGTCACAGAAAAGGATTGAAGGTGGGTTTATCACTATAAAGATTTTAGATTCGGAATTACTTAATGAAGAGACGAATTCTGAGTAGACTACGAACGGTACCGGATTTACTAGCTCAGGTACGAGCAATGGTTCCATGTGTTATGAAAAAAGAAGGACAACAAGCGTTCGGTCGGACGGGAGTTTGGAATAGTCGACACAAGGAACCAACGTGTTTTGAGAGAGAAACAAACTAGGAAACATTGATGATGAGGTAAACGAACGTTTTGAGAAAGGTCAAAAGGTTGAAGGTTGAGAAGAAACGAATCGATTAAGGATTAGAAAATTCTAAGTGTAGTACCCGGGAGAAGAACTTCTTCAGATCGAAAGTTTTCGATCAAGTCCTCGAGGAAATTACGTAGGGGTACTGGGAGATATGAAGGCGAACAGTGTCGTGAATAGTGAACTCATGGTAAGTAACAAATAAACAGAGGAAGGATACACACGAGAAACTCCCGTCTTTAAAAATTAAAGACATAGGGATCACGAATTGTGTCGTAACTGACGGTCGGGTAGAAAGGTAGTCTCACGATTTATGTAACTTTACACCAAACGCAGAAATAAGAAGATAAAGGGGGGTTTCTGACACTCGAAGAGCTTCTAATCCTTATATGGTACAAAAAAGACCAGAGAAAATCAAAAACAAATGGTAGACTACTTGTTGTGGACCTTCTATTAAACTGACCTTACTTGTGGTAACTCGAAGGTGAAACACGATCGTTGTCACGACACAGACGGCACGTACAGTATATAATGAAGAGTGTCCAAGACAAGGACAAAGACCATCTATAATACATCTAAAATGTCTCTTCCTTTACTCCAAGTTCCTCTAATTCAATGAACTTGTCTGGTGTCAACTTCATGGTTGTGAACTTACAGTCAGAAGACTAAGGTTTAGGGTACAAGGAGGTGATCTTGGTGGAGGATACTGCGGTTCTTACTTTTTAGTCGAGATTGAAAACTCTATATTTGATTTGAGACCCCGAGGAACTGACAGTATTTAGAGCTGAGATCCTCTCTTTCTCTGGGGTTTCATATCTAATGGTGACCCTCCCATAAGGGTAGTTCGACTTTCTTAGTCTCTGTGGTTTCGACTAAAGTTCGGTTTTTCTGTCGATAATAAAACGGAGCTAATATCAAACTTCCAGTTCGTCCTTCTGAAGAAAAGTCAACACTTATTCCGGTCCTTCTCCGGGTCACCACTCGTTGAGGTAGACTTTATTTTAGTCTATACTCCTTCGCAGGTCTCTGTGGTTTCTGAGTTCTTTGTGTCTGGACCTATTTTAAAAGTTTTTTAAAAAGTACAAGACCTCAGTATATTAGAACGGGTATAAAGACTGAACGGGACGGATATATATGTATCACTAAACTTCAAATTTCGTGGTTTCCTTTCTCAAAACTCACTAAACAAAAAACCGTCCTCCCTCTTCCTTTGAAGTTTAGAAACAGTAGTGTGAGATGTGGTTCTGATTCCGTCTTCTTGGAGTTCGTTACACGACACACTACCACCGAGGACTTCGTGTTCTTTCGTCCACCGGAACGATCCTGATTCTCTCCTTTGTGCTACTCTTTGACCTTCAAAACTACTTTCCAAGTGTGAACTCTCTTACTTTTAGAGTATTTCAAAAGGGAGGGGAAGGGATTAAATCGGAGTAGGATCTATCCGGAGTCAGTTACTGGACTATACTTAGGGCTCATTATAGATTTATTTTAGTAGCTGGAACGGTTGGTGACTTGTTAGTACCACTAACTATGCGTAGGATTCGACCCTGTTATCAACCAAGTAAAGAGAAAGACGTCGACTTCCTCTTACGTCCTAAAGGAGACCCTCTTGGTCTCGAGGCACAGACTCAAGTAGGAAGACCCGAAGAGGTTCCTAAGGGTTTAATTACGCTACGAGAAGTTACAGAAGGAGAAGGAGATACAGAGATGAGAACACCCGTTACCTGAGTAACAGTGGAATTAGGTGACCCTGAGGGCGGAGGTATGTGGGTACATGAAAAAGGAGCCACAGGAGAGGTACGACCTATACTCGATACAGTGGTGGTGACACGGGGTCTACAACCACGTAGACCAGACAGTCTTCTTTTGATAGAGAATGCAACCCACACACCGGGTCTACATGTAGAAAGACCACAACCCGTAGTGACTCCCGACCGACAAGAGACAGTACCGGATACTATCTATACACCGGTAGACGATGGGTGAGTCCATGTTCCAATAGTACTCGGGTACCGACACACCCCGCTACCACCAGAAAACACCTGACACCCCCCATTCGACGAGAGAGCAAATGTGACAGAAGTGATACGCGAACGGGATGACACCGGGGTTACTCTAGTTGGTGAAGAAGACACTCCAAGGACGACAAGACTTCGACCGGACACGTCTATGTAGGGAGTTACTGGTTCATCTAAAGTAAGATCCAAAGTAGGAAGAAGACCATGGGGAAAGGAAGTAAGACCGAAGAATGTAGACGTAGAAACGGTGGTATAACTCTTAAGCGAGTCGGGTTCCAGCCGAGTTCCGGAAGAGGTGGACACGGAGGGTGTAGCGACACCAGTGGTACAAGACACCTGGACGGTACAAATACATGTACTTGGGACCCCGGTTACGGAGGGGTCTCGCCCTGTTCTTTGAACGGGACAGGATGTTGCAGTAGAGACGGAAAGAGTTGGGGTAGTAGATGTCGGAGTCTTTGTTTCTACATTTCTCTCGAAAGGAGTTCGATTGTCCGACCCCGTCCTGGTGACTTACTCCAGGGACCTTGTGTCTTCCGATACTGGTCTGGACTTTGGTATCCAAGACACCAAGAAGGTGGGGTAGGGGAGGACATTGGGATACCTGTCCGTTCTTAGTGACTGACAATCCCCTCTACTATACACTTTCATTCATGGACCCACCCTGTACTACTACTGAGGTCACCCGAGAGAAGTTTGTAGTCCTCTGATTTGATACCTGTAGAACGGCTCCTTTCTAGGTATAGATTAAGAAAGGACAAAGGGGTCCCGGGTCGTTTCTCAGACTGTTTAGTTTCGTAAATGACTTTCGTTTACAACTCATTGACTTAAGTACTCCTAACCTGGATAATTTAGTTGAGATCCATCTACCCTGTTCTACCGAGTGTCCTGGGTCTAATCGTTTGAACTAAAATAGAGTTATGTCTCGTACTTGTCTAGATTTCTTTGTATCAAAGTCCCATTTCCTTTCCACTGAAAACCTTACCCTAAGTTCCCAACCACTGACAGGTAGGTCACAAAGGCACTACACGGGGACAATACCACTTCTCTTTGAAACTCCCTCAGAGAGTCATGTGTCTATTTTACAGTGGACTTTCTTTAACATCACCCAGTCTCGAGTATGAAACGTCGTTTGGTAGTGAAACATCCTAACAACACTCTTCAGTCGCATCCACTGTAAGAGTTTTGTCACGAACTATGTGACGAACGAAATGTATTTGTGACAGTAAGAAGAAAAATATCAACTGAAGAAAAAGGATTGTGGAGTCAATGGTTCGTTTGATGACTCTGACAAAGGAGAATGTCTCTCATCGGTAAGACGAGAGACCTTTTCCTATCGATCGTTATGTTAACTTTTCCAACCATAAACACATATGAAGTAGGAATACACCTAAATCCTACAAACAACTGGTACAAAACTTTTCATCATTCCTCGTCCCAAACTCCTCTCTAGGGCCCCGTGACCCTCTCGTTCACTCGTTCTCAGTACATGCTTCTGACCGTCCTACGTGGTTCGGGGGTCTAGTGTTTGTGTTTCCTATCCTCAACTACTACGATAGGTCCGATGTAGTTCTATGATCACCCTACTGTCCTTCTTTACCCTTCTGTTTTCCCGAACTAATCCGGTCTCTTGTCGTACCATCCTAATCTTCAACCCCTCTTGGTTCTTCTCTCACCCAACACCTTTTAAATCTTAACTCTCGCTTTTGATAACTTTCTCAAATACTTATTCTCAAATACTTATGAAGGTAGACTCTCATAACAAGGATCCTTTTAAAGTCTAAAAACCATTTCTCTATCTTCCGTTTAAGTCACTTCTCTAAACCCAACACCAAATTAAAATCCTTTGTCCTAAAGTCTCTCTTCAACGTCCCTCTTCTGTACTTCGAGTCATACCCTACCTTGTATATCCTACGTACCTACGGGTCCCCGACTTATAAATCCATCCGGTTATAAAACATAACCGGTATAAAACCCAGTTATGTAACCGGTTTCTACTTTGTCTGTTTGTCCGAACCTTTTTGTCGAGGAAGTAAATGATTAAAACTCTGAAACCGACACCAAGGATTAGTGTTACTCCTAAACACTAAGCTCGAAGTCTAAAAGAGAAGTCATTTTACCTCTATTACTATGAATGAAACTTTCCAAGTCTCTCTAACATCAAAAGATCCAGGTTTTTTCTCTATGGAGAAATCCAGATTTTCCAATGTGTTCCCTTTGAACTACATTTCCTCACAATTGGTGTTATTTTCATTACATATTAATTGAGTCACACCATAGGTTCCCGGTTCCCTATCATCGGTTCCCGGCTCCCTATCATCGGTTCCTTCTTATCTTGACCCTCCCTAAGTCTGGAGTAACCTCTTCCACACCAAGTCCGAGACTTGACGTTTCCTCAAGTGCCTAAAGAAGACCCAGAAGGGACATCGAGTCTACCATTTCTTATACGGGTGTTACACCCTCAGAACCCAAGCTAGAAACCCAGACCTTCTAGAGGACCTCTTCCCTTACCGTTGGGTGAGGTCTTAAGAACGGACCTCTTAAGGTACCTGTCTCCTCGGACCACCCGATGTCAGGTACTCTAGTGTCTCCCAGCCTGTACTGACTCGCTGATTGTGAATGAAGTGCCTAAATCTGTTCGGTCTCAATCAGACCTCAACAATCCGTTGGATATCCAGTGGAAAGTCCCACGTTCATTCGACTCTGATATATAAAAATTTCTTTATACTTAACCTGTAAAATCGATAACCAAAGGAACGTAAGAGACTTAAGACTTCGATAAAATCATCGAAACCTTTCAAGTCAAGTCAAGTCAGTGAGTCAGCACAAGTTGAGAAACACTGGGGTACCTGACGTCGTGCGGACCGGAGGGACAGGTAGTGGTTGAGGGTCTCAAGTGAGTTCGAGTACAAGTAACTCAGTCACTATGGTAGGTCGGTAGAGTACGAGACAGTATGGGAAGAAGAGGGTGGAAGTTAAAAAGGGTCGTAGTCTCAGAAAAGTTTACTTTCAACTGAAACCTTTCAAGTAAGAAAAAAAAATAAGAAAATGAAATGTTGTGACATAACCAAAACGGTATGTAGTTGTACTTAGACGGTGCCCACATGTACTCAAGGGTTAGGACTTGGGGGGAGGGAGAAGGGAGGGGTATGGTAGAGAGACCCAGTAGGGTCACGTGGTCGGGGTTCGTATTTTTTATATAAGAAATAATAAAAAAAATTAAAAGAGAAAGTTGACGGATGAAAACATTTTGTGTTACACCCAAATAGTGATCCTTTACTCCTCTTGTGTTGGCGCGAGAAACGGTGTACAAACACTTGGCTTATTGTCTACACGTCACTGGGTGTCAGAAACTTTCTTCACTATCAACAATTGACTAGTAATACGTAGACGATAAATACATCACTAAATACCGGACTTCTCGATCATCCTTCGACATAAAGGAGTCAATGAACTACTTGTCACAACGACTCTTTGATAATAAGTCAAAGTGGAACTGTCGACTTCAGGTACGTACAGACGTCAACATACAACACAGGTGGAGAACGTTAGGGTACCGAAGTCGGAGGGTCCGAGGAGACAGGTACCCCAAGAGGTCTGTTCTTATGACCTCGTCCAAAGGTAAAGGTAGAGGTCCCCTAGAAAGGTTGGGACCCTAGCCTGGATACAAAGGACGTAACCGTCCGTCTAAGAAATGGTGACTCGGTGTTCCCTTCAGGGGATACGTACAATTTTAGTACGTTTTGTTCTTGTGGGACCTAAACCGTAACCCTTGACGACCAAGGACGGAGAGAAAGTTACATACCTTAACATAAAATTTGGTCATACTCCCTATTACGAAGGATGTGGGACTAATATGAAATAAATTCCCGACGTTACTGTCTCCTTCACTACACTTACTCAAGAAACTTCATATGGAGAGTTTAATTCACTTAACTAAGGTAAGGTTTTAGAGACTAATTAACGAATAATTAATAATACACACGATTCAACGAAGTCAACACAGAGACTGAGTAACGTTGGATATCTGACATTGGATGTACGGGTGAGTTATACCATATCTAACAGTTTATATCTAGTCCCCTTTTGTGACACCATAAGCCTTTTACACTGGACAAACGAGTTTTAAAACAAGTAACTTTAATTAAATGTTTTTACTTTAAGTGAGAAAAACGTGATCTTTCAGTAAAAGTATTTCGATATTCTTTCCTTTAATACGTTTTTTTTAAAAAAAAAGACGAACTCTTATATATCAAGAGTCTATAGAGATCGAAGGGTTTTCATACCAAAGATTTGACCTTACCTGTCTTCCTCTCAGTTATTCGACGGAAGTTGTGTCTCCTTTCAGATTGTCGATTACCCCGGACGGGCGGAGCAGGATGGACACACCTCGAAGGTCTATCGTAAACTCTCGGAGAGTTTATACATGGTGGTCCCAAGTCGTCTGTAATTCTTTTTGGTGGAGTAGGTCGTTTTCTTAGGATATGTTCCCATATAAGAGCGATATACCGTCCGTTACAAGATTCCCAAAACACATATATAATGGAGTGAATACCGTTTAGTGAAGTCATAAGAACGTAACTCTTGGGGTATTTGTCATACTTTTCCGTTTTACTATCCTATGACTTTCTCCGTGAGGGGTCCAGTCATCCACAGGTTGTACGATGACCTCTAGTCACCTCTTTATTGAGGACTTTCTTACTTCCCTACCTCGGTTTCGTTTTTGTTATGGGTCGACACCTACACTGACCACTATCTTCGTTCCAGGTTACGACATTTCTCGTTATAACGTATCCTTGGACCTTACAGTCCAGGTACTTAGTTCCGTTTAACCTTTACCAGTTTATCCTCTACCGTTCTCACTTGCAGCTGTAAGATTTTAGTCGTTTGATTTTACCTGACCTTACCCACTGATTGAGTCTAGTGGTAATATAGATAGTAGCGCCCGTCCTTAGGGAGTCTTCTTTACCTCATCGGTAGTACCAGTTGTTTTCTCAGGCTTTACGTCATGAACCTACGTTAGAGTTTTTGCTGTCTTACTAGAAACAAAGGTTCCGTTTGGTAAGTCATAGTGTCATTAGGTTCAGATGTGAGGTTGGTCATTACGACTTCTTCGACTTCAACTTACCAAGATACTTCTGGATGTTCTGGAAAATCTTGATTGTAGGTTTTTTCTACAGGAAAAGTAATATCCCCTGACCTTACGTTTTCATCCTTCAGTTCTTTGTGGACCTCATTGTCCGTTTAAACCGGAACCTTACGCCTTACTTCGTCCCGTTTCTGATTATCTCAAAACGGTTCTTTTACGTGACCATTATCGTTTGTGGGAGAAGGTTGTTGTGTTCTCTTCTGAGATGTGTACCTGTAGTGGTCTACCAGTTGTGGTTTTAGTCTAACTAATATAAGAAACGTCGGTTTCTACCTCTTCGAGATATGTCAGTTGTTTTTGTTTTGGTCCTCGACTGACACCGAGTCTAGTACTTGAGGAATAATGGTTTAAGTCTGAGTTTAACTTCTTTCATCCCTTTTGGCGATCTGGTAAGTCCATACTGGATTTAGTTTAGGGAATACTAATATGTCACCTTCACTCTTTATCTAAATTCGCGGATCTAGACTATCTATCTCACGGACTACTTGATACCTGTCTCTAAGCACTGTAACATGTCCTCTGTCCCTAGTTCTGATAGGGGTACCTTTTCTTTACGCTTTTTCGTTTTACCGACAGACCCCTCCGGAATGTTTATCGACACTTGTCTTCTCTTCGCTTTTCGTTTCCTCTTTTCCTTTCTATGTTCGTAGACTTACGTCTCAAGGTTTCTTATCGTTCTTCTCTATTCTTTCGGAAGAAGTCGCTAGTTACGTTTCTTTATCTCCTTTTCTTGTCTTACCCTTTCTGATCTCTAGAGAAGTTCTTTTAATCTCTATGGTTCCCTTGTAAAGTACGTTTCTACCCGAGCTATTTCCTGTCTTTACCATACCTGGATTGTCTTCGTCTTCTATAATTCTTCTCCACCGTTCTTATGTGTCTTCTTGACATGTTCTTTGTCGAAGTACTGGGTCTATTAGTCCTACCACACTAGTGAGTGGATCTCGGTCTGTAGGACCTTACACTTCAGTTCACCCGGAATCTTTCGTAGTGATGCTTGTTTCGATCACCTCCACTACCTTAAGGTCAACTCGACAAAGTTTAGGACTTTCGATTACGACACTTTCACGATATGAGTTATACAGTCGTTTAAATCTTTTGAGTCGTCACCGGTGTCCTGACCTTTTCCAGTCAAAAGTAAGGTTAGGGTTTCTTTCCGTTACGGTTTCTTACGAGTTTGATGGTGTGTTAACGTGAGTAGAGTGTACGATCATTTCATTACGAGTTTTAAGAGGTTCGGTCCGAAGTCGGCATGTACTTGACACTTGAAAGTCTACAAGTTCGACCAAAATCTTTTCCGTCTCCTTGGTCTCTAGTTTAACGGTTATAGACGACCTAGTACCTTTTTCGTTCTCTCAAGGTCTTTTTGTAGGTAAAAACGAAATAACTGATACGGTTTCGGAACTGACACACCCGGTGTTATTTGACACCTTTTAAGACTTTCTCTACCAATATGGTCTGGTGGACTGGACGGAGAATTCTTTAGACATACGTCCAGTCCTTCGTTGTAAATCTTGACATGTATCTTGTTGTCTGACCAAGGTTTATCCTTTTCCTCATGCAGTTCCGACATATGACAGTGGGACGAATAAATTCAATATACGTCTCATGTAGTACTTTTTGCGACCCGACCTTCTTTGTGTTCGACCTTAGTTCTAACGGCCCTCTTTATAGTTAGTGGAGTCTATACGCCTACTGTGGTGGGAATACCGTCTTTCACCTCTCCTTGATTTTTCGGAGAACTACTTTCACTTTCTCCTCTCACTTTTTCAACCGAATTTCGAGTTGTAAGTCTTTTGTTTCTAGTACCGTAGACCAGGGTGGTGAAGTACCGTCTATCTACCCCTTTGTCACCTTTGTCACAGTCTGAAATAAAAACCCCCGAGGGTTTAGTGACGTCTACCACTGACGTCGGTACTTTAATTTTCTACGAATGAGGAACCTTCCTTTCAATACTGGTTGGATCTATCGTATAACTTTTCGTCTCTATATTGAAATGGTTGTTTCCAGGTAGATCAGTTCCGATACCAAAAAGGTCATCAGTACATACCTACACTCTCAACCTGACACTTCTTTCGACTCGCGGCTTCTTAACTACAAAAACTTGACACCACAACTTCTTCTGAGAACTCTCAGGGAACCTGACGTTCCTCTAGTTTGGTCAGGTAGGATTTCCTATAGTCAGAACCCACAGGTAACCTCCCTGACTACGACTCCGACTTTGAGGTTATGAAACCGGTGGAGTACACTTCTCAACTAGGTAACCTTTTCTGAGACTACGACCCTCCCTGACCCCTGTCCTCCTATTCCCCTGCTGTCTCCTACTCAACCGACCTTCCGTAGTGATTGAACTACCTGTACTCAAACTCACTTGAGGCCCTCAACCACTACCTGTCCCTTCGGACCGTACGACACTAGGTACCCCAACGTTTCTCAGTCTGTGCTGACTCACTGACTTGACTTGACTTGACTTACTGTATTTGTAACTAACGACTAAATAGATTCTAGTATTCTGTTGATAGAATTTCCTACTATTTCTCCTGGTCACACCCCTCACATGTAATTTAAAAGTAGATAGTATTTCCCTTCCATTAATCCTAAATTTTAGTGAGAATACACGATATATTTTTCGACTATTTGTTATTTATTTACTTGTTTGGTTTGTTTTGTTTGTGTATCTATGTCTCTCGTCTTATTACAAACGGTCTAACCCTACCACCACCCCCAACCCAACTCCTCCTTCTTTACTCATTTTCCCTAATTTTACATGTCACTGTTTGTCTTCCATTCAGAAACTACCCCTCGTACAACATTCTATGTGTCTTCCCCTTTATATTACATATATACTTTTAATATACTACGATATTTAGTCACATTGACGTTATTTTAATTAAAAAATTTAAAATCTTCAAAAAAATACACCGGTAAAAATTTGANTCTACCCTTATGGTCTGGTGAACTGGACGGAGAACTCTTTAGACATACGTCCAGTCCTTCGTCGTCAATCTTGACCTGTACCTTGTTGTCTGACTAAGGTTTAGCCTTTTCCTCATGCAGTTCCGACATATAACAGTGGGACGAATAAATTGAATATACGTCTCATGTAGTACTCTTTGCGACCGACCTTCTTCGTGTTCGACCTTAGTTCTAACGGTCCTCTTTATAGTTAGTGGAGTCTATACGTCTACTGTGGTGGGATTACCGTCTTTCACTTCTCCTTGATTTTTCGGAGAACTACTTTCACTTTCTCCTCTCGCTTTTTCAACCGAATTTCGAGTTGTAAGTCTTTTGATTCTAGTACCGTAAACCAGGGTGGTGAAGTACCGTCTATCTACCCCTTTGTCACCTTTTGTCACAGTCTGAAATAAAAAACCCCGAGGTTTAGTGACGTCTACCACTAACGTCGGTACTTTAATTTTCTACGAATGAGGAACCTTCTTTTCAATACTGGTTGGATCTATCGTATAAGTTTTCGTCTCTATATTGAAACGGTTGTTTCCAGACAGATCAGTTCCGATACCAAAAAGGTCATCAGTACATACTACACTCTCAACCTGACACTTCTTTCGACTCGTGGTTTCTTAACTACAAAAAACTTGACACCACAACCTCTTCTGAGAACTCTTAGGGAACCTGACGTTCCTCTAGGTTGGTCAGGTAAGATTTCCTCTACTCGGGAGGAAGAAACCTCCACAAGAAACCTCCTTGACTACGACTTCGACTTTGAGGTTATGAAACCGGTGGAGTACACTTCTCAACTGAGTAACCTTTTCTGAGACTACGACCCTCCCTATCCCCCGTCCTCCTCTTCCCCTGCTGTCTCCTACTCTACCAACCTACCGTAGTGGCTGAGCTACCTGTACTCAAACTCACTTGAGGTCCTCAACTACTACCTGTCCCTCCGGACCGTACGACACTAAGTACCCCAGAGTTTCTCAACCTGTGCTGACTCAATGACTTGACTTGACTTGACTTACTATATTTGTGGCTAACGACTAAATAGATTCTAGTACTATGTTGATAAACTTTCTTACTATTTCTCCTTATCGCACCCCTCACATGTAATTTAAAAGTAGATAGTATTTTCCTTCCATTAATCCTAAAATTTAGTGAGAATACACGTGATATTTTTTGACTATTCGTTATTTATTTACTTGTTTGGTTTGTTTTGTTTGTGTATTTATGTCTCTCGTCTTATTACAAACGGTCTAACTCCACAACCACCCCTAACCCCAACTCCTCCTTCTTTACCCATTTTCCCAAATTTTACATGTCATTGTTTGTCTTCCATTCAGAAACTACCCCTCGTACAACATTCTATGTGTCTTCCCCTTTATATTACATGTACACTTTTAATATACTATGATATTTAGTCACATGGGAGTTATTTTAACTAAAAAAACTAAAAATCTTCACAAAAAAAAATTACACCGGTAAAAATTTGAGAAATAACTTAAACAGTGTTATGACGAAGACAACTAATACAAGACCAAAAACTGGTACTCAGTACACCCTAGAATCGAAGGGCTAGTTCCTAGTATGGGAGTGGAGGACGTGACCTTCAGAGTTGGTGACCTGGTGGTCCTTTTAGGGTTATTTTATTAAAAATTCAATTAGAAAAAATGAGAATAAGTTAATTTTATAAAATCTTAAAAAAAAAAGTCATAGTAACAGAAACAGTAGTGGTTCCGGTGAAAAATTGAAGAGATTGTCAAAAGGCCTCATGTGGTCAATGATGTCTGAGAAACTTAGGTACATACCACCCTCTGAAATAGGCTTCAGTGTTTATCGGTAAATATATGACATTGTAAACCAAAACAAACGAAACCAGGACGATTACCATATTTAATAAAGGTGTTGAATAGATGGACGAGAGAAAAAGAAGAGAAAAAAGTGTACGTCATACAAAAGAACATTGTTGGTACATACATTATAAATTTCTTGATATTGTTTTACTTCTAGACATTTGGGTGGTTGTCTTCTCGTTTATCTTTTAATGGTCAAGGTCACAAAGGGGACTATGTAAGGAGAGTATGTACGTGTGAGAGTGAGACAGGACCTGAAAAATTAATAAAGGAATAAAGAGATACATCAAAATGGTGTATGTGCATACCCAAATACATTTTGTATCAAAACAAAGAAGATAAGTGGTTGAAATACATGTACATTGGTATCACGTACCTAAGACACCGAACGAAAACAAGGTGTAGTACGAAAACTGAAAGTACAGTAGAACTAGAGAACCAGTGACTCAAGTAAAATAACGAGAGGTCATAATGTAGTATACTTAGATTACAGAGTTCCTATACGTGGGTGAGAAAACAACTACCCGTAAACCCTTTGTTTTCCGAAAACGATAAAGCTTCGTTCAGTGACATTTGTAAGAACGTAAGTACACATAAGTAGGTGAACATGTCTCTAAGAGGGCCGACGTGACGGTCCTAATTGGAATGACCCATTACACCATCATGCTAAGTGTGAGGGTGGTCCACACATACTCTACCCGGTCGGAGATGTTCGAGTGGTGGGAAAACGATAAGAGGATGAAGGATCAAAACACCAGTACATCACTAACTCTTACCCATAGAATGACAATTATGTTTACTTCTAATTACGATAGGAAAGTGTACGAATTCCCGTTAAGGATAAAGTAGTAAACACTTCGCAAAATTCAGAAAATGAATAAAAAGATGCCATAAAAAAACCATTAAGAGAATGTCTAAATATATGTATGATTTATATCAGATACACGAGTAGGAAACAGTATATATATAAAGTTTATTAATATATATATAAATGTGTATAACGTTATTAAAGAGGGTCAAACCCCAAACATAAAAAGGGGAGAAGTGTGAGTGTATGTGTGTATGTGTGAGTATTTGTGTTTGTACATGTATTTTTATTTGTGCGAGTGTGTGTGAAAGTTGATACACGTGTGTGTATCACGAACCGAAGATAGGTCGTGTATCTGTTACCAAATAAAAATGATAAAATTCATAAATAATAACAAAAGTAACCTAAGAGTAGAAACCATTTTAGTGACTCTCTCTTTTATATCTAGGTTGTTCTCCTGACTCCTGTTTTGAAGTCAAGTCAAGTCAAGTTAGTGAGTCGACACAGACTGAGAAACACTGGGGTACCTGACGTCGTGTGATCCGAAGGGACAGGTAGTGGTTGAGGGTCTTAAATGAGTTTTGAGTACAGGTAACTCAGCCACTACGGTAGGTCGGTAGAGTAGGAGACAGCAGGGGAAGAGGAGGGTGGAAGTTAGAAAAGGTCGTAGTCCTAGAAAAGTTTACTTAGTCAAGAAACGTAGTACACCGGTTTCATAACCTCAATGTTGAAGTCGTAGTCAGGAAGGTTACTTATAAGTCCTGACTGAAGGAAATCCTTCCTGACCACCCTAGAGGAACGTCAGGTTCCCTGAGAGTTCTCAGAAGAGGTTGTGGTGTCAAGTTTTCGTAGTCAAGAAGTCGGGAGTCGAAAGAAATATGAGGTTGAGAGTGTAGGTATGTACTGATGAATCGCAAAGGGTTAAAGTTCTGACTCTGTCCTACTCTCGGGTCGTACTGTGACTCTTCCGCTCCAGCAAGTGAGCAAGTCAGTTGTTTACAGACAGTCAGCAGACAGTCCTCGGTCCGAGGTCCCACCCCGGACGCCACCCGTGTAACCTACACCGCGAAGGGGGTGCCTGGAGTGACACCCCCTCCCACGCTCCGGTGTGGCACGTCAGTGACTCGTGGACGGTACACGGTCCGGGACGAGGTTCGTCGTCTCCTGTGTCTCCCTTGTCTGTTCCAGGGGCCAGGTGTCCGGGGACAAGGCGAGATACGTCACACTGTGCACCCCGTTGTCTCCCTTGAGGACCCACGACACCCGCGTCACTCCCTGACAGTCCCGGGTGCGTCGGGTCCCGCCAGTCCCTTCCGAAGGGTCCCGGGAGCGACGGGTCTCTCTCGTCTCCTTCATCTGAAGTACTCCCGCCCGATCCTCCACGTTCCTTCTGTTGAGGTGCGTCTCCCTCCCGCCGTGTTCTCAGGTCCCGCAAGTCCCCTCCTTCCACGGGTCCAGTGACGACGTCCGAGATCCTTTCGGGTCTTCTACTCCCGACTCGTCCCGCAGCCCGAAACCACTATTCCTTTAAAGACTACAAGTCCCCCTGTCAAAGTCATTTACTCCGTCACCTTCGGTGCAATATTCCTTAATTCTTGACTCACCCATCACTCCTACGTTTCCCCCATACACGTCTGGTCTAAAGTCATTCAAACCAACAAACACCTTCCTCTCCTTTTTGTTCCTCTTCCTTTGGAGCAAATTATTACAGGTGACCCTTGAGGTCCGGGGGCTCTGCCGACGTCCTCGCCGCCCCGGGGAAGAGAAGAGAGACGGGACAGTGGGTGGGTACACTATTTTTCCGGAGTTGGAAGGGCAGGCGACGGGACTTCGCGTGACGCATGGACCACGTCTATCCTCGGACGAGACTCGAGGGTGGGCGACCCGCTCACACCCCGATCTGATTGCGAACAAGACTCCCCCCTAGAGTCTACACGTCTACCTAGTCAAAGTGGACACGAGTAATAAGTCGGTGATCAGTGAATTTCCACTCATCCTTTGGGTGTCTTTGACTCTGTGGAGTTTGGGGGGAAGAGGCGCAGACTCCTCGTGGGTCCTTCGTCCGACTATCCTCAGACCTTCGACGCTCATAGACTCTCGTAGAATTTCAGGTTCCTGTGGGCTGTTCCGTCTCCGGACGACTGGCGGCAGGACACAGAGCCCGTCTAAGGACACCTAGGTGTCTCAGTCAGCCTGTTTGTCCTACACGAGACGTACACGAAGTCGGGGAGGCTCCTCTGCGACTAGAGGTCGTGGTCGTTCTCGGTCGAGATGTCGTAGCGGTACAGGGACTGCCTCTAGTCGTTCCACTCGGAGCGTCGTCGCGAAGGACGGTCGGACCCCTGCCCAGCGGTGACCCGTTTAAAATTAGGTTAAGGACTCCTATCCGGGTAAGTAGGGAAGTATTGTTTCGTTTTCTTTGAGATTAAAGTTATACAGGAACCTCCTCGTGAGGTTGTGGAGGTCCCCCGGCCCCACCCCCTGCGGTCTTAGACTAACAACATCGGAGAAACCTACCGTAGTGGTTGAACCACCTGTACTCAAACTCGTTCGAGGTCCTCAACCACTACCTGTCCCTTCGGACCGCACGACGTCAGGTACCCCAGCGTTTCTGAGTCTGTGCTGACTCACTGACTTGACTCCGAGAAACCTCCTGTGGAACCTCCAGGGAGAGTCTAAATTTAACATGGATAGAAAAGGAGTCGTTCGTTCACATGAAGTCCATAAATTACATGACGTCATGGACGAGGACACGTGTCTCTGCAAATACACATTTCTAAATAGTAACGAAAACAAAAATTTATTATTTACTTCGGTCATACTTGTGTGACAGCTATAACNCAGCTATGACGTCGTTTTTCCTATTTTTTCTTCGTGAAACATGAATATTTTCCAAGTAAAATAGTTCGTCTGTATGTCAAAATTTAAACATACGTCTATTATCGTACCTGAGTTTTATATCGGACGTTTGAAACCGTCTTGTTGTTCCTTTTATTTGGTGGATGTTAGTGTCCTCCAAAATTATATAGAGAGAGTCGTTACTACCTCACACCTCTACACACAGGTCCGTATAGTCCCACTACTACTCGGGAACGGTTCCTGACTCGAGTCCTTTTCTTCATCCTTCCGTGACTTCTCCCAGAACAACCGGCACCCCAGTGACCTCTTCGGTTCGTCCTATTTAAGTCTTTGGGTCGAAACCAAGACGGGACCTCCGTAGGTGTACTACCCGGATATTCTCCTAGTGTAAGGAAATTTACGGTAGATCTTATACTATCAACTTATTCTTGACCTCCGTCTGTCCGATACTAAAATTAAAACTCGGGTGATGAGCGGATCTCGGAACGTGTCAATGAATTGGAGAGACTCGGAGTAGACATTTTGTACCGATTATTGTGAGTAGAAAGTCCCACAAATCCTTCTCAACCCCGTTGCATATACTTTGTAGAGTATAATTTTGTTACGGAATTTCGTGACGACGACAACGACGACGATTCAGCGAAGTCAGCACAGACTGAGACACGCTGGGGTCTCTACCGTCGGGTGGTCCGAGGGGGCAGGGACCCTAAGAGGTCCGTTCTTGTGACCTCACCCAACGGTAAAGGAAGAGGTTACCTACTTTCACTTTTCACTTTCCCTTCAGCGAGTCAGCACAGGCTGAGGATCGTTGGGGCACCTGACGTCGGATGGTCCGAGGAGGCAGGTACCCTAAACGTCCGTTCTCATGATTTATCGTTATTTATGAGTAAACGTTAGAGGGTCCGAATAAGGGGTTGGGAGTCTCCTTTTTGACGAACGAGTTTACAGATCATTGTTAGTTGAATGTGTTATAGTAGAGGTCGGGGATTTGGACGTCTTCACCAGAGGGGAAGACGGAATCTCCAGTAAACAGACCTATACAATGTTCGGAGAGGAGTGGGACTCTTGTACAAAGAAACTGTTGACTACTATCCTTCGAAATAGTTATTTCCCACTGTCTCCCCGTGACACTACTACCTTCCTCCTCTGACTCCAACCCCGAAGTTAAAGAGGAAGGAGTCAATGAGTCGACCTTGCGGTCACCCAACCACCCCTGGTAGGTGTCAGTGTATGAGTCCGGTGTGTGTAAGAGGGATGGGTCACTAGTGAAGATCCTCTTGAGATCGGACACTGAGATGGGATTGAAGGTCATCGTCTGACATAAGGACGCCGTCAGTGTGGGAGAAACTTTTTCAGACTCGAATTAAAGAAAAAAAAGAAAGATCACTCTCTTCTATCACCAAAGTTCTCCTCCTCCTTCTTCCTCCCTTTCACTTTCAACAAGTTAGAACAGACTGAGTAACGCTGGGGTACCTATTATGTCAGGTACCTTAAGAGGTCCGGTCTTATTACCTCACCCATTGGAAAGGGAAGAAGTACCCTGGAAGGGTTCACTCCTTAGCTTGGGGTCAGAGGACGTAACGTCCGCCTAAGAAATGGTCGACTCGGTGTTCCCTTCAGGTTCTTCCTGACTTCATTAAGGATTTAGGAATCCGGGATACTTGAGAAGAAATCGATATCCCGTCATCGACGAAAAAAAGAAAAAAGAATAAACGATCAAGACCTAAAGAAGTTCAAAGAAAAATACGAAAAATCGTCAATAGATGGAAATTGATCAGATCAGTTCCGATACCAAAAAGGTCATCAGTACATACCTACACTCTCAACCTGATATTTCTTTCGACTCGTGGCTTCTTAACTACGAAAACTTGACACTACAACCTCTTATGAGAACTCTCAGGGAACCTGACGTACCTCTAGGTAGGATTTCCTCTAGTCAGGACCCACAAGAAACCTTCCTGACTACGACTCCGACTTTGAAGTTATGAAACCGGTGGAGCACACTTCTCGACTGAGTAACCTTTTCTGGGACTACGACCCTTCCTAACCCCCGTCCTCCTCTTCCCCTACTGTCTCCTACTCTACCGATCTACCGTAGTGGCTGAGTTACCTGTACTCGAACCCATTTGAGGTGACAACCACTACCTGTCCCTCCGGACTGTACGACGTCAAGTACCCCAGCGTTCCTCAGTCTGTACTGACTTACTGACTTGACTTGACTTGACTTGACTTGACTATGGAGATAGTGTAGACGTCTATGAACGGATCCAGAGATCGTATCTTCTTATGTAGGGGACATAGGGGCGGTGGGTGTGTGTGAGACAATGTGTGGGTCGGAAATAAGGGTGTAATCCTAGGTCACCTCTGTTACTGTCTAAAATAAAACCCCCCGAGGTTTTAGTGACGTCTACCACTGACGTCGGTACTTTAATTTTTTGCGAATGAGGAATCTTCTTTTCGATACTGTTTGGATCTGTCGTATAATTTTTCGTCTTTGATGAAACGGTTGTTTCCAGGTATATCAGTTTCGATACCAAAAGGTCGTCAGCACATACCTACACGCTCAACCTGGTATCTCTTCTGACTCATGCCTCTTTGACTACAATAACTTGACACCACAACCTCTTCTGAGAACTCTCGGGTAACCTGACGTTCGTCTAGTTCGGTCCGTTAGGATTTCCTTTAGTCAGGACTTACAAGTAACCTTCCTGACTAAGACTTCGACTTCGAGGTTAGGAAACCGATTGACTATACTTCTTGACTGAGTAAACTTTTCTGGGACTATGACCTTTTCTAACTTCCGTCCTCCTCTTCACCTGTTGTCTCCTGCTCTACCAACCTGTCGTAGTGGCTGAGTTACCTATACTCAAACTCATTCGAGGCCCTCAACCACTACCTGTCCCTTCAGACCACACGACGTCAGGGACTCCAGTGGTTCTCAGTCTGTGCTGAATCGTTGACTCGTTGTTGTTGTTCCTAAGTCGAATCATAATAAGGTGATCCTCCGGAAAAGTCTGGATAAGGTGGTAGAGGGTAAGGGTTTGGAACTAATCCACGAAAGAGATGAAGAGTCTTGGGGAACACCAATAACCGTTCAATATTGGGACCATTAGGATCTTCCAAGACTATTTTCCAAATTCGAGGTCGTAGAGCCCTTTTTTGAAAGGGAAAGTATAATTGAAACAAGAGTGAGTAACTGAACCTTATAGATAATATTTTATACCTATTTCCACACTCATATATTGGAGGAAAGTCTTTATCATTATCGATTACAATAAGTACCCCAGCGTTTCTCAGCCTGTGCTGACTTACTGACTTGATTAGACTTGACTTACAAATGTCTTTTGAAAGATACACGGTCCGTAACGATATACTTGAATAGGAGTATTGTTGAGTAACTCCATTCATGATCATGGAGGTGAAAATATCTACCTTTTTTTATTTGATTTAGTATGTCTTTCATTCACTAAGTGAGGTTTAATTTCCTAAACACACTACCTGGACCCTAAACTTGGTTCCGTAAAACCGAAGTCTCGGTTGAGAATTAGTAATTTAAGAGGACGACGTACCTTTGTCCGAGATTAACCCTCCCTATTTCTTACGTTTGACGGGGATAGACGAGGAGGTAAACTCAAGGAACTTCAGACCGTACTCTATGATGTCTTAGTACCGGATGTTAAATACTGGTGGTCTATTCTGTCTTAGTCTGAGGAGGATCCTGTTTCTCGATTTGACCGTCGGTATCTGAGAGAGAGGACTATTTCGAAGGAGGTAGAGGGGGTAGTGAACCTACACCCTCGGTACCCCAATGTAACCTTCGTCTTCCTTAGATATCTTTCTCTGAACCCTTTATGGTAGGACGTACGGTAGGGACCACCGAGTCTCCTATTTCGCAGACGGACGTTACATCCTCTGGGTCCAAGCTAGGGACCCAACCCTTCTAGGGGACCTCTTCCTTTACCGTTGGGTGAGTTCATAAGAACAGATCTCTTAGGGTACCTGTCTCCTCGGACTGTCCGATGTCAGGTGCCCCAGGGTTTCTCAGTCTGTGCTGACTCGCTGAAGTGAAAGTGAAAGAAAAGTACGGTAGGAGTCAGTGAAGTCAACACGGGTAGAGAAACACTGGATACCTGATATATCGGGCGGTCCGAAGAGCCAGGAACCCTAAGAGGTCCGTTCTTATAACCTTACCTAACGGTACGGGAGGAGATCCCCTAGAAGGGTCGGGTCCTTAACTTGGTATAGAGGACATAGAGGACGTGACGTCAGTCGAAGAAATGGGCGACTCGGTGGACCCTTCGGTTTAATGGTCTAATCTCGAATCATTTAGGAACATTTTCGGAGGGAGTCTGAGACGCTGGGGTACCTGACATCGGATGGTCCGAGGAGACAGATGCCCTAAAAGGTCCGTTATCATGATCCCACTTAACGGTAAAGGAAGAGGTCCCCTAGAAGGGTTGGGTCCCTAGCTTGGGACCAGAGGACGTAACATCTGTCTGCGAAATGGTAGACTCGGTGGTCCCTTCAGGTTAATGACCTAAGTCAAGTCAAGTCAAGTCAGTGAGTTAGCACAGGCTGAGAAACGTTGAGGTACTTAACGTCGTGCGGTCCGGAGGGACAGGTAGTGGTTGAGGGTCTCAAGTGAGTCTGAGTGCAGGTAGCTCAGGCACTACGGTAGGTCGGTAGAGTAGGAGACAGCAGGGGAAGAGGAGAACGAGGGTTAGAGAGGGTCGTAGTCCCAGAAAAGGTTATTCAGTTGAGAAGTGTACTCCACCGGTTCATGACCTCAAAGTCGAAATCGTAGTAAGGAAGGTTTCTTTAGGGTCCTGACTAGAGAAAGTCTTACCTGACCAACCTAAAGGAACGTCAGGTTCCCTGAGAGTTCTCAGAAGAGGTTGCGGTGTCAAGTTTTCGTAGTTAAGAAGTCACGAGTCGGAAGAAGTGTCAGGTTGAGAGTGTAGGTAGGTACTGATGACCTTTATGGTATCGGAACTGATCTGCCTGGAATCAGCCGTTTCATTACAGAGACGAAAACTTATATGATAGATCCAACCAGTATTGAAAAGAAGGTTCCTCATTCGAAGAAAATTATAGTACCGACGTTAGTGGTAGACGTCACTAAAACTTCCACTTCCACTTCTACTTCAGTGAGTCAGCACAGACTGAGAAACGCTGGGGTACCTGACAATGTATGATCCGAAGAGGTAGGTACCCTAAGAGGTTCGTTCTTATGACCTCACCCAACGGTAAAGGAAGAGGTTCCCTAGAAGGGTTGGGTCCCTAGCTTGGACCCAGAGGACGTAACCTCCGTCTGTGAAATTGGAGACTCGGTGGTAAAACCTCGGGGGTTTTTATTTCAGACTGTGACAAAGGGGTAGATAAATCTCGAATCATTTAGGAACATTTTCGGAAAGAGAATCAGTTGGAACTAAAGGTATCCTTACTCCTGTAATAAATCACCCTTTTTTTTTTACAGAGGGTTCTAAAGTAAACGGGTCGTCAGAGACAGTGTTGAACGTTGTCGGTTCCAGAGATTTCTTATCCCCTCACCCAGGATTAGTGACACCAGCGACTATAGTAACAATTTCCGAAGGGGGTCGTGTTGGTGGTAACAGGAAAGTACTGTAGAGAATCGACCTGAACCTCTAGACCTCGAATCCTTTAAGTAAAAGCCAAAGATTGAGGATCTTGTACCCAACCGTCTCTCCTGGAAAGGTATATATAAAGGATTTACTTGTTTACCTTCTTCCACCTCCAGATCCTTCTTTCTTCCCCTTCCCTGACTTCACACTCCACTCCTCCTTCCTTTTCACGTCTAGTTCGCTCCNATCGGATGGTCCGAGGAGACAGATACCCTAAAAGGTCCGTTATCATGATCCCACTTAACGGTAAAGGAAGAGGTCCCCTAGAAGGGTTGGGTCCCTAGCTTGGGACCAGAGAACGTAACATCTGTCTGCGAAATGGTAGACTCGGTGGTCCCTTCAGGTTAATGACCTAAGTCAAGTCAAGTCAAGTCAGTGAGTTAGCACAGGTTGAGAAACGTTGAGGTACTCAACGTCGTGCGGTCCGGAGAGACAGGTAGTGGTTGAGGGTCTCAAGTGAGTCTGAGTGCAGGTAGCTCAGTCACTACGGTAGGTCGGTAGAGTAGGAGACAGCAGGGGAAGAGGGGAGGGGACGAGGGTTAGGGAGGGTCGTAGGCCCAGAAAAGGTTACTCAGTTAAGAAGCGTACTCCACCGGTTCATGACCTCAAAGTCGAAATCGTAATAAGGAAGGTTTCTTTAGGGTCCTGACTAGAGGAAGTCTTACCTGACCAACCTAGAGGAACGTCAGGTCCCCTGAGAGTTCTCAGAAGAGGTTGTGGTGTCAAGTTTTCGTAGCTAAGAAGTCACGAGTCGGAAGAAGTGTCAGGTTGAGAGTGTAGGTAGGTACTGATGACCTTTATAGTATCGGAACTGATCTACCTGGAATCAGCCGTTTCATTACAGAGACGAAAACTTATATGATGGATCTAACCAGTATTGAAAAGAAGGTTCCTCATTCGCAGAAAATTATATAGTACCGACGTTAGTGGTAGACGTCACTAAAACTTCCACTTGCACTTCTACTTCAGTGAGTCAGCACAGACTGAGAAACGCTGGGGTACCTGACAATGTATGATCCGAAGAGGTAGGTACCCTAAGAGGTTCGTTCTTATGACCTCACCCAACGGTAAAGGAAGAGGTTCCCTAGAAGGGTTGGGTCCCTAGCTTGGACCCAGAGGACGTAACCTCCGTCTGTGAAATTGGAGACTCGGTGGTAAAACCTCGGGGGTTTTTATTTCAGACTGTGACAAAGGGGTAGATAAATCTCGAATCATTTAGGAACATTTTCGGAAAGAGAATCAGTTGGAACTAAAGGTATCCTTACTCCTGTAATAAATCACCCTTTTTTTTTTACAGAGGGTTCTAAAGTAAACGGGTCGTCAGAGACAGTGTTGAACGTTGTCGGTTCCAGAGATTTCTTATCCCCTCACCCAGGATTAGTGACACCAGCGACTATAGTAACAATTTCCGAAGGGGGTCGTGTTGGTGGTAACAGGAAAGTACTGTAGAGAATCGACCTGAACCTCTAGACCTCGAATCCTTTAAGTAAAAGCCAAAGATTGAGGATCTTGTACCCAACCGTCTCTCCTGGAAAGGTATATATAAAGGATTTACTTGTTTACCTTCTTCCACCTCCAGATCCTTCTTTCTTCCCCTTCCCTGACTTCACACTCCACTCCTCCTTCCTTTTCACGTCTAGTTCCCTCCACGATCTCCCTACGACCCGTGTCGTGTCTCTTCTGGGTCACCGACCACTTGGACCGGTGACGACCGGTGGTCGGGGGTTTCTACAGACCTAAGGTGGGTATCGGGGTTCGGGTCACTGGTAGAGTGGGGAGACCTTAGGTGTCTTTGTCCAGTGTCTCTCTCTGTCAGTGAACAAGAATTCCCTTTCTCTGACTTGTCCTTCGTGAGTCCCGTTGACTGAGGTCACTCCGTCCTAAGGTCCGTTGGGTCAGAGGTCTTTTTGTGATCCGAAGACTCTCCACCTTCCTACTTGAGGAACGGAAAAGAGGTAACGAGTCGAGGAACGTGAACTGGACCGGTCGGGATCGAGGACTTCAGGAACGGACAGTTCAAGAGTCCACATCTACCTCCCTCGGAGTCGGTTAGGTTCGAGGAGAATTTCCTGGTTCGATGACTCCGAATTACCAGGACGAAGGAATGGTCTGAAAGGACCCTCTCGTTCCCCTCCCGGTAGGGGGAGGGAGGACGGTGGTGGTAGGGACACGGGTCACTTCTACGGTTAACCTTAAGGAACTTACAACAGTTGTTCTTGGGATGTTCCTTCTCCAGGGACACCTGTCTCGTCCTCTTTTGGAGGGGTCACCCCTCCGTATCACTGGACAGATAAAGGAAAAGGTTGGAAGACTCCCTATACTGGTCGGAGCCCCTCTCCTATAATATGGACCAGAAGAGTATCTCTACAATTCTTGGTTTCCGGAGTACAACTAAGAGGAGAATGGAGATTTTAGGGACACGGGGTTGAACAGTTAATCTTGTACAAACCCAGTGTGGGAATAAAGAAGACTTGTTAAAACTCGTTTAGTTTTAGAGGGAGATAAGGACTGGTCTTATTGTTGACTTGAGATTGATTTGAGATTGACTTTAAGAAGGACGACAGGGTCTCGACCAAGACTAATGGTCACCTCAACCCGGTCGGTAACCATCCTCCTCCTTCCGACCTGAGACCTACGACTTAAAACTCAGTCCACCCGGACATCTGGAGTTCTTCTTCTCCCATCCGACCGTCCTCTCCTTTTCGATCCCGACACCGTTAGGATTGTTGGCCCCTGAGAGACGCCTCCAACTCTTACGGAGACTTTCCCTGAAAACACCCTTAATCGAGAGCAAACGATTTTGTTCATGGAATCTTCCAAAGACCCAAATACAGACCCCTCCTTCGACTCCCTTTACCATCCTCCACTACTACCATGATTACTAGTTCTCGTGTAATCACCAGGAAACCCTGTCGGAGTGTGTGTTTCGTGAAACTACACATAAAAGAGAGTCCAGGAGGACCGTGTAGACCCTCCCTCACAACACTAAGAGCAAAATGTCTATTACTGCTACTACCACTGGGTGACTCACGAACACTACCCGGTTCAGAACTCCCTCAGTCACTACGAGTAAAACCAGTGAAGTGACGATTCAGTAATTCCCGGAAGTTCCAGTTGGACAGGTAGAGGAATGAGAGAAAATGTCGGTACTTTTAATTTCGAGTCTCTTCGTTTCAGTGACGGGACGTACTCAATGTCACATCCACTAAGTCTGAATCTTTAGGACGGAGGATGGATACAAGGGGAGATACTTAACCGTCTTTTTCGACAGATACACAGGTCACTATTAGTCAATTAACGTCGGTAGTCCGTACGAGAGTAGTAAAAATAGGGACCCTTAAACATAGGGGGTTAACAAACTCGGTTACTTCATGTGTTTCAAGTCTGCTCCATTATCCTATTATTATTATTACTGTTCTTGTCGTTGTTGTTATGTTATTGTTATCACTACAATTAATAATACACACGTGCGTACGATTCAGTGAAGACACCACAGGTGGAGAAACACTACGACATTCGATGCCGGACGGTCCGAGGAGACAGGTACCCTAAAAGGTTCGTTCTTATGACCTCAACCGACGGTAAAGGAAGAGACCAATAATATTATTATCATTTTGTAATATCCATAACAAAGTATACACGAAATGAATATTATTAGGTGCATTATCAGTTTGCAGAGTTCTTCTGTAGAGTAGAACTTTAAGTCACCTTTGTAACAAAACTGGTGGTCACCTTTGTGAGGGATGACCCTGTGATTGAATATTATTATCATTTTGTAATATCCATAACAAAGTATACACGAAATGAATATTATTAGGTACATTATCAGTTTGCAGAGTTCTTCTGTAGAGTAGAACTTTAAGTCACCTTTGTAACAAAACTGGCGGTCACCTTTGTGAGGGATGACCCTGTGATTGAAGAGGTTTGATCGTCTCGAGTCTCAAGGACTTTATCCTTTGTTTATAAGACACTCACTCAATGACCCACATTCTCAGTGTCTTAGGTGAGGGTAAAGTGCCGAACTAAGGGTACAGGTACGTAAGACCGTGACTCCTTTGTTACGTATCTCAGAGACTGAGTTTTGAATTTGAATCGTAGTACAAATTAAATTTCTTCATACATTCTATTCCAGGATAAGAAAGTTTCACAACAAGGGATGTTTATCGGTATTGACTTAGAATTATTCAGAAAAGTAGAAAGTTGAACGGGTCGAAAAAGGTTCACAACCTCCGATCAATTCCAGTGACTAAGATATTAATACTTGGGTGTCTTCACTTTACTCAAAGAACTAGTCTACGTTACGACACCCCTAAGAGACTACCACCTAATCCGTGTGACACTTAAGTATCTATTACTACGATCGTTTTCGAGACACCCGTTCCCTTCGTTTAAGTATAGATCTTAGACACATACAAGGGTACTTCTGTTTAGTGACAGGGGAGGGACTACCTTCTCTAGGCTATATTAGTTTGACGGTGTCCACTGTCGACAAGAGGACTCCGGACCATAGTATCTCGACTAGAGACGATAAACACTAAATTCGTGAGTAGTCATCACCGTTTGTCCAGTCGACACCTTTTTCCTTTGGAACCAGGATTCGGGTATACTTATCGGAGGTAGGAACGAATTACCTGTAAAACGAGTATGTGGGTGACTTACTCCCAGAGCCCTTTTTCGGACTGAATGTAAGTGCCTCGTACAGTAAAAAAGGTGGACTAAACAGAGGAGACTTCGACTATCGGAAAGTACTTGTAAGTGCACCCTGTGTGTCTAAAACACAGGTGAGATTCCTTCAGGTAGGTGTATAGAGAGGAAAGGGGTTTGAAAGAACGGTGGTTAGAAACATAGAACACCGCATGAATCATCGAAAACGAGTAAAAACGTAAAAAGATACCTTTAGTTAGACACCTTTGAAAGATAGAAATTTTTAAAATTAAAACTATTAGATATAGAGGGAACCTTTTATAGGAAAGGTAGATTCAACCGTTAATATAAACGTATCCCTAGTCGTTTGTCTTTCGTCTCAACCCCCCGAATTCAAAGAACGTGTCCTTATGTGTCGACTATTCACCATCAAATGGTTAGACGGGTTTGTCTTTGAAACTCTAGTAATCACGTTTTTACCTAGTCTTCCCTTTTCTTAACCTCTCCGACTATAAAGTCAGATCATCGTTTTATAAAGGGGGTTCCCTACTTGACTCAGGGTGGTCTGTCCACGATACTAGGCGAGACGGCAAAAGAAACAAGTTCCTTTGTCCTTTTTCATTTTTTATTTTTATTTTGTCCTTTGTTGTTAGGAGTATCTCTGGTTTAATTGTCTCTTAATTAATTGCTGTAAAAAAATTGAGGTGGGGAATCATGGACATGTGAAGGATTCTTGACGACCAAACACCTGACGTTTAAGGTACTCCTGTCCACAACACTGAGAGACAGTGGTCACGGTCCCTAGTCACTACTATCAACTGTCAATTACCGAGGGAAGTCACTTGATGTCCCTTAGTCTCTATGACCGTTTCGACCTAATTTTGGGACTATCGAAGGAACTAACGAGGGAAAAAGTGGAGGTGTGGGTTCAGTAGTGTACGAGAACGAAGAAAGGAACAGTGAAGGGGTGAGTGACGGTAGTAGTTCAGATCACGGAGTCTTTAATACGGTTCCAGATGGGGGTGGTTCACAAGGAGAAATTAGGTTGGGGAGTAGGTACCAGGGTTCGGTACGAAGACTTTTATGACTCCGTAGGAGAGAGGAGATGAGACCAGGCGTAAGGTCCAAGAATTTTTATCTCCAACAGATAGAACTTCTATTTTAGATAATAGTAGAACTTAATGTTTGAGACAATGATAGATAGGTTCATCTCTCTGTTTGTTTTGGAGTAGTGAAGTGGGTGTTCTGAGAGTGGAGATGCAGTAGGACTAAGGACTGAGGCCAACATCGTCTCGGTGGTCCATCTGAGGTGTGGAAGACCTTCCTTGAGGTTCTCGGTTATTCTGGAGAAGGGGTCATAGGTCCGTTGGGGGAAGGGGTGTTTCGGTCTTTGTCTTTCAAGAGTTTTCAAAATTCAGGGAAGGTGGTCGGTGTTTTGAGAGATGGGAGAGGGACCTACCTCCCTTACGAGGTTGTCGGGTTCCCTGGGAAGTGAAAGACGGACTTTGGAGGACCTTTTCAACGGACCTTGAAACGGTGTGGTAACCACGACACCATGAGTGGATGGATTTGGGGACGAATCGGGTCGGAACAATGTAGAAAGTAGGCGTTCTGTAGACTCGGTAGTTACTTCGGACTTTCTTTCGACCTAAGGGTACGATTGAGACTCCGAACAAGGTCCCAAGAATATCTCAGAGTATGTAGTAAATCCGGGGAACTTTTTTAGTCTCCGTGACAAATGTTACATGACATGGACATTGTTGAAATTAAGAAGATACCAAAACATTAAGTGGGATGCCAAGTGTCTTTTATGTGATCAAATATCGTAAACTAAAGTACGTAAAGTGGATGACACTGTGTCTTAAACCCTCTGCGTCTCCAGAATCTCTGGAAAGTTAAACTCCACGAGTAAGATATCTACTTATTTCACTCTAGGTCTCTTTCCTTCATTTACCGGGTTTCACCGGATTGTTCAATCGTTCCAACCTTGATCTTGGGTCCAGTTAATTCCAGTTCAAGACAAGAAAGGTGTTCTACTACATCTCATGTTCCATAGTCGGGGTATTTGGTATAACGAAGGTACGTAGTCCGGTCCAGGTACCCAATGTAACCGAGGCATATGGTAACCGAATTAAAAGTTACAACCAGTGTGTATAAATAATAAAAGGACATGGTGAGAGTAACGGATGATGAGCTACAAGATGATACAGGTATATGGTGTAGTTAAGGCCCATGGTACAAAGTACAATCGATGTACGCATGATAACTAGGTTCACGGAGACAACATCTAATGTAATAGTGGGTGTCACAAACGAGGAGAGTGACATCTCCCTTATGTATAGGTAGGGGTACGGTGTACTAAGCGTAATGAAAAGACACCCTTCTTTTATGTAGGACGGGAAAACAGTCTTCCGGATATGTATCCTGAACGAAACCAGTTATTCTACAGTCGTTTCTCTACACACAAGTCAAGTCAAGTGAACGAGTCAACGTAGGGTAAGAAACGCTGGTGTACCTGACGTCGTGTGGTCCGGAGGGACAGGTAGTGGTTGAGGACCTCAAATGAGTTTGAGTACAGGTAACTGTACACACAATGAAGACTCGTCTTTGAAATTCTCAGCAGTACATAAAGTCGGTAACAAGGAAAGAGAAAGAGTATTCAGACTACACAAGGTCTATCCCGGAGGAGGAAGTACGACCTAGGCTCTTAGGTCACCGTCTTCCGGTGTCGGATGAATGTTGACTAACCTTGTTCTGTTTATTTACCTGAAAATGACACACTAGGGTACTCTAATACCTCAACAAAGATTGACGTGGTGTTACAACTTTCAACTAGTTCTGTCGGTAGGAACCAAAGTACAAGGTGTAAACAAGGTGACTGGTTCATGACACAACCAAGATAACATATTACAACCAAAGTATACAATATCTACGACAGGAAAAGGAGTAGTTCCTTGTGAAACGGAGTCTGAAGAGGACAGAGGAGTCGTCCGGTCAGATGGAGGGGTAGTGAGAATCTTTTCGGGAGAAGTACAGGAATAAGGAGTCTGACATCTGGTGTCCTAATTCGTCTCGTCACTTCTGTAATACTTTCTCACTATGCACGAACAGAACGAGTCCCTTTATCGAACTTAACCCGGAGTACATCTCCATCCACCGACCTCGTATCTTCTTGCACTAGTGTCAGTCCACCCTCCGTGTCCACCTCTTTCGGAACGTCGCCCGGACGTACCTGAACTTGAACTCTTACCGGACGTGTTATGCGTACATCCTCCGGTGTTACTCGTTCTCCCCCCGTTGTTGGTACTTCTGTGACTACTGATCCAGGTGGTAAAGTTACTGTACTCATAGGTACGTTCGGTTTAAAGCATGACTTCCCGGAAGTGTCTTCATCACCAACTGGTACAACCCGGGTGTCATACCGTCGGAGTACCACTTTTTTCACACCTAGTCTCTCTTCTTCTTTGGTGTCCGGGTCCAGGGTCGACTGTCAGCACACGTGTCCGGGGTCGACTCCTACTGTCATATTGCGTCACCTATCGTCTACCGGTGCATGACCAGTTTCCGGTACTGCTGTTTATTTTACGTGAGTCAGTCCGGGTGTCGTGGTTTCTACATGTAAACATCGGTTGTTGGTCGTTTCCTCTACCAGACTCTAGCTCTTTCTTCTACTTGGTCGTAGACCCCGTGTCACCACCACTGTGTCGGGTATAGGTCGTCCCTCTCCTATGTCTCCTTCTTCATGTACCCTCACACCTCTACGCACAGGTCCGTATAGTCCCACTACTACTCGGGTAACGGTTCCTGACTCGAGTCCTTTTCTTCTTCCTTCCGTGGCTTCTCCCAGGACAACTAGCACCCCAGTGACCTCTTCGGTTCGTCCTATTTAAGTCTTTGGGTCGAAACCAAGACGGGACCTCCGTAGGTGTACCACCCGGATATCCTCTTACTATACGTGAATTTATAGGGGATTTTATACTATCAAATCATTCTAGACCTCCCTCCGTCGACATTATAATTAAGAGTCGGGTGATGGATGGACGATGAAAAATATAAATGAAGTGAAAGACTTGGAGTCAAAGAAGAAGACATTTTACACCGATTATTATGAGTAGACAGTCCCACAAATCCTCCTCAACCCCTCAACACACACTTAGTAGAGGACGTTACGGAATTTTGTGATTTATCATCATTTACGAGTAAACGTTAGAGGGGTCCGAATAAGGGTTAGGGAGTCTCCCTTTTAACCAGCGAGTTTACAGATCATTGTTAGTTGAATGTGTCATAGACGAGGTCGGGGGTTTTGGACGTCTACACTAGAAGGAGAGATGGAATCTCTAGTAAACAGACCTACACGCTGTTCGGAAAGGAGTGGGACATTTAAAAGAGAAACTGTCGACTGCGATTCTGCGTAATGGTTATCTCCCGCCCCGAAGGAACAACCGAGTCCTCCATTTGATAAACGGACGTTACGTCCTCTGGACCCAAGCTAGGGACCCAGTCCTTCTCGGGGACCTCTTTTCTTACCGTTGGGTGAAGCCATAAGAACGGACTCTTAAGGTACCTGTCTCTTCGGATCGTTGCACTACTACCATCCTCCCTCCGAGACTCCAACTTCGAAGTTAAGAGGAAGGAGTCAACGAGTTGATCTCTCGGGGACCCAACCCTCACAGGTTGGTGTCAGTGTATGAGTCCGGTATGTGTGAGAGGGACGGGTCACCAGTGAAGGTCCTCTCGAGACCGGACACCGAGGTGGAGGTGAGGGTCATCGTCTGACATAGGGCACCGTCAGTGTGGGAAAAACTTTATCAGACTTGAGTCAGAAAAAAAAAAAGACTAGTCCCTTCTATCTATCACCACAGTTCCCGTCCCCCTACCTCCCTTCATTGAAGATTTAGGAATCAGGGACACATGAGAAGGAATCGGTATTCCGTCATCGACGAAAAAGAAAAAAATTAACGATGAAGACCTAGTGAAGTTCAAGAAAAAATTCCGAAAATCGTCAACAGCTGGAAATTGATCGATTGTTAAGACATATCGTTTAAAAGGGACAAGTGTAATGACCGTACAAGACGGAGAAGAGTCCTAACTTGACTATGTCTACGATTTAGATACGCCTTACTTAAACTATTCCTTGTCTGACAATGTATTAATGTTCGATAGATAGGTATTTCATTAATAATTAATGTTTTCATTTTTCACCATCGATAGTCGCCTCATTGATCTGTTGTAGAATTGACTCACTAATGTTAATTACTGTGGCTATTCCTTGTCTACCTGTGGACCACAGAGGTATACACTTTTGGTTGTTACTGAATATATAACAAAGTCTGGTTTTTTCGTTTTGGACTTAGATTGGTACTCTTTTGTAGTTTCTTTGGATCCAACTCTTTATAAGATGTTTTATTGATCGAAGACTTGCACTTTCAGCGAGTCAACACAACTGAGAAACGTTGGGGTACCTGAAGAGGTCCTTAAGTCAGGACCTTAAGAGGTCGGGTCTTATGACCTCACCCATCGGTAAGGGAAGAGATCCCCTAGAAGGATTGGGTCCCTAACTTGGGTCCAGAGGGCGTAACGTCCGCCTAAGCGACTCGGTGGGATCAGAAGTTTTTTATAGATAGTACTCTCTGTTTCTTTCAAGATTAGACATTATTTCCGTTCCTCTGATTTTTTACATATTGTCGATAGCGTTTTACATTTTGGCCTTCTCACCTTTTGATGTTTATTGTAATTAAACTGTTGACCATTCGGACCTTAAAATTAATCTAATCAAATCTATTCATAGTCACAATTTTACGGGCTCAAACTTGATGATACACTCTCTTATAGGAATAAGAGAATATAAAATCTTTGATAAGAGACTTCATAATTTCCCATTTCCTTGTACTACAAATGTTTAATAAGAGTTGATCAAGACTTTTAATGTCATTTACGTTCGATTTTTTAATTGTGTAGAACAGTACCCTATATGTCCAAAGAAACATCATAAGAAAGTCCAAAAGACTCCCAAAAATAAGGTTAGGGTTTCAAAAGTAAGGTTAGGGTTTCTGTCAGTCAAGGTTTCTTACAAGTTTGATGACGTGTTAACGTGAGTAGAGTGTGTGATCATTTCATTACGAGTTTTAAGAGGTTCGGTCCGAAATTGGCATGCATTTGACTCTTGGAGGTCTCCAATTTCGACCTAAATCTTTTCAGTCTCCTTGGTCTCAAGTTTAACGTTTGTAGGTAACCTAGTAGTTTTTTTGTTCTCGAGGTCCTTTTTTTAGACGAAACAACTGATGTGGTTTCGGAAACACACCTAGTGTTTTTTGACACCTTTTAAGAAGTTCTATGCCCTTATGGTCTGGTGGAATGGGTGGAGGACTCTTTAGACATGCGTCCAGTTCTTCCTTGTCAATCTTAGCCTGTACCTTGTTGTCTGACCAAGGTTTAACCCTTTCTTCATGTAGTTCCGACATATATAACAGTAGGGTTAATAAATTGATGATACGTCTCATGTAGTACGTTTTACGGTCCGACCTACTTCGTGTTCGACCTTCTCCTCTCACTTTTTCCGCCAAATTTTGAGTCGTAAGTCTTTTGATTATAATACCGTGGACCGGAGTAGTCAAGTCAAGTCAAGTCAGCGAGTCAGCACAGGCTGAAAAACGTTGGGGTACTTAGTGTCGTGTGGTCCGGAGGGACAGGTAGTGGTTGAGGGCCTCAAGTGAGTCTGAGTGCAGGTAACTCAGGTACTACGGTAGGTCGGTAGAGTAGGAGACAACAGGGGAAGAGGGAGTTAGGGAGGGTCGTAGTCTCAGAAAAGGTTACTCAGTTGAGAAGCGTACTCCACCGGTTTCATGACCTCAAAGTCGAAATCGTAGTAAGNTAGAGGAAGTCTTACCTGACCAACCTAGAGGAACGTCAGGTTCCCTGAGAGTTCTCAGAAGAGGTTGTGGTGTCAAGTTTTCGTAGTTAAGACCTCTTCCTTTACCGTTGGGTGAGGTCAAAAGAACGGACCCTTTAGGGTACCTGTCTCCTCGGACCACACTATATCAAGTACCCCAGTGTTTCTCAGTCTGTGCTGACTCACTGACTCGTGTCGTGTATATACATACACACACCTCCACACCTCCACTCACATTGGTGAGAACTTAGAACCCTCAGGAAGATACTCAGTTGAAACTCCTACTGGGACCTCTAGAGACTGACTTATTATGTTCCTTAAAGGACCACCACGTTACCAATCCTGAGTCGTGAAAGTGACAAACCCGAAACCAAACTAGGATCAAAGCCTTCTAGAGTATACGGGACATGACACAAATTTTTTTTTTATCATGAAGATGATTGTTTTGTATAAATCTGTACAGTAGAACGACATCATTCGAGACAATGGTTCAGATCCTAGGGTCCGGTTCCTTTAGATTGTCACTTATGTAGGATGGGGTTTCCCCGAAATTTTTATGTGTGTGTTGTGTTTTCTGTGTGTCTGTCAATGTAAATCCTATCTGGACTGGGAACTCTATACCAAAATAAATCCCCGTGAACAGTTATATTTGGTACATTTTATTTTGGTCACACAGTCGTGGTTAGACGTTCACTTGAGTTAGTCATGATTAAAGTACGTTGGACTCTTTATTCATGACAAGGACAGTTCATGAACCCTCCCTAGATGGACAGTCCGTAGGAGGGTCTTGGTCCAGACGAGGTTCCGGGACGACCTCGAGGACTTGTGCCCGAGTTCCGGTACGTACTCCTTCCTACTTGTGTATTTCTGAGTCGTTCACGGGGGATCCCCTCTTAGCCCTATTACCTGTAGTGGTGGATCTGTGTTGCCGACCGGGACGGACAGAGTTGGGGGTTTTCTCTGTTATTTTTTTTAGTTTCATCCACAAAAGTTTCAGTATTGAATACGACCTGGACCATACCTAAGTTTCGTAGGATAGGGTGTCGCAACGACCAAAGTTCCTGCCAAGAAATGTTATATCCTCTCCCATCCTACTCTCTTTTTAGACTTCAGGTCACTTTGAGTCGATCGACTTCAGATTCCGGCCATGTACGTACTTGCGTTTTGAATGTTACATTTTTTATTGAAAGTCGTACTCTTGACACTGCGTCTTCCATAGAGGTAAACCTGTAAAGGGACCACATACTATGCCTTGAGGGTTTTGGAAATCTTTACAAACTCACCATGCCCACTTTCTTCATAAAATAACAAAGAGTATTGTTCGTAAATGATTAGTATAGACTCATAAACAATTACTCCACTGGACCTACCCGGGGATCTCTCGAAGTCCTACCGTCGACCAACGGTCTCCTTGGTTAGTACACTGACCTCTCCACTTTGTAAGTCCAACTGGTAGGGGAGCGGGTCAGAGAACCCTGTCTTCTCCCTGACCTCTAACTCACATGAGTGGTTGACAGTTACTGAATTAGTTACTACTTTGGAGGTATTTTGGGGGCACTCGTTGTCACGTGTCTCTGGGAGTCTCTACCTGTTGTGTAGGTGGACGTCCCTCCCACCGTTACGGGTTGAGGTACCCCTGTCCGAGGACGCCAACTCGAGGTAGGTCTTGAGTGGGTTGCATGAGGAAGTAGACCGGTAAAGAAACATAGGAAATATTATTTCACCACCATCATTCCTTTTACAATTTTTTTTTTTTTTTCGTAGTTAAGAAGTCGTGAATCGGAAGAAGTGTCAGGTTGAGAGTGTAGGTATGTACTGGCGTCCTTTTTGGTATCGGAACTGATCTGCCTGGAATCAGCCGTTTCATTACAGAGACGAAAACTTATATGATAGATCCAACCAGTATTGAAAAGAAGGTTCCTCATTCGTAGAAAATTAAAGTACCGACGTTAGTGGTAGACGTCACTAAAACCTCGGGGGGTTTTATTTCAGACTGTGACAAAGGTGACAAAGGGGTAGATAGAGGGTACTTCCCTACCCTGGCCTACGGTACTAGAAGCAAAAGACTTACAACTCGAAATTCGGTCGAAAAAGTGAGAGGAGAAAGTGAAAGTAGTTCTCCGAAAAATCAAGGAGAAGTGAAAGACGGTATTCTCACCACAATAGACGTATAGACTCCACTAACTATAAAGAGGACCGTTAGAACTAAGGTCGACACAAAGAAGGTCAGGTCTCAAAGAGTACTACATGAGACGTATATTCAATTTATTCGTCCCACTGTTATATGTCGGAACTGCATGAGGAAAAGGATAAACTTTGGTCAGACAACAAGGTACAGGTCAAGATTGACAACGAAGGACTGGACGTATGTCTAAAGAGTTCTCAGTCTAGTCCACCAGACCATAAGGGTAGAGAAAGTCTTAAAAGGTGTCAAATAACACTAGGTGTGTTAGTTTCCGAAACCGTATCAGTTATTTCGTCTTTATCTACAAAAAGACCTTGAGAGAACGAAAAAGGTACTAGGTCGCCTACAACCGTTAAACTAGAGACCAAGGAGACGGAAAAGATTTTGGTCGAACTTGCAGTCCCTCAAGTGTCAAGTACATAACGACTTCGGACCGAACCTCTTAAAACTCGTAATGAAATGATCGTACACTCTACTCACGTTAACACGTCATCAAACTCGTAAGAAACCGTAACGGAAAGAAACCCTAACCTTACTTTTGACTGTAAAAGGTCAGGACACCGGTGACGACTCAAAAGGTTTAAACGACCGTATAACTCACATCGTGAAAGTGTCGTAGTAGAAAGTCCTAAACTTAGTCGAGTTGACCTTACGGTAGTGGAGGTGATCGAAACGAGCATCACTACGAAAGATTCCGGGTGAACTGAAGTGTAAGGTCCTACAGACCGAGATCTAATCACTAGTGTGGTAGGACTAATGGACCGGGGTAGTGAAGTACTGTTTATCTACCCCTATTTCACTTTTGTCACTGTCTAAAATAAAAGAACCCGAGTTTTTAGTGACATCTACCACTGACGTCGGTACCTTAATTTTCTACGAACGAGGAACCTTTTTTTCGATACTGGTTGGATCTGTCGTATAATTTTTCGTCTCTGTAACTAATGAAACGGTTGTTTCCAGACAGATCAGTTTCGATACCAAGAAGGTCATCAGTACATACCTACACTCTCTACCTGATGTTTCTTTGCCATTCACGACTTCTTAACTAAGAAAACTTGACACCACAACCTCTTCTGAGAACTCTCAGGAAACCTGACGTTCCTCTAGGTTGGTCAGGCAGGATTTCCTCTAGTCAGGACTCACAAGTAACCTTCCTGACTACGACTTCGACTTTGAGGCTATGAAACCGGTGGAGTACGCTTCTCGACTGAGTAACCTTTTCTAGGACTACGACCCTATCTAACTTCCGTCCTCCTCCCCTGTTGGCTCCTACTCTACCGATTTACCGTAATGGCTGCACTACCTGTACTCACTCGTTGGAGACCCTCAACCACTACCTGTACCTTCGGAGCGTACGATGTCAGGTACCACAACGTTTCTCAGTATGTACTTTCTCACTGACTTGACTTGACTTGACTCCCAAAAATAAAGGTCTTTTTCCAAAACTTTTTTAAATTTACACTTTATTTTTAATAAAGTCTTTTTATATTTCATTTTATTAAATTTCCCTCAAGAAGTCCGTCTTGGTTTCACTGTCTTTGTGTTTTTACGTTTTTCCTTACCTCTCAGAGAGCTCCTTTCCCATTTATATTTCATTATTACTTATATTTAGTTTTTGTTCAAAACACTCTATATTCTGTTTTCTGATCTCTAATACCGTTGTCATGTGTCGTTGTTTTCCCCATTTACCTCAATCCCAGATTTATGAATCGTATTAACCTTTTTACCATTTTGATTATAGATCGGAAAAAAGACGAGTCAACACAGACTGAGAAACGTTGGGATACCTGACGTCGTACTGTTCGAAGGGACAAATATAGGAGAGGGTCTTAAACGAGTTTGAGGACAGTAACTCAACTACTACGGTAGGATGGTAGAGCAGGAAACAGTGAGTGAAGAGTACGGGAGTTAGATAAGGTCGTAGTCTCAGAAAAGGTTACTCGCGAAGAGACGAAGTCCACCGGTTTCATAACCTCAAAGTCGAAGTCGTAGTCAAGAAGGTTGCTTATAAGTCCCAATTAAAGGATCCTAAGTGACCAAACTAGAGGAACGTCAGGTTCCCTGAGAGTTCGCAGAAGAGGTAGTGGTGTCAAGTTTTCGTATTTAAGAAGTCACGAGTCGGAAGAAGTACCAGGTTGTGAGTGTTGGTATGTACTGATACCCTTTTCGGTATAGAAACTGATATATCTGAAAACAACCTTTTCATTACAGAGACGAAAAATTGTACGACAGATCTAACTAGTATCGAAAAGAAGGTTCCTCGTTCAAAGAAAATTAAAGTACCGACGTCAGTGGTAGACGTCACTAAAACTTCGGGTTCTTTTATTTTAGACAGTGACAAAAGTAACAAAAAGGAAGATAAACGGTACTTCACTACCCTAGTCTACGATACTAGAAGTAAAAAACTTACAACTCAAAATTCGGTCGAAAAAGTGAGAGGAGAAAGTGGGAGTAGTTTTCCGAGAAATCAAGTAGAAACGAAAGACGGTAATCTTATCATAGTAGACGTATAGACCCCAAAATTATAAAAAGGACCTTTAGAACTAAGGTCCTCTGAGTTCGAACGCTCAGTAGGTCGGGTCTCAAAGTTTACTACATGAGACGTTCAATTTATTTCTTCTACTGTTATACGTCGGAACTATATGAGAAAAGGGTTAAACTTTGATCAGGTAACAAGGTGCAGGTCAAGATTGCAACGAAAAACAGAACGTAAGTCTAAAGAGTCCTTCGTCCAGCCCAGCAGACCATAAGGGTAGAGAAATTCTTAAAAAGTGTTATCAACTCTAGGTGTGTCAGTTTCCTAAATCGGATCAGTTACTTCGTCTTCACCTTCAAAAAGACCTTAAGAGAACGAAAAATATGCTAGGTTGTCTACAACCGTCAAACCAAAGACTCAGGAGACGGAAAAGATTTAGATCGGACATGTAGACCTTCATGTCGAATTTCCTAAAACTCGATTGTACACTTTAAAACGTCATCAAACCTGTCAGAAACAGTAACAGGAAGAAACTCTGACCTTCTTTTGACTGGAAAAGGTCAGGAAACTGGTGACGACCCAAAAGGTTTAAAGGACCGTATAACTCCCGTCGTAAAAGTGTCGTAGTAGAAAATCCTAAACTTTTACGAATCGACCTTAAGGTAGTGGAGGTGATCGAAGTAAGTATCCACCCGAAGGATTCCGGGTGGACTGAAGTACGAGGTCATACAGACTGGGATCCACTCACTGGTTTGGAACACCAATAGGTCCGATAATTCTGGTAAAAACACGTCAAGAAGACACATAAGAACGGTGGAGAAGAATTAGAGAAGAGTCTAGACAAGGTGGTAGAGGGTGAGAGTTTGCAACTAATCTAACAGAGAGACAAAGAATCTTGAGGACACCAAAAACCGTTCCATATTGGGATCTTACAAGATCTAACAAGACTATATTTCAAACTCAAGATTATGTAACTCTTTTTAAATAGGGAGAGTACCATTGAAATAAGGGTGAGTCACTCAACCTTATAAATAGTATTTTATACCTATTTCCCCACTCACCGTCCGAGGGGACACCGAGTCAGTATTTCTTAGATGGACGTTCCGTCCTCAACGTCCTCTGTGCTCAAGTTAGGGACCCAGTCCTTTTAGGGGACCTCTTCCCTCACCGTTGGTTGGGTCATAAGAACGGACCTCTTAGGGTATCTGTCTCCTCGTACCACCCGTTATCAGGTATCACAGAGTCTCTCAGTCTGTACTGACTTCGCTACCCGTCCGTACGTGTTCCCTCACTCATATATTTGAAGAAAGTCTTTATAATTATCGATTACAAATCACTTCTGAAAGACACACAGTCCGTAACGATGTACTTAACTAGAGTAGGAGTATCGTTGGGTAACTCCATTCATGATCATGGATGTGAAAATTCTACCCTTTTTTGTTTCGGTATCTCTTTCATTCACTAAGTGAGGTTGAATATGACAAACGCACCAGGTTGGACCCTAAACTTGGTTCCGTCAAACCGAAGTACCTCTTCCGTTACCGTGGGGTGAGGTCATGAGAACGGACCTCTTAGGGTCCCTACCCCCTCGGACCACCCGACGGCAGATACCCCAGCGTGTCTCAGGCTGTGCCGACTTCGCTGCGTCGTCGTCGTCGTCGTCGTCAAACCTAAGTCTCGGTTGAGAATTAGTAATTAAAGAGGACGACGTCCACTTGTCCGAGATTCTCCCTCTCCGTTTCTTACGTTTGACGAGGGTAGACGAGGAGTTAAACTCGAAGAACTCCGAACCGTGTTCTATGATATCTTAGTACCGGATGTACAATATCGGTGGTCTACTCTTTCTTAGTCTAGAGAGGATCCTATTCCCTTATTTCACCGTCGGTGTCTGATAGAGAGTACTATCAGAGGAGGTAGACGAGGGTAGTGAACCTCCACCCTTTGGACCCCAACATGACCTTCGTCTTCCGTAGGTATTGTTCTCTGAACCCTTGACTAATGGTATGATCTTGCACCATTTAGAAACAGTTTCGGAGGGAGAATCAGTTGGAACTAAAGGTTTCCCTTACCCCTGTCAGTAAATCACTTTTATTTTTCAGAGGATTCTAAGGTAATTCGGTTGTCAGAGACAGGATTAAGTGTTTTCGGGTCCAGAGATCACTTCTCCCCTCACTCTTGATTAGTAACACCAACGACTACAGAAACCACTTCCGAAGAGGGTCGTATTGGTAGTAAAGGGAAAGTATTACAGAGTATAGACCTGAACCTCTAGACCTCGAGTTCTTTAAGTAGAGGACGTAGATTGAGGATCTTGAACTGAACCGTTTCTCCTGGACAGGTATATATCAAGGATTTACTTTTTTACCTTTTTCCTTCTCCGGCTCCTTCTTTCTTACCCCTCCCCTGGCTCTACACTTCACCCCTCCTTTCTTCTTACTCCTTGTTCCCTCCCCCGATCTCCCTACAACCCCTTGTTCGTGCCTCTCCTGGGTCACCGACTCACTGTACCGATGGAGACTTGGGGTCCGGGTGTCTACGGGGCTAGTGTGGGTATCGGGGTCGGGTCACTGATGGAGTGGGGAGTGAGTAAGTGTGTAGTGTCTCTCTGACAATGAACAGGACTTCCCCTTCTCTGAGTTGTCCTTCACGGGTCCCGTTGACTCAGGTCACTCCGTCCTAAGGTCCGTTGGGTCAGAGGTTTTTTTTGTGATCCGAAGACTCTCCACCTTCCTACTTGGGGGACCGAAAAGAGATACTAAGTCGACAAACGCGAACTGGACCGGTCGGGACGGAGGACTTCCGGAAAAGATAGTACAGGAGTCCCAATTTACCTCCCTCGGAACCGGGTAGGTACGAAGAGAGTTACCTGGTTAGACAACTCCGAAATACAGGACGGAGGAATGGTCCGAAAAGACTCTCTCCCTCCCCTCCCGGTAGGAGGACGAAGGTGGTGACAGAGACAGGGACCGCCCCTGCGGTTCTACCTTAAGAGACTTACAACAGTTGTTCTTGGGGTGTTCTTTCTCAGGAAACCCCAATCTCGTCCTCTTTTGGGTGGGGTGACCCCTCTGTATCACTAGACAGGAAAGAAAAAGGTCGAAAGACTCTTTATACTGGTCGGGTCCCCTCTCCTTTAATGTGGACCAGAAGAACGTTTTTACAGTTCTTGATTTTCGGAGTACAACTAAGAGAAGAATGAGGGTTTGGAGACACGGGGTTTGAACAGTTAATCTTGTACCGACTCAGTATGAGGATAAGAAATACCACCCTCTAAGACTCGTTTAGTTTCAGAAGGAGACAATGACTGGTCTTATTGTTGAGATGGACTTGAGATTGACTTAAAGAAGGACGACAGGGTCTCGACCAAGACTAGTGGTCGTCGCAACCCGGTCGACCCCGTAACCATCCTCCTACTTCTGACCCGACTTAAGACTCGGTCCACCCGGCGTCCGGAGTTCTTCTACTCCCACCCGACCTTTCTCCCTTTTTCGATCCCGACCCCGTCAGGATTGTTACCCCCTGAGACACCTCCAACTCTTATGGAGACCCTTCCTGAGACCGTTAATAGAGATCAAACGATTCTCTCCACGGGGTCTTTCAAAAGACTAAAATACAGACCCCTCCCTCGATTCCCTTTACCGTCCTCCACCACTACCATTATTACTAGTTCTCGTAGAATTACCAGGAGACCTCAACCACTACCTATCCCTCCGGACCGCACGACGCTAAGTACCCCAACGTTTCTCAGCCTGTGCTGACTCGTTGACTTGACTTGACTTGACTCCTGTCGGGGTATGTGTTTCGTGAAAGTACACGGAAAAGAGTAGTCCAGGAGGGTCATGAGGAACCCCCCCTCCATAATACCCTCCCGTCACAATACCAGAACCAAAATATCTACTACTGTTACTACCACTAAGTGACTCGTGAACACTACCCGGTACATCACTCCCTCAGTCGCTATGTCCAAGACCAGTAAGTGACGAGAGATTCACTATTTCCCCGAAGTTTCAGTTGTACAGGTCAAGGAATGAGAGAAAATGTCGGTACTTTTAATGTCGAGTCTCTTTTCGTTTCAGTAGCGGGACGTCCTCAATCACATCCACTAAAGTTGAATCTTCAGGAAAAAGGGTCAGTCTCTGGGTAAGTCACCTGGTGTCCGAGGAAGGAGACGAAGTAAGAGATCTTCAGACTTCTTTTTGACAGGTGGACAGGTAGAGTAGTACCCACGGGAGTTGTAAAGTAGGGACCCACAAACATAGGGGCTAACGACATTTAGAACAAACTCGGTTACTTTCATGTGTTTCAAGTCTATTTCATTACCCTATCATTATTATTACTATTTCTTTTTTTGGTTGTTTTGTTATCGTTGTCACCACTATTAATAATACCCACGTACGTACGGTTCAGTGAAGTCAACACAAGTTGAGAAACATCAGGATACATAACCTCGACGGTTAGAGGAGACAGGTATCCTAAGAGGTCCGTTCTTATGATCTCACCCAACAGTAAAGGCAGAGGTCTTTAATAATATTATTATCGTTTTGGAATATCCAAAATAATGAACACACGAAATGAATGTTATTGGGTAAATATAGGTTTACAGAACTCTACTGAAGAGTAGAAGTTGAAGTGACCCTTGTAACTAAACTTTTTGAGGAATGACCCTGTGATGCTAGAGGTTCGATGTCTCAAGTCTCAAGGACTTTATCCCTTTTTATAAGATACTCACTCAATGACCCATACTCTCAGAGTTTAAGGTGAAGGTAAAGTGACGATCTAAGGGTATAACTACGTAAGAACCTATCCTCCTTTGTCACGGTATATCAGAGACTGAGTTCGTATTTGAATCGTAGTACAAGTGAAATTTCTGTACATTCTATCAGGGATAAGAAAGTTCCTTAAAAATGACTGCATATTGTTATTGACTCAGAATTATTCGGTAAGGTGGAAAGTTAATCCGGTGGAATAGGATTCACATACTTTTTTTAGAAGTACCAGGTCTATTGGTACTATCACACTAGTGAGTGGATCTCTGTCGGTAAGATTTTCTACTACGACACTTTCGCGACGTGAGTTTTATGGTCGTTTAAACCTTTTGAGTCGGTACCGGTTTCCTGACCTTTTCCAGTCAAAAGTAAGGTTAGGGTTTCCTTCCGTTACGGTTTCTTACGAGTTTGATGCTTCCTTATACGGTATAAGTACGTACCTAACCTGTTAACTTGTAATGTTCTATGTTTTAACTAAATACGTAATTTACGTTAGGATCAGAATTACGATTATCCAAAAGGATGTCTTTTAACTGTTGGACTTATATTACAAATATACCTTAGAACTTCCTTTTTTTGGTTTCAACCTCTTGAATGGTCTATAACTGAATGATATTTCGACGTTATTAATCCGTTCATTCTTTAACTGTGTTTTTATTTGTTTACCTAACTACCTTGTCCCATGTTTTGTCTAGATACTTATATATCAGTGGATTAAATATTATTTCAACTATGATATAAAGTTACTCCTGAAAAGTTGTTTAAGACGACCTAGTACGTCTATAAGTGTGTCCTTTTTTTTACGACTTTGGATGGAGTTTTTAATATAACAGTAGGACGAATAAATTGATTATACGTCTCATGTAGTACTCTTTACGACCCGACCTCCTTTGTCTTCGACCTTAGTTCTAACGGTCCTCTTTATAGTTATTGGAGTCTATACGTCTCCTGTGGTGGGAATACCGTCTTTTACTTATCCCTGATTTTTCGGAGAACTACTTTCACTTTCACCTCTCACTTTTCCAACCGAATTTCGAGTTGTAATTCTTTTGATTCTAGTACCGTAGGTCAGGGTAGTGAAGTACCGTTTATCTACTCCTTCGTCACCTTTGTCACCGACTGAAATAAACTCCCCGAGGTTTTAGTGACGTCTACCACTAACGTCGGTACTTTAATTTTCTACACATGAGGAACCATCCCTTCAATACTTGTTGGATCTGTCGTATAATTTTTCGTCTCTGTAATGAAATGGTTGTTTCCAGGTAGATCAATATCGATACCAAAAAGGTCGTCAGTACATACCTACACTCTCAACCTGGTATTTCTTTCGACTCGTGGCTTCTTAACTACGAAAACTTGACACCACGACTTCTTCTAAGAACTCTCAGGGAACCTGACGTTCCTCTAGGTTGGTCAGGTAAGATTTCCTCTAGTCAGGATTTATAAGTAATCTCCTAACTACGACTACGACTTTGAGGTTATGAAACCGGTGGACTACACTTCTCGACTGAGTAAAATTTTCTGAGACTACGACCCTTTCTAATTTCCGTCCTCCTCTTCCCCTGTTGTTCCTACTCTACCGACCTACCGTAGTGGTTGAGTCACCTGTACCCATACCCACTTGAACCCTCAACCACTACCTGTCCCTCCGGACCGCACGACGTCAAGTACCCCAGCGTTTCTCAGTCTGTGTGACTCGTTGACTTGACTTGACTTGGAGTTTTTAATAAGGACCATATAATATCAAAATTTACCATTTTATCCTATTATTTAAAAATCTTAGTTTACGTCTTTTTATAGATACAGTAGAACGTTATCCGTCTTTAAAGAATTTATCCCGTGTATCTCTTTTTCTACTATTTAATATATAAAATCCATAATATAATATCTAGTCAAGCAAGTCAAGTCAAGTCAGTGAGTCAGCACAGACTGAGAAACGCTGGGTTACTTAGCGTCGTACGGTCCGGAGGGACAGGTAGTGGTTGAGGGTCTCAAGTGAGTCTGAGTGCATGTAGCTCAGGCACTACGGTAGGTCGGTAGAGTAGGAGACAGCAGGGGAAGAGGAGGACGGGGGTTAGGGAGGGTCTTAGTTTCAGAAAACGTCACTCAGTTGGGAAGGGTACTCCACCGGTTTCATGACCTCAAAGTCGAAATCGTAGTAAGGAAGGTTTCTTTAGGGTCCCGACTAGAGGAAGTCTTACTTGACCAACCTAGAGGAATGTCAGGTACCCTGAGAGTTCTCAGAAGAGGTCGTGGTGTCAAGTTTTCGTAGTTAAGAACCCACGAGTCGAAAGAAGTGTCAGGTTAAGAGTGTAGGTATGTACTGGTGTCCCTTTTGGCATCGGAACTGACCTACCTGGAATCAAACTCTTCATTACAGAGACGAAAACTTACACGACCAATACTGAAAGGAAGGTTCCTCATTCGCAGAAAATTAAAATACCGACGTTAGTGGTAGACGTCACTAAAACCTCGGGGGGTTTTATTTCAGACTGTGACAAAGGTGACAAAGGGGCAGATAAAGGTGACAAAGGGGTAGATAAAGGTTACTTCCCTACCCTGGCCTACGGTACTAGAAACAAAAGACTTACAACTCGAAATTCGGTCGAAAAAGTGAGAGGAGAAAAGGAAAATAGTTCTCCGAAAAATCAAGGAGAAGTGAAAGACGGTATTCCCACCACAGTAGACGTATAGACTCCACTAACTATAAAGAGGACCGTTAGAACTAAGGTCGAACACGAAGAAGGTCGGGTCGCAAAGAGTACTACATGAGACGTATATTCAATTTATTCGTCACACTGTTATATGTCGGAACTGCATGAGGAAAAGGATAAACTTTGGTCAGACAACAAGGTACAGGTCAAGATTGACAACGAAGGACTGGACGTATGTCTAAAGAGTTCTCCGTCTAGTCCACCAGACCATAAGGGTAGAGAAAGTCTTAAAAGGTGTCAAATGACACTAGGTGTGTCAGTTTCCGAAACCGTATCAGTTATTTCGTCTTTATCTACAAAAAGACCTTGAGAGAACGAAAAAGGTACTAGGTCGCCTACAACCGTTGAACTAGAGACCAAGGAGACAGAAAAGATTTTGGTCGAACTTGTAGTCCCTCAAGGGCCAAGTGCATAGCGAACCTCTTAAAACTCGTAATGAAATGATCGTACACTCTACTCACGTTAACACGCCATCAGACTTGTAAGAAACCGTAACGGAAAGAAACCCTAACCTTACTTTTGACTGGAAAAGGTCAACACCGGTGATGACTCAAAAGGTCTAAACGACCGTATAACTCATGTCGTGAAAGTGTCGTAGTAGAAAGTACTAAACTTTATCGAGTTGACCTTACGGTAGTGGAAGTGATCGAAACGAGCATCACTACGAAAGATTCCGGGTGAACTGAAGTGTAAGGTCCTACGGACCGAGATCTACTCACTAGTGTGGTAGCACTAATAGACCCACCACTTCTAGAAAAAACATGTCAAGAAGACACATAAGAACGGTGGAGAAGAATTATAGAAGACGAAGACAATCCAGGTATGGTAAAGACAGGAGATAGTTCGGGTAGAAACGTACTTTAAAAGGGAACCATAGAGATTAAAAGAACTTCTCTAGAGATCAGAAAGGGTAAGACAGAAAAGGAGATAAAGAAACGTAACTAACGACTTCTTCCGAAAGAATAGAGAAGAACGATCAGAAACCTTGAGACGTAAGTCTACGAACATAGAAAGGAAAAGAGGAAACGAAAAGTGGAGAGAAGACAAGTATTGATAAACATTCCGGAGGGGTTTGTCGGTAAAAAGAAAAAACGTAAAGAAAAGGTACCCCTACCAGAACTAGGGACAGAGGACATGTTACAGTGCTTGGAGTAAGGTATCAAGTAGTCCGTGAGATAGATAGTCTAGATCCGGGAATTTAGATAAAGAGTGAAGGTGACATATTAGTATTCCCTAAACTAAATCCAGTATCGACTCACCAGATCGCCAAAAGGGACGAAAGAAGTTAAAGTCAGACTTAAACCATTATTCCTCAAGTACTAGACTCGGTGTCAGTCGAGGACCAGAACAAAAACAACTGACATATCTCGAAGAGGTAGAAACCGACGTTTCTTATATTAGTTAGACTAAAGCCACAACTGGTAGACCACTACAGGTACACATCTCAGAAGAGAACACAACAACCTTCTCCCACAAACGGTACTGGTCACGTAAAAGAACCGTTTTGAGATAATCAGAAACGGGACGAAGTAAGACGTAAGATCCCGGTTTAAACGGACAATGAGGTCCACAAAGAACTGAAGGATGAAAACGCAAGGTCAGGGGATATTACTTTTCCTGTAGAAAAAACCTACAATCAAGATTTTCCAGAACATCCAGAAGTATCTTGGTAAGTTGAAGTCGAAGAAGTCGTAATGACCAACCCCGTATGTGAACCTAATGACACTATAACTTACCAAACGGAACCTTTGCCTATAGTAAGACAGCAACAACTCTGACGTAGGTTCATGACGTAAAGTCGGAGAAAACAACTGGTACTACCGATGAGGTAAAGAAGACTCCCTAAGGACGGGCGTCATCATCTATATTACCAGTAAACTCAATTTAAGTGGGTAAGGTCAGGTAAAATCAAGGGACTAAGGATCTTACAGCTGCAAGTGAGAACGGTAAAGAACAAACTGGTGAAGGTTAAACGGAACTAAGTACCTGGACTGTAAGGTCCAAGGATACGTTATAACGAGAAATGTCGTAGTCTGGAACGAAGATGGTGGTCAGTGTAGGTGTCGACCCACAACAAAAACGAAACCGAGGTAGGGAAGTAAGAAAGACCTCAATAAAGAGGTGACTAGAGGTCATCGTATAACCCGTGGATGACTGGACCCCTCAAGGAGAAAGTCATAGGATAGTAAAACGGAAAAGTATGACAAGTACCCCAAGAGTTCCGTTCTTATGACTTCACCAAACGGTAAGGGAAGAGGTTACCTGGTGTAAGACAGTCTGGAGAGGTGGTACTGGTCGGGTAGAACCTAACGGGGCGTCCGTACCGAGTCAAAGTAACTCAATCTGTTCCGACACCAGGATGACACTAATCTCGTGCCGGCCGACGTTGGCCATGTGATCCGCGCCAGCTCTCTTCGATCGGGTGCAGACTCCAGTCCCCGTCTTCGGTCCTCCTGGGGGTACGGACTTCCCGCCACCGGTTCTCTTCAATGGGGTGCAGGCTCCAGTCCCCGTCGTCGACTCTCACGGTCCGACACTGTCGTATCCTTGTCGGCTCTCCTCGATGGGGCTCAGGCTCCTCGTCACCGACACACCCGCGGGCTCCCGGATCTCCTCGATAGGGTGCAACTTCCAGTACTTCCCGGCGTCACCCCTCTATGGGAAGCAGGTTCCATTCCTCGTCGCCGACGCGAAACGACCTCGTCGGCACTTCTCTATAGGGTGTGAGTTCCATTCTCTTTGGGTTCATTCTACCATCCACAACGTTCTCCCGTAGTCTCCCGTCTGTGTGACTTTGGTATGGGTGTAATATATATTAACGTATATTAGCGTATATATACTAATGTACATTAATATGTGTGTCTAATATCATTTTACTTGAATTTTAAATATAGGTCTTATTTTTTAAGAAATTTTATTTGTTTCCGATGGTTTATATTATTACTCGTTTTCTAAAATTTTCCGTGAAGTGTTTACTCCGATAGATTTGTCTGTCATTAGCTTACTTTGAGTTGTAGCAATCAGTAGGTCCTTGACTTTTAATTCTGGTGTTGTGTTATGGTGATGTGTGAATGATCTTACCGATTCTACTTTTTATGTACCACAACCGTTGTCATTGGTCTTAAAAGAATGTGACGACTACTCTCTAATGAAAACATAATAAGGAGACCTTTTGTAGATTACCATAGAGAATTTTAACTTGTATACGTAAGGCATAACGAATCGTTAAGATAAAGATTGATATGAAGAGGTATGAATACCTGTGTGTATATATAAGATCCTTTTGTAATCGACGACCAGGGAATCAACACAGACTGAGAAACGTTGGGGTGCCTGACATCGGGTGACCCGAGGAGACAGGTACCTTAAGAGGTCCGTTCTTACGACCTCACCCATCGGTAAGCGAAGTGGTCCCCTAGTAGGGTTGGGTCCCTAACTTGAACCCAGAGGACGTAACGTCCTTCTAAGAAATGACAGACTGGGTGGTCCCTTCGAGTATAAGAACCCTTCTGTACATGTCTTTACAAGTTTTGTGATCTTTTTTCCTGGGGTTATCCCTTGATGGTTCAAAGTTAGTTGTCATATTACCTATTTTCGTGACATCATACAAAGATATCTCCAATGAAAAACCCTCCTATTTTGGAGTGTCCTCTGTAGTCCGGTAGGAGTCAGAAGTGATAGGGGTCCGGGTCGAGGAGTGGACTGGTTACCTGGTGGATGTATAGGGAGTTTCGGTAGGGAAGGAAACGGGACCTAATCCTCGGGTCGTAAAGAGTGGGTATTAGGACGTCTTCAGGGAGGAATCAGAGGTACGGAGACCTGAGAAAAGGAAATCATGTAAGAGGTATACCTGATGATGATGTTCAATAACAAGTTTTATATTGTGACTGGATCGACAGAGGACAAATTTTGGGAACTTCCCAAGGGTTACGGTCTCTTACAAACTGTGGGTCCATCTTGGGAAGGATTTACTGGATGTGGGAAGTCTGAAGAAATCGGAGTCGTGGGTTGAGACAGGGAGTAGGGTAGAAAAGGTATGTTCGTACGGGTCTCAGTACATACAGAGATGGAGATAGTGTAGAAGTCTGGGAACGGATCCAGAAATATTTCGTACCTTCTTGTGGTTGGGGACGTAGGAACGGCGGGTGTGTATGAGACAGTGTGTGTGTTACAAATAAGGGTATAATCCTGAGTTGAGTGAATAGTAGGGTGGTTCTTCGGAAGGGTCTGGGTGAGGTAGAGGGTGAGGGTTTGGAACCACCCTACGAAAGAGATAAAGAGTCTTAGGTAACACTAATAACCGTTCAATATTGGGATCATTAGGATCTTCCAAGACTATATTTCAATCTCCAGATTATAGAACGTTTTTTAAAGAGGGAAAGTACAATTGAAACGAGGATGAGTAACTCAACCTTATAGATATTATTCCATACCTATTACCCCATTCAAATATTACACGGAAAGTCATTATTATTATGGATTACAAATTACTCGTGAAAGATACACGGTCCGTAACGATGTGATTGAAATAGTTTAAGAGGGTTGAGAAACTCCATACATGATCGTGGAGGTGAAGATGTCTCTTTTCTTTTGATTTAGTATCTCTTTGATTCACTAAGTGAGGGTCAATATACTAAACATACTACTTGGGTCCTAAACTTAGTTCCTTCAAACTAAAGTCTCGGTTGAGAATTGGTCTTAGAAGAGGACCAAGTCCACTTGTGAGAGATTCACCCTTCCCATTTCTTACGTTTGACGGGGGTAACGAGGAGTTAAACTCGAAGAACTCCAAACCTTGATCTATGATATCTTAGTACCGGATACACAATGTCGGTGGTTTATTTTATCCTATTCTGGGGAGGATCCTATTTCACGATTACACCGTCGGTGTCTGATAGAGAGTACTATTTCAAAAGAGGTAGACGAGGGTAGTGAACCTACACCTTTCGATACCCCAGTGTGACTTTCGTCTTCCGTAGGTATCGTTCTCTAAACCCTTACTTCATGGTATGATCTTGAATCATTTAGAAACATTTTTCGGAGGAAAAATAATCAGTTGGAACTAAAGGTACCCTTTCCCCTGTAGATCACTTTTCTTTTTTTTTTCAGAGGATTCTAAGGTAATTCGGTTGTCAGAGACAGAATTAAGTGTTGTCGGGTCTAGAGATCCCCTGTCCCCTCACCCTTGATTAGTAACACCAGGACTACAGTGACAACGTCCGAAGAGGGTCGTATTGGTAGTAACAGGAAAGTATTACAGAGAATCGACTTGAACCTCTGGACTTCGAGTCCTTTAATAAGACAATAATAAAAGACAAAGATCGAGGATCTTACACCAAAGCTTGTCTGGTTGGTAGGTATGTATGAATGATGTACTTGTTTACCTTCTTTCTTCCTCCAGATCCTTCTTTCCTGCCCTACACTCCACCCCTTCTTTCTTCTCACTCCTTACACCCTCCACGGACCTCCCGACAACCCCGTCTTCGTGTCTCTCCTAGGTCACCGACCTACTGGACCGATGGCGACTGGAGGTCGGGGGTGTCTACGGACCTAGGGTGGGGATCGGGGTCCGTGTCCCTGGTGGAGTGGGGAGTCCGTAAGTGTCCAGTGTCTCTCTGACAGTGAACAAGAATTCCCTTTCTCTGACTTGTCCTTCACGGGTCCCGTTGACTCAGGTCACTCGGTCCTAAGGTCCGTCGGGTCAGAGGTCTTTTCGTGATCCGAAGACTCTCTACCTTCCGACTTAGGGGACGGAAGAGAGGTAACGAGTCGAGGAACGTGAACTGGACCGGTCGGGACCGAGGGCTTCCGGAAGGGACGGCCCAGGAGTCCACGTCCATCTCCCTTGGGGTCGGTCCGGTTCAAGAAGGGTTACCCGGTTCGACGACTCCGAAATACGGAGGAATGGTCCGAAAGACCCCTCTCGTTCCCCTCCGGTGGGGGACGGAGGACGGTGGTGTGTGGGATAGGGAACACCCCTACGGTTGTACCTTAAGAGACTTACGACAGTTGCTCTTGGGATGTTCCTTCTCCGGGAACCCCTGTCTCGTCCTCTTTTGGTGTAGGGCCAACCCCTCCGTATCACTGGACAGAAATATAAAAAGTTCATGGAACAGGTGAACATCTCTAGGGTTCTTGACTTCCGAAGTACGTCTAAAGAGAGAAGAGTGGGTTTAGGGACACAGGGTTGAACAGTTAATCTGGTACAGACTCAATGTGAGGATAATGACTTGATGGAACTTGTTTAGAAGGAGGTAAGGGGTGGTCTTGTTGTGGAACCTGTACTACTATGAATACTCAACTGGTACTTCTTGATATGTCTAGAACTTGGTCCAGGACCTTCTGTCGTAAACTTTTCATAGTAGTCAGTGTACAATATATGTTACTTCAACCTCAGGTCACGTCCGTCCTTGGACGGGTCCCTAAGTGCAGAAGACTCCCGTCTTTGTCTTAGACTTAGTTCTAGAGAGTACAGGATCACGGGCAAGATTATTTGACGACAATAAGACTTGGACAAACATGTAGATTTTTACTATTGTTATAGAATTATTGGGATTGTAAGACCCCAACGTCCTCTTAAATTACTCTATTATACAACTTTCGGGACGTATCCAGAACGGGTACGGAGGGTACTGACTCGAGGACAGAACGGAAGACAGACCCGGAGCCAAGAGGTAAATAAGTCCTTCTCTTCCAACCTATGTCTCCAGGACGAGTCAGTTGGTGTCCAGTGGTCTCAGTTAGTGACTGAAAAGTCTTCACACACCTTACCACAATTTACTCCAGTAATAATTTCGATTTAATGTATTTGTTATTAATTTAGTTCATACAATTTTTGTCTGAAGTTACTTGGAACTTTCGTGTTACGCCACACTTCATTCAGTCCGTCTCTTTCTGTTTGTAACATACTAGAGTGAATATGCACCTTAGACTTTTGTACCTTGAGAATCTTTGTCTCTCATCTCACACCACCGGACCCCGACCCCCGTCCTTTAACCTCTCTCCGACCAGTTTACCCTGTTTAAGAGTCAATATTCTATTATTCAAGACCCCTAGATTGGGAGTTATACCACTGATAGCAATTGTTATGACATGACATATGACCTTTCAACGATACTCTCATTTCGAAATTGTAGGAGTGATATTCTCGTTGTTACTTTGCCATCACCACGCCATTCCATTACGGACACGACACGAATCAACGAGTGAACACAGGTTGAGAAACGTTGGGGTACTTGACATCGGGAGGTCCGAGGAGACAGGTACCCCTGAGGGGGCCGTTCTTGTGACCTCACGTAACGGTACGGGAGGAGGTCCCCTAGGAGGGTTGAGTCCCTAGTTTGTGTCCAGAAGGTGTAACGTCCATCTAAGAAGTGGTAGACTCGGTGGTCCTTTCGGGTTTCATTACGTATTTGATTGAAATAACACCATTGTCAAAGTGTTATATATGTGTATAGTCAAGTAGTGTAACATGTGGACTTTGAATGTCTTATAATATACAGTTAATTTAGAGTTATTAAACCCCCACGTTTTTCTTTTATTTTAAGTTAAATATCCTTTTTTTTTGGGGTCGCCAATCTTTGTTTTCGACCCCCTGAAGAGGTCACCAAGTCACCAATTGTGGAACGGAAACTTATATACCTACCCCAAACCCAAACTAGTGACCAACTTCTCTATTCTATACAGAACACCCGTTTTTCGATTTTTTTTTTTTTTTTGTCTTCGTTATAACATTGTTTAAGTTATTTCTGAAATTTTTAACAGGTATACCTTTTTATTAAAATTTCTTTTATTTGACTTTTGAGAAGTGTAGGATTAATAAGATGATGTTACGTCTATAGACAAGAGACACAAGATTTTGAACAAACTTAGATGACCTAAACATGTGACCTTTATTAGATTAGTACCTCACGAGACTTGTAGAGAGGGATCTACACGCAAGTCACTGTAGTACGAACGAACTTTAGGCTGGTACTGCCCACATAGATGAGTTGTGCCTTTGGTCTTTTGTCATAGTCAGTCTTGAGAAGGGGCGGAGGGTCTTAAATAACGATCTACGAAGGGTCGTGCGGTGACGAAGGTCAGGACTCAGGATTCTTCGGTCTGCAGAGTCCCACTGGATCACGACCTCCGAAGAGTGAGACGATAACCGTCCCCAACCCCCTCGGCCGTTACTCGTTGGGAGTAGGTCCTCCTCGGGTCGAGTCGTCGAGTCTGGGAGAGTCGGGTCAGGAGAACGGACCGGGACCGTGCCAGGAGACCTGGGAGCGGTCGGAGGAGTGTCGGGAGTCGTCCCGGATGGTACCAGCTCCGGAAGAATACGTCTCGTGCACCTTCTGGTCGAGACGTGAGTCCCTCGAGGGTCCGGGGTGACCGAGGGTGGAAATCCCTACTTCCGGTTCGCGTGAGTCTCGGATGAAACGTGTCCGGGACCCTCCGTTCCTAAACTGTCTACTCTTTTGTCACAGTCTTTCCCATTCCTTGAACAGGTTTGTTCTAGTCTTTCCGACTATTGTCCTCCTCGGGTCTTCGTGTACCTCCGGTGACGATGGGGTGAACCGAGACAGACGACTTCGTCCTAAGTCAGAGGTAAAGAGATTTTACACCTTCTGAGAAAAGAAGAGAGTGTCCACTACTACGTCGAGGTCACTACCGGGTACACTCGGGCTACGAGTCGCGTCTTATTGGTGAAGTACTTTCAATTAGGGGAGGGACACAGATGAAGGACTAGGGGGAAGGGTAAGGAAGAAGGACCTTAGTGTGGAATGTCCCTCTCCTGTGTGAGGAAGGAAGTACCGTAGAGACTGGGTGACACACGGGGACTTGACAGGGGCCCCAATCCNGTCCCGTCTTATTGGTGAAGTACTTTCAATTAGGGGAGGGACACAGATGAAGGACTAGGGGGAAGGGTAAGGAAGAAGGACCTTAGTGTGGAATGTCCCTCTCCTGTGTGAGGAAGGAAGTACCGTAGAGACTAGGTGACACACGGGGACTTGACAGGGACCCCAATCCTCGTGGACTCCTAAGGTAGGCCCATGAAGTCCAAGGTACCCGCCCCCCAGCCCCCGGCCCGTCCCAGCCTGGGACGAGGGTCCCGAGGGACGTTAGGAGTCGAGAAGGAGTCTGAGTCGATGTCAGAGTCTCCTGATTTGACACCCTCAGAAGAGGACATGGGGTTGAGGGAGTTGGGTATATATGTGTATGTAGAAGGTCGGACTACCCGGGTCTCTAAGTCCCTCCTCTCCCTCAACCCAGGTCCCGAGTCCTGTCTACTTTTGAACGGGACAGTTAGTAAGAGAGGTCTTGTCCTTACCGTTACTGTTGGTTGAGAAGGGACTCGGTCACGGGATTGAGGAGAAGGGGGTACAGTGACTGGGAGTGAAGTCGAGACTTCTCCATTAGGTCCGTCCTGCATAGACGGGTAACCTACCTACTTCTTTGACTCCAGGTCCCTCCACGTCACTGAACGGGTTTCAGTCTTCGTTAGGTTCTAGTATTTATTCTACTTTGAGTCCGGTAGGACAGAGGAATTTACTGTCTTAATGAATTTCTGACGGTTCGAAGTAGGATGGAAGGTATAGGGTCCTTTCACTACACTGGACCTTCTTTCCTTTCACTTTCGCTTTCAGCGAGTCAGTACAGGTTGAGAAACGTTGGGGTACCTGACACGTCAGGTACCTTAAGAGGTCCGGTCTTATGACTTCACCCATCGGTAAGGTAAGAGGTCCCCTTGAAGGGTTGGGTCCCTAGTTTGGGTCCAGAGGGTGTTACGTCCGTCTAAGAAATAGTCGATTCGGTGAACCCTTCTTTTGATCTCTCCCGTCGGTTAGAGGAGAGGTCGTCTTCTTTACTCCCTAAACTGATTTTGGTACGTTGATCTATTACAAAGACCGGTTTTAGAACCGAAACAGAAGGTTTCTGCTTATTTTTTTATGTCTCTGTCCCTAACCTCCTTTATCTTTCCACCGAAATCAAGAGTAGGTCGTCTCTCCCCTTGCGTCATCCGAGGACGAACATTCCGAGGGGAGGTCATTTTTTTCTCTTTTCAAACGTCAGTCCTCAATTACTACTCCTTCTCCCTACACTCCCAGAACAGAAGAAGAAGAACATAACAAAGTTTTTGACAGTATCCGACCGTGTCATTGGGTCATTAACTCAGACCGTCAGACCAGCGGAGGAAAGACTGCAGTTCCGACATATAACAGTGGGACGAATAAATTGAATATACGTTTCGTGTAGTACACTTTACGGACCGACCTACTAAGTGTTCGGTCTTAGTTCTAATGATCCTCTTTATGGTTATTGGAGTCTATACGTCTACTATGGTGGGATTTCTGTCTTTCACTTCTCCTTGATTTCTCGGAGAACAACTTCCACTTTCTCCTTTCACTTTTTCGACCGAATTTTGAGTTGTAAGTTTTTTGTTTTTAGTACCGTAGGTCAGGGTAGTGAAGTATCCTTTATTAACCCCCTTTTTACCTTTTCCACTGTCTAAAAATCTACCACTGACGTCGGTACTTTAATTTTCTACGAACGAGGAACCTTCTCTTCGTTACTGTTTGGATCTGTCGTATAATTTTTATGACTCTGTAGTGAAATTGTTGCTTCCAGACATATCAGTTGCGATACCAAAAAATGTCATGAGTACATGTCTACACTCAACCTGGTATTCCTTCCAACTCACGGTTTCTTAACACCGACAGGTTGACACCACGACCTCTTCTGAGAACTCTCAGGGAACCTGTCGTTCCTCTAGTTTGGTCGATGAGGATTTCCTTTAGTTGGGACTTATAAGTAACCTTCTTGACTACGACTTCGATTTCGAGGTTGTCAAACCAGTGGACTACGTTTCTGGGTTGAGGGACCCTTTTTAGGACTACGACCCTTTCTAACTCCCGTCCTCCTCTTCCCCTGTTGTCTCCAACTCTACCAACCCACTGTAGTAGTAGAGTTTTCTGTACTTAGACTCGTTTGAGGTCCTCTATCACTCCCGAACGGACTATCGAGTCAACCATTTCTTAGACGGATGTTACGTCCTCTGGGACCAAGTTAAGGATCCTACCCTTCTAGGGAACCTCTTCCCTATCCGATGGGTGAGTCATACGAACCCGAAAGGAACACCGAGTCGACCATTTCTAAGGTGGACGTTACGGTTGCCGTTGGGTGAGAACGGACCTTTTAGGGTACCTGTCTCCTCGGACCATCCGACATCAGGTACCCCATTGATTCCCAACCTGTACTGACTCGCTGAAGTGAAAGTGAAAAGTGAAAGTACGTAACCTCTTCCTTTACCGTTGGGTGAGGTCACAAGAACGGACCTCTTAGAGTCCCTGCCCCCTCGGACCACCGGACGGCAGATACCCCAACGTGTCCCAACCTGTACTGACTTCGCTGAATCTTCGTCGTCGTCGTTACGGTCTCTGGACCCAAACTAGGGACCCAATCCTTCTAGGGGACCTCTCCCCTTTTCCGATGGGTGGGGTCATAAGACTAGATCTTTTAAGGTGCCTGACATATTAGGCACCCCAACGTTCTTCAGTCTGTGTTGACTCGCTGAAAGTGAAGTTTCCTCTATCACTTCCTGTCCCTCCCGACCGGACGACGTCGGGTACCCCAGTGTTTCTCAGTCTGTGTTGACTCTCTGACTTGTTATTGTTTATTCTCCTACTCACGATATTCGACTCGTGGTCTATGTCCTACATAAATCGTCTCAGTTTCCTATTAGCCACTCTTTACATCGAGGACATCTCAATCTTCCCGTCTTTGTTTTTGAATCAATGTCTGTACGTCTCAACCTTCGTCAATTTATTTTTGATTCTTACAAGTCCGAACGAGTGACCAGAGAAATAGAAGAAACGAGAGTCCTTTTTCTTTCTTTTAAGTAAGGAGAAAAAAAGATTACCCTCTCAGTCGTTGTCCGGACCACACTCGGACAACCCGACCCCGACACTGGTGTTATAGTGTCTGAAATCACGAACTCAGATACCGAGGTGGACTTGAGATTGACTTTAAGAAGGACGACAGGGTCTCAAACAACACTAATGTCCACCGTAACCCGGTCGACCCCCAACCTTACTCCCTCTTCTGATTTGAGACATACGACTTAAAACTCGGTCCACTCGGATGTCCGGAGTTCCTCTTCTCCCACCCGACCGTTCTCTCCTTTTCGATCCCGACACCGTTAGGATTATAGGTCCCTGAGAGACATTAATCGGGGTCCGACTCTCACGGAGACCCTCCCTGAGACACTTTTAATCGAAAGGAAACGATTCTGTTCAGGGGGTCTTTGAAGAAACCTAAATTCAGATGTCGTCCTCGACTCCCTTTACCGTCCTCCACCATTACTAGTTTTCGCAGAATCACCAGGAAACCCTGTAGAAGTGTGTGTCTCGAAAAAGAAGATACACACTTTTTCGAAAAAACTGGTCCGGAAAAGAGTGGTCCAGAAGAGTCATGTGGACCCTCCCTTCACATTACCAGGGGTAAAATGTCTACTACCACTACTACTGTTTGAGAATGACTTCTGAACGATACCCGGTTCAGGACTCCCTCAGTAACTACAACCAAAACCAGTAAAGTGACGAGAGATTCAGTATTTCCCGGAAGTTCCAGTTGTACAGGTCAAGGAATGAGAGAAAATGTCGGCACTTTTAATTTCGAGTCTCTTCGTTTCAGTAGTCGGACGTACTCAATGAATCCGTTAGTCTTGGATCTTCAGGACGGAGGGTCGGTACCTGAGTATGGTAACCGGGTACGAGGCAGGAGAGGAAACGAGAGATCCTTAAATTCTTTCTGGACGGGTAGACAGGTCATTATTACTCAATTACATCCGTAGAATAGTACGTACGGACGGGAGTCGTAGAAGTAAGGACCCCAAACGTAGGGAGTTCTGATATTTAGAACACACTCGGTTACTCTCATGTACAACCAGTCTGTTCGTTTATCCTATCATTATTATTCTTGTTGTTATTTTTTACTACTAGTATTAATATTATTATTACTAAGTACGAGTCAACACAGACCGACAAACACTAGGGGACCTGACATCGGGAGGTCCGAGGAGACAGGTACCTTAAGGGGTCCGTTCTTATCACCTCACCCAACGGTAAAGGAGGAGGTCCCGTAGAAGGAGTGGGTCCCTAGATTGGACACAGAGAACGTAGAGGACGTAACCGTCCGCCTGAGAAGTGGGAGACCCGGTGGACCCTTGGGTATTATTATGATCGTCTTGGAATGTCCAGGACAAAGAATATACTAAATGAATGTCATTAGGTAAATTATAAGTTTGCGGAGTTCTACTGCAGTTTAACGTTAAGTTACTCTAGTAACAAAACAGGTGGTCGCCTTTGTGAGAGATGATCCCATGCTTCTAGAGGTTCAATCGTCTCCAGTCTCAAGGACCCTTTCCCTTGTTTATAAGACACTCAATAACCTACATTCTGATTCTCTTAGGTGAGGGTAAAGTGACAAACTAAAGGTCCAGGTACTTAAGATCGATACCTTCTTGGTCACAGTATATCAGTGACTGACTTTCATATTTGAAGTAGTGAAATAAAGAATGAGAATAAAAAATTTAAATATAATAAAGACGACGTAGCCCAGAAGCAACAACGTGTCCGAAAGAGATCAACGTCTTTCGTCCCCGATGGGAGATTGACGTCCCGTACCCGAGAAGTAACGTCTCCGAAGAGGACAGCACCTCGTCAGAGGTCGTCAACGTCGTGCCCCGGAGTAATCAACACTGAGAGCCTGGGATCTCGAACCGTCCACAGTCATCAACCCCTACGTCCGAGTCTTCAACGTCGAGTACCCCGGATCTCGTACCGGAGCCAGCCATCAACACTGAGTACCCGAATCAACGGGGTAGTACCGTACACCTTTTAAGGGTCTGGTCCCTAGTTTGGATACAGGGGACGTAACCGTCCGACTAAAAATGGGTGACGTGGTGGTACCTTCAGGGTACGAGTGAAATTTCCTCGTACATTCTATCCCCGGATAAGGAAGTTCCGTAACAATCGGTACTTGTCGTTATTGACTTAGAATTATTCGGTAAGGTGGAAAATCAATCCCGTCAAATAAGATTCACAATCTTCAATGTATTCCGGTAACTCAGATATTAATACTCCGGTTTCGACATTTTACTCAAGAAACTGGTCTACGTTACGACACCCCCAAGGAACTATCACCTAATCCGTGAGACTGAAGTATCTATTACTACGATCGTTTTCGAGATATTAGTCCCCTTCCTTTCGTATAGATCTTAGATGGACAAGAATACTTCTGTCTAGTAACGGGGGAGGTACTACTTTCTCTAGGTTATATTAGTCCACCGTCGGACGAGAAGACCCCTTACCACGACATCTCGACTGGAGACGATAAACGTCTTCTTCGTGAGTCGTCGTCACCGTCGGTTCAGTCGGTGTCTTTTCCCTTCAGATACGTGGCTCGAGTGTACCTGTCGAAGGTAGGAACGGAAGTGCCTGTAAACCAAGTGGACGGATGAGTCATTTACAGACCCCTCTTTCGGACTTACTGTAGGTCTCTCGCACAGTAAAAAAGGTGGACTAAATAGAGGAGACATCGACTAGGGGAAGTACTTGTCAGTGTCCCTTGTGTGTGTCGGCTACAGGTGAACCTTCAAGTAGGTGTATGCAGACGGGAGAGGGGTCTGAAAGAGCGGTGGTTACAGACTTAGAACAATACCCCATCAATGAATTATCGAAAGAGAACAAAAGAATAAAAGGATACGTTTAATCGACCAAATTTGTAAGACAAGAAATTTTCAAAGTTAAAACCATTAGATGTAAAGGGATTCTTCAATAAGTAAAGTAGATCAGACGTTAAAATAAACGTATCCCTAGTCGTTTGTCTCTTTCGTCTAAACACCCTGAATTCAAAGAACGTGTCGTTTTCTGTCGTTTTTGCACCATCAAATGGTCAGACGGGTAAATGGTTAGATGGTTGGTTAAATTACTACAGTCTTTGGAACTCTAGTAATCACATCTTTACCCAGTTTCCGCGTTTCTTAACCTCTCCGACTGTAAAGTCCAATAGTCGTTTCATAAAGGGGGTTTCTCTCCTGGACTCAGGGTGGTCTGTCTTACCACAATACTGGGTGAAACGACAAAAGAAAGTTCCCTTGTCCCCCTTTTCATTTTTTATTTTTATTTTGTTTTCGGTTGTTGAGAGTATTTCAGGTTCAATTGTCTCTTAATTAATTATTGTAAAAATTGGAATTCATAGATATGTGATATATGAGGGTTCATAGATATGTGAAGGGTTCTTGCCGACCAAACACCTGACATTTAAGGTACTCCTGTTCCCGACACTGAAGGACAGTGGTCACGGTCCCTAGCCACTGTTGTCAACTGTTAGTTGCCGTGGGTAGTCACCTGACGTTCGTTTCTGTCACCATGTCCATCAAATTTTACAACTATTGAAGGAACTAAAGAGGAGAAAGGTGGATGTTCGGTTCGGTAGTGTACGAGAATGAAGAAAGGAGTTTTGTAGAAAGTCGTAGAGGCGTGAGTGACGGGGTAGTTCAGATCGTGGAAGTCTTTAATGCGGATCGAGAGGAGATGACTCACAAGGAGAAGTTAGGTTGGGGGAGTAACCATGAGATGTTTATGACATAATGGGAGAGAACAAATGAGGCAAGGAATAGGGAGTAAGAATTTTTATTTCCAACGAAGATAAATTCTATTTTAGATAGTAGGACTTAATGTTTGAGAGAATGAGAGATAGGATTCACTTTCTTTTTATTTTGGTGTAGTGTGAAATCGGTGTTCTGAGTAGAGGGGTGATGGGACCAGGGACCCTGGTCCATCTGAAACGTGGAAGACCTTCCTTGAGATTTTTGGTCCTTCTGGAGGAGGGGTAATAGGTCCGTCGGTGGAAGAGGTGTTTCTATTTGGTCCTTTGAAAGTTATCAACCTTCAGGGAAGGTGGTCGGTGTGTCGAGGGATAGGAAAGGGGTCTACCTCCCTTGTGGTCGTCGGGTGCCCTGGGAAGTGAAAGACGGACTTTGGGAGACCTTGACGACAGACCTTGAAACGGTGGGGTAACTGCGTCGTCTTCCGAAGGTAAGTTTAGTTGTGGGTCGGGTCGGGACAATATTGAGAGTCATTCACGAAACCTTGGTATGATGGTGTGTTTAAACACGGATTCACGATCTCCGTTTTAAAGTTAGGGTGGTTTTCAAGTGTCGAGAGATCGGTAAGTAATAAGGATCTACGGGTGTACAGTAATTTTGGAAATGAGTAGGGAGTTGACGGGTTTAGGGATGAAGACGGAAAGGGGTCAAAAGAGATAGAAGAGTTGTAGTTGGGGTGGTAGTCGTTAGTGGAGAGAGTTGTAGGAGAAGGATCTTAAGAGGGACCCTATGGCGTACGGGATGTCGAGAGGTTCTCCCTTCAAGAAAAAGGAGTGAGGACTGGATACTCAAGGGTTTGTAAGAGAACCCCGAAGGAAGTATCGAGTCTTCCATTTCTTAGACGGACGCTACGTTCTCTGGGTCCAAGCAAAGGACCCAGCCCTTTTAGGGGACCTATTCCTTTACTGTTAGGTGAGGTCATAAGAACGGACCTTTTAGGGTACCTGTCTCCTCGGACCACCCGATGTCAGGTACCCCAGCGTTCTCAACCTGTGTTGAATCGCTGATTGGTGGTGGAGTATGGGTTACTGGAAAAGAGGGTGGGTGAAAGGTCCGTGGAGTTCAGTGTGAGTGTCGTCTCGACTAGTGGGTATTTTGACGAAGTGAAGGGGTCATTCTTAGATTCGTAAGGGTGACGTGAAATCATTTGTGAAGAGTATATCTAGATTATCTGACAGGAAGCGGATGGAGAGTTACAATAGAGACGGAGAGGACGAGTGAACGGACACTGGTGCACTCGGAAGAAGGTCTCGACGTTTGTTACGTTTCAGCAAAGGCCTGAACCCCGGAAACATGGACCTCAGGAGAACGGTCTTTACGGGAAGAGGACCGAGAGAAACCGACTGTGAGTAGGAGTCCATACGATGTAGACTTAAGGACTGGTTCTGGAATCTACAGTCGAGAACCATTCATCCAAAGGAAGGAGGTAAAAGAGATATAGGTATCTTGTGATAAACAAAGGATTCTCCAGATGTTGAAGTAAAAAGTCATCGATTCGAATTAAAGATAAAACTGGATAATAAGGTGACTAACCCCTTTATTTTCATTGATCGTACTGTAAAGTCTCGTTAATATAAGGTTAAAAAAATTTCCCCACTGGTCCCAATCGACGACTCTCTCTTTTTCTCTGAAGAGTCCAAAACGAAGGAGAGAGGGACTACAATTCGAGACCCCTCTCATGTTTCACGCCTCTACACGTCACCACTACCCCCACCCCACTCCACATCGGACCAAGGATCACAGACCGTGGGTGACTCTCAGAGGGAGGATACTCCGGTAGTCAGGGGTGTCCAGTGACACCGTGGAAGTAATCAATACTATAATATTAAAGTACTGACATTTGGAGAGATACATAGACAGAACCAAAGGTACCCCGGACCATGGCTAACCTAGGGAGAATTACTTACGACTTCTTTATGACTTTAACTGAGTAAGGTTTTAGACCCAGTGGTTACTACGTACTTTCTTTCAACCTACGGGTACGATTCAGACTCCGAGTCTCGGGGTTCACCCGACGTGGGTTCGTTATTGTAAATAAAAAGATACGAAAAGATTATATAAAATCCCAAGTGTCTTCTAAGTGTTCAAAAAGAACACTCTTCTTAGTGTGTTCTAAGTGTTCACTTAAGTGTCTTTTAAGTGTTCAGTGAGATGGATGACACTGTATCTTAAATTCTCTGTGTCTACAGAATTTCTGGAAAGCTGAACTCCACAAGGCATTTCACTCTAGGTCTCTTTCCTTCAAACAACGGAATTCATTGTTTTCTTCAATCGTTCTAACCCTGATCTTGGGTCCAGTTAATTACAGTTCAAGACACAGGAAGGTGTTCTACTACGTTAGTCGGGGTAATTGACATAACCTAGGTACGTGGTTCAGGTTGGGTACCCAATGAAACCAGAGTATATGGTGACCGAATTAAAAGGAAAAAAATTTATATTTAAAAATAGACTCATATTAGCTAAATATTACACAATCAGAGTCCATGTATCATTTCACTTAGTCAATATGTATATTTACATAGATGACAAAAGATCTTTGAAAAGGGTATTTCTGGTAATGTCTCATAACTAAGTCAAGTCAAGTCAGTGAGTCAGTACAGGCTGAGAAACGGTGGGTTACCTGACGTCGTACAGTCCGAAGGGACAGGTAGTGGTTGAGGGTCTCGAACGAGTTTGAGCACAGGAAATGCAGCCACTACGGTAAGTTGGTAGAGTGACAGACGGTAGGGGAAGAGGAGGACGGAAGTTAGAAAGGGTCGTAGTCCCAGAAAAGGTCACTCAGTCAAGAAGTGTAGTCCACCGGTTTTATAACCTCGAAGTCGAAGTCGTAGTCAGGAAGGGTACTTATAAGTCCTGACTAAAGGAAATCCTACCTGACCATACTAGAGGAACGTCAGGTTCCCTGAGAGTTCTCAGAAAAGGTTGTGGTGTCAAGTTTTCGTAGTCAAGAAGTCACGAGTCGAAAGAAAAACCAAGTTGTGAGTGTAAGTATGTACTGATGACCTTTTTAGTATCCAAACTGATCTACCTGGAAACCACCGTTTCATTACAGAGACGGAAAATTATTATGACAGTTCCAACCAACATCGAAAAGAAGGTTCCTCGTTCGTAGAAAATTAAAGTACCGACGTCAGTGGTAGACGTCACTAAAAGTTCGGGTCCTTTTATTTCAGACAGTGACAAAGGTAACAAAGGGGTAGATAAACGGTACTTTACTACCCTGGTCTACGGNTAAACGGTACTTCACTACCCTGGTCTACGGTACTAGAATCAAAAAACTTACAACTCAAAATTCGGTCGAAAAAGTCTCATAACTGATCACTGAACTAAAAGTTTCACAACCGGTGTACATGAACAACGGATGTACATGGTGAACATTTATTTATGGTGAATTAACGAATGGAATGGAACTGCCAAATGACACAGGTACATGGTACAGTGAGTGTCCATGACCCAAAGTACAACTAACATACATGGGGTAACCAAGGTCACGGTGATCCAATATAATAAAGGGGGAAATAAACGACGAGAGTGACATCTTTCTTACGTGCAGGTAGGGCTGGCGGTGCACTGGACGTAATCAAAAGACACCCTCCTTTTATGAAGGACGGGAAAACGGTAGTCCGAATTCGTATCCTGAAAAAACCGGTCATCCTACGCTCGTTCCTCTACACACAGTGAAAACTCGTCTTCGAATCCTCCATGGTATGATTAACTTCATTCAGTGTGTTTCTGTTTATAATATACTATAGTGACTATCACCTTAGGTTTTTTAATATGTTTANATTTATTTATGGTGAATTAACGAATGGAATGGAACTACCAAATGACACAGGTACATGGTACAGTGAGTGTCCATGACCCAAAGTACAACTAACGTACATGGGGTAACCAAGGTCACGGTGATCCAATATAATAAAGGGGGAAATAAACGTCGAGAGTGACATCTTTCTTACGTGCAGGTAGGGCTGGCGGTGCACTGGACGTAATCAAAAGACACCCTCCTTTTATGAAGGACGGGAAAACGGTAGTCCGAATTCGTATCCTGAAAAAACCGGTCATCCTACGCTCGTTCCTCTACACACAGTGAAAACTCGTCTTCGAATCCTCCATGGTATGATTAACTTCATTCAGTGTGTTTCTGTTTATAATATACTATAGTGACTATCACCTTAGGTTTTTTAATATGTTTATTCGTATAAATGTTTTGTCTTTATCTAAGTGTCTGTGTCTTCTATTTGAATAGAAATGGTTTCCCATTTCCAGTCCCCTTTTTCTATTTATATCTAGAACCTTAGTTATATACAGGCGATGATATATATTTTATCTATGGGTTGTCCCCGGACGAATATCGTGCCCCTTGACATAAGTTATAGAATATCATTGTATATTTTCTTTTCTTAGACTTTTTCTTATCTGAATATGGATGTACGTATATTGACTTGTCAAACAACATATGGACTTTGATTGTGTTGTAACATTTAGTTGACACACGACACGAATCAGTGAGTCAGTACAGGCTGAGAAACACTGGCGTATCTGACATCGGGTGGTCCGAGGAGACAGGTACCCCTAAGAGGTCCTTTCTTATGACCTCACCTAACGGTATGGGAGGAGGACCCCTAGAAGGGTTGGGTCCCTAACTTGTATCCAGAGCACGTAACATCCATCTAAGAAATGGTAGACTCGGTGGTCCCTTCGGCTTTAGTTGATATGAAGTTAAGTTTTTCTTTTATTATGGAAGAGAACACGGAAGGACAAACCTTCAACCCTCTTTACTAGGGATAGAGATAAAAAAGGAACCATTAGTAGTGGTATGTAGGTAAGTGTGAACTTGCTTTCACTTTCACTTTCAGTGAGTCAGTACAGGCTGAGAAACACTGGGGTACCTAATATTTTAGGTACCTTAAGAGGTCCAGTCTTATGACCTGACCATCAGAAAGGGAAGAGGTCCCCTAGAAGGGTTTGGTCCCTAAATTGGGTCCAGAGGGTGTAACTTCTTACACCTTAACTTCTTGACGTCCGCCTAAGAAATGGTCGACGCGATGTTCCGTTCGGGTAAGTGTGAACTTGTCTGAGTCACATTTGTATAATCTCTTACTTTAATTTATTGATTTCTGGTTAAAAATATGGAGGTAAATTTATCACTCCGTAGAATTAAAGATTTTTAAAACATTGTATTTTTCATATTAAAATGGATGGGGATTTCTACCTTTATCTACCCCTTTGTCACCTTTGTCACAGTCTGAAATAAATAAACTCGAGGTTTTAGTGACGTCTACCACTGACGTCGGTACTTTAATTTTCTACGAATGAGGAACCTTCTTTTCAATACTGGTTGGATCTATCGTATAAGTTTTCGTCTCTAATGAAACGGTTGTTTCCAGGTAGATCCGTTCTGATACCAAAAAGATCACCAGTACATACATACACTCTCAACCTGATATCTCTTTCGACTCGTGGTTTCTTAACTACGAAAACTTGGCACCACAACCTCTTCTGAGAACTCTCAGGGGACCTAACGTTCCTCTAGGTTGGTCAGGTAAGACTTCCTCTAGTCAGGACCCTAAAGAAACCTCCCTTATTACGACTTCGACTTTGAGGTCATGAAACCGATGGAGTACGCTTCTCGACTGAGTAACCTTTTCTGAGACTACGACCCTCCCTAACCCCCGTACTCCTCTTCCCCTTCTGGCTCCTACTCTACCGACCTACCGTAGTGACTGAACTACCTGCACTCAGACTCACTTGAGACCCTCAACCACTACCTGTCCCTCCGGACCGCACGACACTAAGTGCTCCAGCGTTTCTCAGCCTGTGTTGACTCGTTGACTTGACTTGACTTTCTGTGCTTCTCAACTGAGTAACCTTTTCTGAGACTACGATCCTCCCTAACCGACGTCCTCCTCTTCCCCTACTGTCTCCTACTCTACCGACCTACGGTAGTGGTTGAACTACCTGTACTCAAACTCACTTAAGGCCCTCAACCACTACTTGTCCCTCCGGACAGTATGACGCTAAGTACCCCAGTGTTTCTCAACTGTACTGACTCGCTGACTTTACTCGACTTGACTTGACTTGACTTTCTACGAAAGTGTTACACCACGACCACTTCTGAGCTCTCAGGGAACCTGTCGTTCCTCTGGTTTGGTCAGTCGGGATTTCCTTTAGTTGGGACTTATAAGTGACCTTCCTGACTACAATTTCGACTTCAAACCGGTGGAGTACTTTTCTCGGTCGAGTGACCTTTTCTGGGACTACAACCCTTTCTAACCCCCGTCCTTCTGTCTTGTCCTATTCTACCAATCTACCGTAGTGGTTGAGTTGTCTGTACTCAAAATAGTTTGAGGTCCTCTGTCACTTCCTGTCACTTCGGACCCCACGACGTTAAGTACCCCAGCGTTTCTCAGTTTGTACTGAATCACTGACTTGTTACTGTTTTATATTAAAATATATCCTATAACGGTATTCAAAAAAAGAGGATACGTATGTATAAAATGAGTGTACCAAGATACGACATATAAGAAACGTCATTGGACAACATATTGTATAATAAGATAACAAACAGACTAATAAGATAGTCTAAGAAGGTTTTTTGCACAATTTTGTAATCCCTCCTTCCACCCTCCGTCCAAGTTCTCCCTCCCCTGTATACATATGGATATTGGTTAAGTACGACTACATACCGTCTTTGGTAGTGTTATAACATTTTATTAATAGGAGATTAAGTTTTTTTAAAATTCCCTTTGTACTTAATTTTGTGATTGTTTATAAACTCTTATAATTATGTTTAGTACATAATTATAAAGTCGGTAATAAGGAAAAAGAGTCAGTATTCTGACCGTAAAGGTCTATTCTGGAGGAGGAAGTCCGACCTAGGTTCTTAGTTTACCGTCTTCTAGTGTCAGATGAATGTTGACTGTACCTTTTACTTGTTATTTACTTGAAAGTGACAACATTCGGTGATTCTGATCCCTCGATAAAGAGTAACGTGGTATTACATCGTTCGACTAGTTCTATCGATACAATCAAAGTAAAGGGTGGAAACAAGTTGACTGGTTTATGATGTGACCAAGTGTACATATTACAACCAAAGTATGTAATATCTATGAGGTGGAAAAGAGTTGTAACCCGTAAGATGGAATCTAAGACGGACAGAGGATTAAATCGTCTAGTGAGACGGGAAGGGGTAGTGAAACTCTTTTCGGTGGAACTACAGGAACAAGGAGTCTGACATCTGGTGTCCCAACTCCTCCCGTCTCTTCTGTAATACTTTCTCACTATGCACGAACAGAACGAGTCCCCTTATGGAACTTAACCCGAAGTACATCTCCATCCACCGACCTCGTATCTTCTTGCACTAGTGTCAGTCCACCCTTCGTGTCCACCTCTTTCGGAACGTCGCCCGGACGTGCCTGAATTAGAACTTTTACCAGACCCGTTATGCCTACATCCTCCGGTGTTACTCGTTCTCACCCCGTTGTTGGTAGTTCTGTGACTACTGACTTAGGTGGTAAAGTTACTGTACTCATAGGTACGTTCGGTTTAAAGCATGACTTCCCGGAAGTGTCTTCATCACCAACTGGTACAACCCGGGTGTCATACCGTCGGAGTACCACTTTTTTCACACCTAGTCTCTCCTTTTCTTTGGTGTCCGGGTCCAGGGTCGACTGTCAGCACACGTGTCCGGGGTCGACTCCTACTGTCATATTGCGTCACCTATCGTCTACCGGTGCATGGCCAGTTTCCGGTACTGTTGTTCCTTTTTTGGGAGTCAGTCCCGGTCACGTGGTTTGTACATGTAGACATCGGTTGTTGGTCGTTTCCTCTACCAGACTCTAGCTCTTTCTTCTACTTGGTCGTAGACCCCGTGTCACCACCACTGTGTCGGGCATAGGTCGTCCCTCTCCTATGTCTCCTTCTTCATGTACCCTCACACCTCTACGCACAGGTCCGTATAGTCCCACTACTACTCGGGTAACGGTTCCTGACTCGAGTCCTTTTCTTCTTCCTTCCGTGGCTTCTCCCAGGACAACTAGCACCCCAGTGACCTCTTCGGTTCGTCCTATTTAAGTCTTTGGGTCGAAACCAAGACGGGACCTCCGTAGGTGTACCACCCGGATATCCTCTTACTATACGTAAATTTATAGGGGATTTTATACTATCAAATCATTCTAGACCTCCGTCTTCGAGATCCTAAAATTAAAACTCGGGTCACGAGTAGATCACGGAACGTCAATGAATTGGTGNTCATATTGCGTCACCTATCGTCTACCGGTGCATGGCCAGTTTCCGGTACTGCTGTTCCTTTTTTGGGAGTCAGTCCCGGTCACGTGGTTTGTACATGTAGACATCGGTTGTTGGTCGTTTCCTCTACCAGACTCTAGCTCTTTCTTCTACTTGGTCGTAGACCCCGTGTCACCACCACTGTGTCGGGCATAGGTCGTCCCTCTCCTATGTCTCCTTCTTCATGTACCCTCACACCTCTACGCACAGGTCCGTATAGTCCCACTACTACTCGGGTAACGGTTCCTGACTCGAGTCCTTTTCTTCTTCCTTCCGTGGCTTCTCCCAGGACAACTAGCACCCCAGTGACCTCTTCGGTTCGTCCTATTTAAGTCTTTGGGTCGAAACCAAGACGGGACCTCCGTAGGTGTACCACCCGGATATCCTCTTACTATACGTAAATTTATAGGGGATTTTATACTATCAAATCATTCTAGACCTCCGTCTTCGAGATCCTAAAATTAAAACTCGGGTCACGAGTAGATCACGGAACGTCAATGAATTGGTGAGACTCGGAATCCGAGAAGTAGATAAGTCAAGTCAAGTCAAGTCAGCGAGTGAGTACAGACTGAGAAACACTAGGGTACTTGACGTCGTATAGTCCGGAGGGACAGGTAGTGGTCGAGGGTCTCAAATGGGTTTGAGTACAGGTAACTCAACTACTACGGTAGGTTGGTAGAGTAGGACAGCAGGGGAAGAGGAGGACGGGAGTTAGAAAGGATCGTAGTCCCAGAAAAGTTTACTCAGTCGAGAAACGTAGTTTGCGCCGATTATTGTGAGATCCTCGACCACTACCTGTCCCTCCGTACCGTACGACGTCAGGTGCCCCAGCGTTTCTCAGCCTGTGTTGACTCGTTGACTTGACTTGACTTGACTTATTGTGAGTAGAGAGTCCCAAAAATCCTTCTCAACCCCACTATATATACTTCGTAGAGTATAATTGTGTTACGGAATTTTGGGATGAATCATCATTTACGGGTAAACGTTAGAGGGGTCAGAATGAGGGGTGGGGAGTCACCTGTTTGACCAGTGAGTTTACAGATCGTTGTTAGTCAAATGTCGAGAGGTGAGGTCGGGGGTTGGGACGTCTTTACCGGAAGGGGAGACGGAATCTCTAGTAAACAGACCTACACGATGTTCGAAGAGGAATGGGACATTTGAACAGAGAAATCTTCTACTGTTACCCTCCGTAAAGGTTCTCTCCCTCTATGGTCCCGTTACTCTACTACCGTCGTCCTTCCGTGAATCAAACCCTGAAGTTAAGAGGAAGGAATCAATAAGTCCACCTCTCGGTCGACCGACCGCACCTGGTCAGTACAAGGGACGAGTCCGATGTGTGTGAGAGGGGTGGGCCACCGATGAAGATCCTCGTGAGACCGGACACCGAGGTAGGGATGAGGGTCATTGTCTGACATAAGAACACCGTCAGTATGGGAGAAACTTTTTCAAACTCGAGTCAGAAAAAAAGAGACCACCTCCTTCTATCTTCTCGTCCTCCTTCCTCCCTTCATAGAAGATTTAGGAATCGGGGACACATAAGAAGAATTCGATGTTCCATCTTCGAGGAAATATATATTTAAATATATATATATATATAAGGATGAAGACCGAGAGTCTCCGAAGAGAAAATAGGGAAAGTCGTCAATAGATGTAAAATGGTCAATTTTAAGATACATAATTTAAAAGGGACAAGTGTAATGACAACACAAGACAGAAGACGGTCCTAGGGTTGACTACGTCTACGATTTAGATACCCCCCACTTAAACTATTCCTTATCTTAAATGTGTCAATGTTCTGTAGGTAGGTATTTCGTTAATAATTAATGTTTTCATTTTTCACCATCGATAGTTCCTTTTTGGCCTGTTGTAGAATTGACTCACTAATTTTAATTACAGTGGTTATTCCTCGTCTATCTGTAATACACAGAAGTACACACTTTTAGATTGTTATATAATGGTTGTATAAAAGTCGGTTTTTTTTTTTTGTTTTAGACTTAGATTAGTACTCTTTTGTAGTATCTTTGGATGTGACTCCTTATAAGATATTTCATTAATCGAAGACTAGAAATTTTTTATTGATAGGACTTTCTGTTTCTTCCGATTCTTACATATTATCTGTGTTCCGTTAATCTTTTTATTGTTGATTACGTTTTCATCTGGACGGTCCCCCTTACGACGTTTATATTTTGACCTTATACTTAATCTAATCAAATCTATTCGCGTAGTCACAATTTAAGGGACACAAACTATTGATGATATATTCTCTTACCCGAAGGGTCCACCGTGATCACCATCTACGTCCTCCGCATTATCTGTCCCAAGTCAAGGACCCAACCCTTCTAGAGGACCTCCTCCCGTACCGTTGGGTGAGGTCGTAAGAACGGACCTCTTAGGATACCTGTCTCCTCAGACCGTCCGATACCGGGTTTCCCAGCGTGATTCAGTCTATGTTGACTTCGTTGAATCGTGTCTACGTACATTCTCTTGTCCTATAAGATAAGAGAATGTACAACCCTTGATAAGAGACTTCTTAATCTCCCATTTCCTTGTATAAACATTTAATAAGAGTCTTTCAAGACTTTTAATTTTATTATTGACGATTTTTAGTTATTTAGGTTCATAATCCTTGTATGTCCTAAAGAAACATCGAAAGTCAAAGAAGCTACCAATTCAGTAAAGGTTTTTTTTCAAAAATTTTTATTAAAAACTACAATGTAATTTTTGAAAAAGTCTGTTTGTTTTATACTCTAGTAAATTTTCCCTGAGGAAGTGTGTCTTTCTTTCACAGACTTTGTGTTCTTACGTTTTTCTTTACTTCTCAGGGAGTCCCTTTCCTATTTATACACAATTATTACTTACGTTTAGTTATTATTTTAAAACACCCTAAATTTTGTTTAGTTTCTGTTCTATACCGTTTCTTGTTTTCTTGTTCTTTATCTTCCCCATTCATCTCAATCACAAGATTTATAAATCGTATTAACCTTTTCACCATTTTACTTGGTGAACGCAATCTGACACTATTCAGTTTCTAAATACAATTGTAGAGATCCTTTTTAGTTATTTTCTTATTTATTATATATCGGTTGTTGGATTTTATCCTCTTTTACTTGATTATTTTATAAGTAGTTAGGTCTTATTACGAGAAAACTCACTCCTTTTTCTAGTTTATATTTTATCCATTCAGTTATCTTTTATCACCTTAAATCATACATCAATTAGTGAAATTTACGTTTTCCTGATTTATAAAAGTAGTTTCCAATAAAAGTTTACCTCAAAAATTTTGGATGTACAATAGGCGGTCTTTATCATAAACGAGTAAGACGTTGTACATTTATACAGATTTATTGTACAACGAGTTGAATTGTTACAATGTAGTTAATATAGAGTTATTTCAACATAAAGGAAAACTTTATGTGGAATTATATTCCACTTCTGTGAGGTCCTTCTTTTTAACAGGACTTTTGTAATTGGTTTTCTTTGAAACATCGAAGTACTTTGTAAATATCTTTAACTGACACACGATGTAGTATTCACATTTAAGTTTTTTTAGGTTTCCCACTCTTAGTAAGTCTCATATGAGAATTGGTACTCTATTCGATCTTCAGTTTCATTTATATTGTCTATTCATGGTCTAAGCAAGTTTTAATAATATCGTATATGAAGATTTATTAAATACCCTATCTTTTTTCGTTTTACCTTTAATCATATACAATTTTATTTATTACTACATTTATTGTAATAGTCTCGAATCCTCTTTCAGATATCAGAATTTACGTATACAATCTTATACGAATTTTCCGATTTTTAATTTGTTGATTTGGAAGTAGAGTTCTTTGATCTTTTCTTCAGGATTTAGTTTTGGTTTTCTATCAACTTTCTTCCTTTATTATTTCTATTCTCGTATTTTGTTCCTTTATCATTTGTTTTGATGTTATTTATTTTTGACTGCCTCGGACTTCAAGTGAAAAACTTTAATAAACATTTAATAATCGTTCTGATTATTTCTTTTAATATATTTTGTGTTTAGTGGTAGTAATCCCTACTTCTCCCCTTGTAGGGATATGTGAGATGACAGTAAAATTTCGATTAAAAATTTTAATGTTTGTTAAAATATTGTTATTTAAACTATTACTTTGTTTTACCTGTTTACTTTTGTGTTTAATGGTTTTGACTGTTTGTTCTTGAGTCTTCAAGAAGACTTTTGAAGTCTTCTTTTTTTAGTCTTCTTAGGTAATAGAAAGGTTTTTCCACTTAGATATTAAAATTTGAAAGGATCTTTCTTTTGAGATCTGAGTTCTATCTAAATGGCCACTTAAAAAGATTGTAAATTCTCTCCTTATTATCATTAGTATTGTTTAAGAAAGTTTCGTAATTTTTTTTTGCACTTATAATTGGTTGAGTATTCTGATCAACCGTGTCTCAACCTGTACTGACTTCGCTGAATCGTCGTCGTCGTCATATTTGCGTTATGCTTTTTATTTTGTATATTCTTCCTTTTTCGTATTTATTTAGAGAGAGTACCCCTGACGACGCTCTAAGGAAATGTTGTATAATCGTTTAAATTAAATTGTTATATAATTTTACCTAATATATAGTATTAGTCTAACCCAAATAATATTCTTAAGTTCCAAATAAATCGTTTGTTACATTAAGTAGACTAATGTCCTTCATTTCATCCTTTTAATCCACTAATTGAATCTATATCTTTTTCGTAGACCATTTTTTTTTTTCAGTTGGTAGTTATTTCTAATATTTATTTGAAAAATCGCTTCATCTTTATCTTCTCTTGAAAGAATTACATTCTTTAAGGAATTATTATTTATAATAGAGGTCATTTCTTCGTCGTCGGACGTCGTTGATAGTATGATGGACTACTTTGTGACTATTGAATGAGAGATTATGATTTCACTTTGTTTTTACAAGTGATAATGATAAATAAAACTGATAAGATAATCACCAGGATCCATCACTCTATTTAGTTCTCTTTATTCGTTTTCTGGTTTCCTAACCTTTCCTTCTTGCTAGTAATAAACGTCTTGTGGATTAACATTCCGTCTTTTAAAAATGTTTGGGTTTCTCTTTAACCTTAATTATTCATATGTTTTTAGGTTGTAGAAAGAGATATGGTCCTCGATCTTTTAATGAATATTCTCGTAAAATTTTTTTGTTTGTACATAATTATTGAAATTATTTTATACACATCTTTTTGTAATAAATCTCTTTATTTCCATCTCGGTTCATTTACCTCCTTATACGGTACAAGCACGTACTCCCCATACATCCTGGTAAGTTGTAATAGTTATACATATTAACTAAATAACTAAGTCAAGGGTAGATTTGGAGCTGTTAAAAAAAGGTGTCTTTTGACTGTACAACCAACATTATAAGTATACCTTTAAGATTTCTTAGAACTTCCTATTTTGTTTTGGACTTCCTGAATGGTCTATAATTGTGAATGATATCCCGAAGGGACTATCGAGTCAACCATTTCTTAGACGAACGTTACGTCCTCTGGGGTCAAACTAAGGACCCAACCCTTCTAAGGGGACCTCTTCCCTATCCGATGGGTGAGGTCATAAGAACCCGAAGGGACACCGAGTTGACCATTTCTTAAGTGGACGTTACGTCCTCTGGACCCAAACTAGGGACCTAACCTTTCTAAGGGGACCGCTACCCTTTCCGAAGGGTGAGGTCATAAGACCGGATCTCTTAAGGTACCTGACATATCAGGTACCCCAACGTTTCTCAGTCTGCACTGACTCGTTGAAAGGTGTGAATGACATTTAGACGTTATTGATTCGATCGTACTGTAACCGTGTTTTTATTTGACCTCTATTATAAATACCTTGCTTTATCTCAGGTAGTGTCTGGACACTTATATCTCGGTAGACTAAGTACTGTTTCGACCAAGATGTTACGTTACCCCTGTCGTACCAGAAAAGTTGTATAAGACTACCTAGGACACCTATGAGTGTGTCCGTTGTTTTTAAGTAATTTAGGATGGAGTGTACCATGTGTTTTCGATTAAGGTCTATATGACATCGAAATTTACCATTTCTGTCTTGTTATTTAAAAATCTTAGTTTGTGTTTTTGTATAGATACAGTGAAACATTATCCGTCTTTAAAGAATTTGTCCTACGTTTTTCGTGATCGGTATCTCTTTTTTTTACTATTTAATATATAGAACCATATTAGTATATATGGTGTATCTTAATGTATTTTAATATATATATCTCTATATATTAATATATAGAGATATATATATATCCGAAGGGACCAGTCTACCGTTTCTTAGACGGATGTTACGTCCTCTAACCCAGAATTAAGTGTTGTCGAGTCTAGAGATCCCCTGTCCCCTCACCCTTGATTAGTAACACCAGGACTACAGTGACAACGTCCGAAGAGACCGTATTGGTAGTAACAGGAAAGTATTACAGAGAATCGACTTGAACCTCTGGACTTCGAGTCCTTTAATAAGACAATAATAAAAGACAAAGATCGAGGATCTTGCACCAAACCTTGTCTTGTTGGTAGGTATGTATGAATGATGTACTTGTTTACCTTCTTTCTTCCTCCAGATCCTTCTTTCTTACCCTACACTCCACCCCTTCTTTCTTCTCATTCCTTACACCCTCCACGGACCTCCCTACAACCCCGTCTTCGTGTCTCTCCTAGGTCACCGACCTACTGGACCGATGGCGACTGGAGGTCGGGGGTGTCTACGGACCTAGGGTGGGGATCGGGGTTCGTGTCCCTGGTGGAGTGGGGAGTCCGTAAGTGTCCAGTGTCTCTCTGACAGTGAACAAGAATTCCCTTTCTCTGACTTGTCCTTCACGGGTCCCGTTGACTCAGGTCACTCGGTCCTAAGGCCCGTTGGGTCAGAGGTCCTTTCGTGATACGAAGACTCTCTACCTTCCGACTTAGGGGACGGAAGAGAGGTAGCGAGTCGAGGAACGTGAACTGGACCGGTCGGGACCGAGGACTTTCGGAACCGACAGTCTAAGAGTCCACGTCTCTCTCCCTCGGAGTCGGTTAGGTCCGAGGAGGGTTACCCGGTTCGACGACTCCGAAATACCAGGACGGAGGAATGGTCCAAAAAGACTCTCTCGTTCCCCTCCCGGTAGGAAGACGGTGGACGATGATGGTAGGAACAGAGACCACCCCTACACTTCTACCTTAAGAGAGTGACAACAGTTGTTCTTGGGGTGTTCCTTCTCCAGGTACACCTGTCTCGTTCTCTTTTGGTGTGGGACCAACCCCTCCGTATCACTGGACAGATAAAGGAAAAGGTCGGAAGACTCCCTATACTGACCGAGTCCCCTCTCCGACAATATGGACCAGTGGAACATGTCTACTGTTCTTGACTTCCAGAGTACGGCTAAAGGGAGAATGGAAGATTTGGCGCACAGGTTGAACAGTTAATCTGGTGCTTACTCAATTTATTCCTTAGAATAACTTGGTGGACCCCGTTTAGTTTTGGAAGGAGGTAAGACGTCTTGTCGAACCTGTACTGCTATGAATACTCAGGTGGTACCTCGTGTGTGGAATACGTCTAGAACTTGGTCCAGGACCGTTTTCCATAGACCTTTCGTCGTAGGCGAAGTACAATGTAGGTTCCTTCAGCTCCCGGTCACCTCTGTTCTTCGACGGGTCCCTGAGTACAGAAGATTCCCGTGTCTCTCTTAGACTTAGTCCTAGACAGTACAAGATCATGAGCAAGAGAATTTGAACGACAATAAGACGGAGGTAAAAGTGGAGACCTTTTACTGTCCTTATTATAGAATTATTGGGTCGAAAGACCTCAACGACTCTCTTCAGTTACTCTGTTGCACCACTTTAAGGACGTGTTCAGAACGGATACGGCGGGTACTGACTCAAGGGTAGGACGGAAGACAGACACGGAGCCAAGGGGTAGCGAAGTCCTTCTATTCAAACCCGAGTCTCCAGGGAGAGTCAGTCGGTGTCCAGTAGTCTCAGTACGTGACTGAAAAGTCTTTACGACACCCTACCACAATTTACTCTAGTAATGATTTCAACTCATATATTTGATATTAATTCAGTTCATACAATTTTTAGTTACCTGGAACTTTCGTGATACGATTGACTTGATTCAGTCCGTATCTTTCTGTTTGTGACATACTAGAGTGAATGTACATCTTAGATTTTTCTCTTTTAAATATCTTTGTCTCATCTCATACCCACGGTCCTCGACCCCCGTCCACCCCCCCGCCCCCAATCCTTTACCTCTCCCCAACGAGTTTCCCGTGTTTCTATCATTCGGGACACCTAGATTGGTCGTCGTATCACCAAGGTCAATTGTTATAAGATAACATGTGACCTTTCAACGATATTCTCATTTCAAAATGTGGTTTTATCGTTGGTGTACATTACCACTTCACTTCCTTACGAATTTAATTGGAATAACACCATTGACAAAGTGTTATACATTCACATAGGTAAGTGAGTAACATGAGGAATTTCAATGTGTATCAATATACAGTTAATTTAGAATTATCAATCCTCACTTTTTTCTTTACTTTTTAGTCAAATATTTTACTTTGTTTGTTCGTTTGTTTTTCCCATCTTTGTTTTCGAGTTTTAAGAAGTGTAGGACTAGTAAGATGATGTTTTACGTTTGTAGACAAAGTACACAAAATCTTCAACAGACGTGGTGCCCTAAAACTATTACCTTTACGAGATTATTACCTCTCGAGGTATTAGGGAGGGACGGAGACTCAAGTCACTGTAGAACAAACGAACTGTAGACCGGTGCTACCCATATAGATGGGTTGTGTCTTTGGTCTTTTGTTATGTTGAGGCTTGAGGAGGGAGGGGAGGGTCCCACCTAACGATCCACAAATGGTCGTGCGGCGACGAAGGTCAGGACTCAGGATTCTTCGGTCTGCAGAGTCCCACTGGATCACGACCTCCGAAGGGTGAGACGAGAACCGTCCCCAACCCCCTCGGCCGTTACTCGTTGGGAGCAGGTCCTCCTCGGGTCGGGTCGTCGAGTCTGGGAGAGTCGCGTCAGGAGAACGGACCGGGACGGTGACAGGTGACCTGGGAGCGGTCGGAGGAGTGTCGGGAGTCGTCCCGGCTGGTGCCAGCTCCGGAAGAATACGTCTCGTGCACCTTCTGGTCGAGACGTGAGTCCCTCGAGGGTCCGGGGTGACCGAGGGGGGTGGAAATCCCTACTTCCGGTTCGCGTGAGTCTCGGATGAAACGTGTCCGGAACCCTCCGTTCCTAAACTGTCAACTCTTTTGTCACAGTCTTTCCCATTCCTTGAACAGGTTTGTTCTAGTCTTTCCGACTATTGTCCTCCTCGGGTCTTCGTGTACCTCCGGTGACGATGGGGTGAACCGAGACAGAAGACTCCGTTCTAAGTCAAAGGTAAAGAGATTTTACGTCTTCTGAGAAAAGAAGAGAGTGTCCACTACTACGTCGAGGTCACTACCGGGTGCACTCGGGCTACGAGTCGCGTCTTATTGGTGAAGTACTTTCAATTAGGGGAGGGACACAGATGAAGGACTAGGGGGAAGGGTAAGGAAGAAGGACCTTAGTGTGGAATGTCCCTCTTCTGTGTAAGGGAGGAAGTACCGTAGAGACTAGGCGACACACGGGGACTTGACAGGGACTTCAGTCTTTATGGACTCGTAAGGTAGGTCCAAGAAGACCAAGAAGTACTCCGCCTCCGTCCCCCGGAGACTAGGGTTCCGAGGGACGTTGACAGTCGAGAAGGAGTCTGAGTTGATGTCAGAGTCTCCTGACGGGACACCCGTAGAAGAGGACATGGGGTTGAAGGAATGGCGCGTGGGGGGTGTGTGTGTGTGTGTATACAGGAGGTCGGACTACCCGGATCTCTAAGTCCCTTCTCTCCCACAACCCGTATCTTGAGTCCTGTCTACTTTTGAACGGAACAATTAGGAAAAGAAGTCTTGGTCTTACCGTTACTATTGGTTGAGAAGGGACTCGGTCCGGGACTGAGGAGAAAGGGGTACAGTGACTGGGAGTGAAGTCGAGACTTCTCTATCGGGTACGTCCTGGGTAAACAGGTAACCTATCTATTTCCTTAACTCCGGGTCCCTCCACGTCACTGAACGGACTTCAGTCTTCGTTAGATCCTAGTTTCTATTCTACTTTGAGTACGGTAAGACTGAGAAATTTACTGTCTTAATGAATTTTCTGACAGTTCGAACCACGATGATAGGTAGATGAGAGGTATGAGGTCCACTCACTATGTTAGACCTTCTTTACTCCCTAAACCGTTTCTGGTACGTCGATCTATCACCCTCTCGGTCGTTGTCTCGGGACAATGCTTGAAGAACCCGATCCCGACACAGGTGTCATAGTGTCCGAAGTCACGAACACAGATTTGATTACCGACATGGACTTGAGATTGACTTTAGGAGGGACGACAGGACCTCGACCAACACTGGTGGTCACCCCGACCCGGCCCCCTACCCTCACCAACCATACTCCACGTTCTGACCTGAGACCTACAACTTAAAACTCGGTCCACCGGAACGTCCGGAGTTCCTCTTCTCCCACCCGACGTTCTTCCCTTTTCGATCCCGACACCGTCAGGATTATAGGTCCCTGAGACATTAATCGGGGTCCGATTCTTACGAAGACCCTCCCCAAGGTACCCTTAATCGAGAGGAAAAGATTCTGACCACAGGATCTTTCAAAGACCCAAATACAGACCCCTCCCTCGACTCCCTTTACCATCGTCAACGACTACCATATTACTAGTTCTCGTAGAATCGTCAGGAAACCCTGTCGGAACGTGTGTTTCGTGAAAGTACATATAAAAGAGTAGTCCAGGAGGGTTGTGTGGACCCTCCCTCCACATTACCAGGGACAAAATGTCTACTACTGTTACTACCTCTGTCTTTGAGTGACTCGTGAACAGTACCCGATTCAGGACTCCCTCAGTGACTACGACCAAAACCAGTGAAGTGACGAGAGATTCAGTGTTCTCCGGAAGTTCCAGTTGTACAGGTTAAAGGATGAGAGAAGATGTCGGTACTTTTAACTTCGAGTCTCTTCCTTTCAGTGACCAGACATACTCCATCACACATCCCCTAATCTTGGATTTTCAGGACGGAGGGTCGGTGCCTGGGTAAGGTAACTGAGATACGAGGAAGGGACGAAACAAGAGATCTTTAAACTTCCTTCTCGACAGGTAGACACATCATGATTAATCAGTCGACGTCCATAGAATAGTACGTACGGGAGTCGTAGAACTAAGGACCCATAAATATAGGGGGTTCTGATTTAGAACACACTCGGTTACTTTCATGTGCATCCAGTCTCTTCTATTATCCTAACGATGACAAACCAGAGATTCAACACAGGCCAAGAAAACACTGGTACATATGATATCGGGCGGTCCGAGGAAGACAGGTACCCTAAAGGGTCCGTTCTCACGACCTCACTCAACGATAAAAGAAGAGGTCGTCTAGAAAGACTGGGTTCCTGGTTTGGATCCAGAAGACGTGACCGTCCGTCCAAGAAATGGTGACTCGGTGGTCTTTTAGAGGACTTTCGCAATCAGTGAGTCAGTACAGGCTGAGAAACACTGGGGTACCTGATATCGGACGTTCGGAGGAGACAGGTACCTTAAGAGGTCATTACAGTTGTTGTTTTATTATCGTTACTACCACTATGATTATTATTCTCGTTTGGAATATTCGTAACGGAGAATGCACAAAACGAATGTTATTAGGTAAATTATAAGTTTTATAGGTATACTCAATTATATGTTTTATATATTTGTCGAGTATATTGAGTTATAGTTTTTTTAGGTTAGTTTTTTACCTTCTGGACTTATCTGTTGAAATATTTCTTCTGTCTAACTACGGATTGTTCGTTTACTTTTCTACGAGTAGTAGTGATTAATAATCTCTTTACGTTTAGTTTTATAGTCATTTTATAGTGGACAATCTTACTTATAGTATTTTTTTAGATGTTTATTGTTTACAACTCCTCTCCTCTTTGTCTTGTGAACGTGTGACGACCATCCTTACCTTTAACCACGTCGGTGACACCTTTCATCATGCCTCCAAGGAAATTTTTAATTTTTATCTTGACGGTATACCAGATCGATAACGTGAGGACCCATATATAGGTATTTTTGTACTTAAAATTTTCTATGTACGTGGGAGTACAAGTCTTGTCGTAATGAATATCATTGATTCTATACCTTCGTTGGATTTACAAGTACATGTCTACTTGACTATTTCTTCTTCACTACATATATATGTTATTTTACAATAAATCGAAGTCGGTATTTTTTTCTTGCTTTAAGACGGTAAATCTCGTTGTACCTACCTGGATCTCTTATAATACGAATGACTTTACAGTCTGTTTCTGTTTATGACATACTATTGTGACTGTACACCTTAGATTTTTCATTATGTGTAATTACGTATACGTTTTTCTCTATCTGAGTGTCAATATCTTTCACTTGGTCAAAAGATACAATTCTCCTTTCCCTCTAATCCCTATACTCTAATTCTCTATGTATAATACATATTTGATCTATTCGTTGATCCTATATGACGTATCGTGCCCTTTAATATCGGCTATAGAAGATTGCTGAAAATAACCTCGTACTAGATATTTTTGTGACTTGGTGAAACAATGTGTGGACTTTAATTATATTATAACATTTAGTTAATGTGAAGTTAAAAATTGTTAAGGATACTGTCCACGACATTAGAAGTACTAAAACGTCTACTTCTTTGACTCAGTATCCCTAAATCATCACACTGTCTTCAGGATATCGGTGATTGACCGTCCAATCCTGATATTTGCCACACTACAATGTTCAAATTGTTGACGCTGAAGGACCACCAGGTCACCAATTCTTAGGTGGAAAGTTACTTCCCCTGTACCCGAACTTGATTCTAGTGCGTGGAGTTGATGGTTTCAGGTGCACGAGACCTCGGGTGAACGGTGTTGATCTCTTAGACACGTGACGTTACCTTCTAGGGTATAGGTCGACAGGACCAAGACTCAGTTCCCGAACAAAGGTGGTCAGAGAAGGTCTTGTGTTTTGTCCTTTTCTCCTTGGGGTGTAGACAACTCCGAGTCTTTTCACTACACTGAACGGGTGCTTGTGTAGAGTGTTCATCATCTATGTTCTTAATTTAGGATCACCTGACTGACGTAATGAAGGCACAAGGGCAGAGTGGACGTTTCGAGTCTCCTTGGTAGTCCTCGTATGTGTCGTCACAAAACTCTGAGTCCTACATCTTGATCCTCCCTGTCCCCTTGTTCTCGGGACCCTTCAGTCGACACTATCCCAGTGTCGACTTCTCAAGATCACGAGTCTGGACACGACGGGTCTTTCGGTCCTTCATCTCATATAATCAAAGGACAACGACGACATTGTTTCACAGCGTTTGAACCACCGGAATTTACTGTGTTTACTTAAGAGAATATCAAGACCTCCAGTCTACGGGTTTCACTTAGAACTCGATTTTAGTGCCACAAACGTCCAAACCAAGAAGGAACTCCGAGACCTCCTCTTAGAGAAGGAATGTAACAGGTCGAAAATCTCCGATGAAACCACAGGGAACCCAACGTTGGTGTAGTGAGGTTGGAGACGAAGGTGCAAGCGTAGTAGGAGTAGGGGAAGTTGGAAGAACGGAAGGAAGATTATTTCTGGGAACACTGATATAAATCTCGGGTGGACCATTGGGGTCCTAGTAGAGGGGTAGAGTCTTCTAATTAAATTAGTGTGTGTGTTTGAGGGAAAACGATATATTCCATTGTAAGTGTCTGAGGTCCTGAATCCTGTAGGAACTCCTCGGTAAAAAGTCGGATGTTGTGTCCCAGAGTTTTTTTGAGGGGGAGTCAGTAGAGTGAGGGGCTCTGGAAAGGACCAAACGACTCCAGGGTCGTTCGAGTAGTCGTACTTCGATTAGGTCGTCCACTTACACGAGACATCTTTCATGTGCCTCACCCACATTCTCTGGGTACCATTGAGCTCCGAGGTGGTCCTAAAGGTTGGGTCTGAGATGAAAACTCACACCCCGGCGGAGTAGAGAAACAGTCACTGTCATTGTTGACGTTTTCAGGGGTTGGAGGGTCCTTACGTTCTAATCAAATTGTGAACTTTTAGTCAAGTACATTATATGGTATAGTTATCTTATTTTGTGTCTTTGGTGTACTCGAGAATGGTACATAAAGTTATCTACCTTATTTGTTAAATTTTTACTTTAATTCGTTTCAGATAAATATTGTCTTAGTTTTATTACTTTAGGAATCCTTATTTAAATTATTTTCTTCATGTTTTGATATGAGACTTTTGATATTTTGTAACAAATTTCTTTAATTCTACTAGATATATGTACCTTTCTGTAGAGTCCAAGTACATAGTCTTATTATTTGAGGCAATTCTACACTTATAAAGGATTTAACAGATGTCTAAGTTGTGTTAGCGACAGTATTAGGGTGACCGTAAACCGTCTTTAACCTTTCAACTAGGACTGTACGTATTGTTGGAACTACCCACCCTACCCTTCCCTCCACCCTCTTTACAAGTATACCTCCCCCTATACCCATTTGGATACCGACTAAGTACAACTACAAACTATCTTTGGTCACGTTATGACATTTCGTTAATAGGAACTTTATTTTTATTTATATTAAAAATTTTTCCTTCCCCTTTTTTTAGTATACCTTCAAGTTCCGTGGATCTTGTCCGTTTTGTCAGAAATTGGTTAAAATTTTCAACGATGTTTTTTTTTTCAATGACGTTTTGATATCATTGGTTATTAGTTCTGTCACACAAGCACAATATTCCTAAACGGATATTAAGTCATCTTATCATAACTATCGGGTCTTTATCTGCAAGTGTAAATACCAGTTGGCTAAAAACTGTTCCTATTTAAAAGGTTCTATTAAATTACTCCTTTCTTATCAAGAAAAAAATTTTGTTTTAAGTGTAAAATAAATCCAACTTTATTCGATATGTTTTAACTAGAAGAAGTGGTTTTTATTGTCGTTATAAAAGACATAATAAGGATCTATTTGACGTAAAAACATCCTAAAGATCCGAAACGAACATTTAACTCTACTCCGTCATCTATGTCAGTACCTTTTTCTGTCTTCCTTTATCTGTTTAGTCAACAGTCACGGGTCCCGGAGACTAGGAAAGAACTGGTACTTTGGCTTCACAAGTTGTATGTGGACGGTTTTCCGAATACTTCTACCTCCGAGTTATTTCCTTACATTTGTCGTTATTGGTCTACACCTTGTTGTTACCGTCCGAGAAGGTAAGCTTGAAATTGAACAACGAAGTTGAAGTAGACTATTTCTGTTTTAGACGTGACTTTAGGAACAAACTGTTCGAGTGTACAAAGAGAATGTCAGACTATTAAAAGAGTTGACAGGAAATGTCTAAAAATTGTCGTATGAATTTTGAAGATGATAAGTTTTCAGTTAGTACTCGAAGTAACATTGTAAAATGTTTTTACACAAGGAAGGAGGGTATGGAGGAGATTAAAATAAAAAAGTTTCTAGACTATTGAATTATGGACTGTTAACCTAGGTGTCTCTATTTGTATTACTGATTTTGTTGAATTGATTTTGTTAAGGTTTCACGGTAATCGTCTCCAGTGTATTTTTACAATGTACCATGAAAGTTACGATATAAGACCTTCTTGTCAATCCAGAGGTTTCGTACCCGTAAGTTTGTCCGGTACTTGTCCGTTTAATAGTTACTGATTACTTAAGTTACCCTCCGGATGTCCAGTTCTATAAGTCACTAATACACCGGATGGGAATGTCAAAAAGACATTCTATAAAAATTTAAAGACATAATGTCCCAAAAAAAAGTTTATAGTTTATATTCTCTTTCAGATCCAATTTTCAGAGAATCCATAAAAGTTACCAAAGACTTAATAGACAGCCTTCGAGACTGAATGAACATATCTCAAACTATATACATAGCTTGTAATTTAGGTTTAACACCAAATATAGTTTTAAATACAATTCGTTTCGGTTCAATGAACTGGAAACTAGACAGTTTCACAAGGAGTTCATACGAAACTCTACGAAAGCGGGTCAAAGTATCGCAAGTAAGAGTTGACAGTAGTGTCCTTCTTGTGTATCCTGGACGTCGTTCCGTATTTGTAACCTTCTCTGAACTACAGACCGTCTACTTCACGAAGTATTTATCGTCCACCTTCAAGATGTAGAAAGGGAGACACAAAGGTAAACTAAGAGGTTGTTACGTCGAGTCGTCTCTCACACAGTCCTAATCCATTCAGCGAAGCCATGTACAGTCGTACCACGAGAAGACTACATGACTTAAACTCGACAGGGTACTGTCTCCCATGGTCCCTATTCGTAAATTCTCGAAAGACCACGACAAGACTCTTATATAGGAAGTCAAGGACTTATTACACAAAGTGTCAACCCTGTGAATCTCAAAGAAATAACATTGAGAGTCTCCAATCGACTCTAAGGTCCAATGATACGACTCGAGACGCTTTAAAGGGACCCTCAAAGTAGACTTTTGTCAAATCAACAGTTTAGACACCGAAGGAGTTCAGTTTTAAGTACTATTTGAAGTTATAAAGGGTAGTGAAGTACATCACTTACATTGTGACGTAAGTTCGATGACCGACGTTTTTTCTGTAGTCTCCAAACGGGGACTTCTAAAAAGGGTTTCCGAGAACATTTTCTACTTTGTAAAATTTCTTGTTGTTACCATTGCTATTTTAGTTTTAGACAATGGTGTGATGTCTCGTGTTTACGAGCCGGTCGATATGTCAATAAGGTAGATTGTGAACATAGTTATAAATAAGGTAGATTTGTATTTTGTTCCCGAACATCCTCCAGGTGATTCTAAAGTTTTCGTAGTACGGACGGACAGGTGACTCTTACCGTTTAAAGGAAGTCAAGAAACGGGGATAGAGGTGACAAGACTTTCTCCTGTTTTTAATGTGAAAGTTCGAGATTTTCGTCAACACCACTAACTACCTTTTTTCTTGTTTGAAGGAGTTAACCAGGATTACTCTGTCTATAAGGGTATTGTCCGTGACTAAAACGGTTGGTGTATAAATTCCGGGTTCTTCTCGTCTCACACATCGGACCCCTATAAAGACATTTTCAGATCTTCGTTGTTGAAAGTAAAACCTACTTTTAGGTGATCTGTGTTACATTCGGACCGACGTTGTCATGAGGTACAAATTAGGGGTAAAGAGTCAATAATATCACACTTTAAAGACGTACTCGAAGTATTCCGTCTTTCGGATGTTTAAGGAGAGAGTCCGACACTCGAAGTAGTTGTTTGGAGTGGTTGTGTCCGTCCACGAGAAGGGGACGCTACAGGTGGTGTAGTCACTACTACTTTTTCTTCACTCTCAGAGAGTGAAGGGACTCCCAAAGAAGGGCTTACGTCGAGAGTGTCTAGAGATCGTAGACAAAGACGACAAAACCTTGTCTTGTTACACAATCGACGACAACAGAGTTTCACGAAAGAGTCTTAGAGAAGTGGTCTTGACTGGACCGTGAGATCGTCGTGAACTTTCAATAGTCCTTATTTTTCTGAAAAAACCTAAAGTAGTCGAAGTACCGGCAGGTCTCCATACAAAACAATAGGGTATTCTTAGTTTTAAAATCTATTTCTACAATTCATAAGAAACAAAAGGAAGAGAAGTTCTCAATTTCCATTTAACAGAAGTAGGACGAGAAGTGGGTGAGGAACGACGACGATTCAGTGAAGTCAGCACAGGCTGAGACACGCTGGGGTATCTGTCGTCGGGTGGGCCGAGGGGGCAGGGACCCTAAGAGGTCCGTTCCTGTGACCTCACCCAACGGTAAAGGAAGAGGTTACGTACTTTCACTTCTCACTTTCACTTCAGCGAGTCAGCACAGGCTGAGAATCGTCAGGGTACCTGAATCCGTGACCTTAAAACTCGCAACGACAATAAAGGAATACAAACCAAGGACAAGTTTTCAAAGTAGTTGTCCAGTTCCGGAAAATTTTTCCGCAAGTCTTCAACTCAGTGATTGTGCTAGTGATGAAAAGACAAAGTGACAGAGTTAAAGTAGAAGTGAGTTAGGAAAGTAAACAAAAGACACAGATGATACGCCTAATAAGTTTACCGGCCATTCTAGCTTATAATAACGATAACGTAATAGAGCCTCTTGCCAGGGTATTCCTGATTAAGACGTCTAGTATGTTCAAAGTTTCACAAACCGTGTGCCGGCTATTACAAATAAATCAACTAATCCATAAAATAGAAGATTCAGACGAGCGGATGTCAAGTGGTGGATGAAGACCGTAGACCGGTCTAGGGTGCCCTTGGACTTCTTCCGGTCCAGTCTGACGTACGAGAAGGCGCACGTCGACCCCCGTCGCATCTTCAAGTCTCAGCAGACGGACGGCCGGACGGGTCGGGGTGGTGGGGAGAGGGGGGTAGGCGGGAGCGGACGAGTCTCGTCGGACGGGCGAGAAGTCCCGGTTCCTCCCTTCTTATCAGGAAAATTATTTTACACGACTCTGTTACTTATCGGGCAAGTTTTCTTACTTCAACCTTGAGATGAAGTGTAGTAAATGTTTATAGTGAAGTTTTACCTCATTTCTGGAGTTATATGGTCGACTTTTATATTTTGAATATCTTCTGTCGTTTCTCATTCAGAATACTAGAACCTAATCCGTTATCAAAGAATCCTGGGGTTTACGTGTTCGTTGTTTTCCTTTTTACTGCTAAGAAGTTTTAAGTTTTGTAAACACGAAGTTTCCTGTGGTAGTTCTTTCATTTTTCCGTTGGGTACCTTACCCCGACGGTCTTTATAAACGTTTAGTATATATACTTTTCCTAAAATAGACGTTATATTTCTAGGGACCACGAATCAGTGAGTCAGTACAGACTGGGAAACACTGGGGATCCTGAGAAACACTGTGACACCTGACATCGGGTGGTCCGAGGAGACAGGAACCCCTAAGAGGTCCGGTCTTATGACCTCACCCAACGGCACAGGAGGAGGTCCCCTAGAAGGGTTGGGTCCCTAGCTTCGGTCCAGAGGGTACGACGTCCACCTGGGAAACGGTAGAATCGGTGGTCCCTTGGGGTTCTTATGACTTGACCTATCGGATAGGAAAGAGGTTACCTAGAAGGGACGTAACGTCCGTCAGAAATGGCCAACTCGATGATATTTCTTAGGAATGTTAAGTTATTTTTTCTGTGTTGATTGGTTTACTTTTTTACCCGTTTCCTAGACTTACTGGTAAAGAGGTTTCTTCTATATGTCTACAGGTAATTCGCGTACTTTTCTACGAGTTCCAGTGACTAGTAGTCAAGTCAAGCCAAGTCAGGGAGTCAGTACAGACTGAGAAACACTGGGGTACCTGACGTCGTACGGTCCGGAGGGACAGGTAGTGGTTGAGGGTCTCGAAAAAGTTTGAGTACAGGAAGTTCAGCCACTACGGTAGGTTGGTAGAGTAAGAAACAGTAGGGGAAGAGGAGGAGGAAAGTTAGAAAGGGTCGTAGTCCCAGAAAAGTTTACTCCGTCGAGAAGTGTAGTCCACCGGTTTCATAACCTCGAAGTCGAAGTTGTAGTCAGGAAGGTTACTTATAAGTCCTGACTAAAGGAAATACTAACTGACTAACCTAGAGGAACGTCAGGTTCCCTGAGAGTTCTCAGAAGAGGTTATGGTGTCAAGTCTTCGTAGGTAAGAAGTCACGAGTCGAAAGAAATACCAGGTTAAGAGTGTAGGTATGTACTGGTGACCTTTTTGGTGTCGAAACTGATCTACCTGGAAACCACCGTTACATTACAGAGACGAAAAATTATACGACAGACCCAACCAGTATCGAAAAGAAGGTTCCTCGTTCGTAGAAATTAAAGTACTGAAGTCAGTGGTAGACGTCACTAAAACCTCGGGTTCTTCTATTTTAGACCGTGACAAAGGTAACAAAGAGGTAGACAAACGGTACTGCACTACCCTGGTCTATGGTACTAGAAACAAAGGACCTACAACTCAAAATTCGGTGAATAGTAGCCCCTTCACGTTTACTCTTTTGTTACTTTATAATGAAATGGGGGTGATCCTACCGATATTAGTTTTCGTGTCTATTATTGTTCACAGCACCTCTTACTCTTCTTTAACCGTGAGAGTAAGTAACGCCCACCCTTTCATTTTACCACGTCGGTAAAACCTTTGGCTAGACCGTCAAGGAGTTTTCCACTTTGTGTCTTGATTGTATATTGGGTCGTTAAGGTGAAGTTTCACATACGGGCTCTTTTTACTTTTGGATATAGGTGTATTTTTCTTACAAATATCGGTGTGACACATATTGTCGATCTTGTACCCTTTGGTCTAACAACGGGATTACCAGACCCTCGCTCGCTGTTCTTACTTCTGTCTTGTGTTTTAGACCACGGTACCCAGTCCTCTGGACGTCGGAGGTGACCTGACTCCACGTCTCAGGTGAGCCTCAGGTCCAAAATAAGGATTCATGTCTGATGTTCTTAAAGAAACCGGAATAGAAAGAGTTCTGTATAAGACAAAGTCACTGTATGAGGATTTACAGTACCTAATGTGACTGTATCAGGTCTAAAGGAATAAAAATAGGGTCCGGTAAAGGAAAAACCCGTTCAGAGCTCTTGTTAGTCGTTCACACATCCGTCGCAAGTACGGACCGCGGGTGGGCCACGAGGTTTCAGGTACGGAAGTACTAGGGTCAGTATGAGGGAGACCCAGACCGGAACCCCAAACATTGTTCCGATAATAAGATTCTTTTTGCACTTTCTATTAATAATTGTATCAAAGAATTATACACGACAAAAAGGTCTAAGATAAAGACACCTTAAAGAGTTCCGACTCTTTTATGCAATAATCCTTAAGGGTGATGTGGTCTACCAGTTTGGGTTTTCTACTCACCTATTTCTTTTACACCATATTTACTTTATAATAAGTCAGTATTTACCTTATTCTCGGTCGGTCTTTACCGATAATAAGTCGGTACTTTTATTTACTTCATGACTATATACGACGTTGTACCTACTTAGAATTTCTACAATACAATTTACTTACCTCGGTCGGTGTTTTCTGGTGTATAACACACTAATGTAAATATACTTTATAGGTTTGGTCCGTTTGGGTATCTCCGTCCTTCGTCCTATCACCTACGGATTCCAATCCCCCTACGTCTCTTACCCCCCACTACCGATTTCACATATCCTAAAGAAAAAAACAACAAACAAATAAATAAAAATTAGCTTCCTATTAACTAAATGTCATAACCAACCTAAAGACAGTATGTAGTTGTACTTAATCGGTATCAACATATGTACAGGGGAGGGAGAACTTGGAGGGAGGATAGAGGGTGTGAAAGGGTAGGGAGATCCAACAATGTCTCGGGGTCAAACTTAAAGGACCTCTTATTACTTTTACAAAATTCAATCAACACCATTATCATCGTGTTGAGACACTTATGTGATTTTTGGTGATTTAACAAGTGAAGTTTGCCCACTTAACATACCATATATTTGACATAGAGTTATTTCGATAATTTTTACATTTTCTTAGTTGTTATATTACTCTCGTTCTTTCGTTCTCAGGAGTTGGACGGGTCGGTCAGTGTGTCAAAGAGAAATTTGTAGTAAGATAGACGGCGAAGATCGTTGAGACACTACCTCCTTGATGGAGAAAAATCTCTATAACGTCAACACACTGTTTGGGATAGAGGTTTTCCTTTCTTCCCTTGGTCGAATCCATGGATGGATACGGTCCGAGAGGTGTGTAGTAGAGTAAATTAGGAACTTTATGGGACATTTCTTTCATAATAATGGGTCAGAATGTCAATTCCTTTGGGCCGAGTCTCTTCGTATGATATACAGGGTTCTGTGTGTCGATGTTGTGCTGATTCGTCTTAAACTTGAGTCAGACAAACTGAGGTAACGACCTCGGGAAAGAGGTTACGGCGGGATCACGGGTCGTAGACTCAGGACACAGGGTCGACGGCTTGTACGGGGAGGGGTCGGGGTCCGGCGACGAGACACTGCCAAAGGACGGGGAAGAGGGACGTGACATGTGTCTCCTGTTTCTGAGCACGACCGTGGTGCGGTCGACCGGACTAAGGGGTCTTCTTCTTTAAGGTCACGGTCCCTTCGGGCGGACACGGATTCCTTCGGGACCCCCCGGGTCTCCTTACCTCTTTTTGTGGGTGAGGGGTGCCGTTTACCCGGTCTGGTCTCTGAGATGGGACGGGCGTCTCCCTTGTGGACTCTCCCCGCCCGTCTCGGGTCGGGAGGGTTCCCTTGAGTCCCGATCTTAGGAGTGGAACCTCGTCTTCCGAGACGTCACTCCCCGTAAGAGATCACTCTCGTCAGTCCTCCAGACCGGACACGACCCTCGGGTCTGAGACCTAGAGGTTTGGTCGGGTCTCCAAGTAAGGGTTAGGAATCGGGAAGGACTCTCCACCAGGGTCGTCCAAACCCTACCGGGTGGACCGTAGGTGTTGGGGAAGGGTAGTGACTGACACTAGACTCGACCCTCTTCCCCGAAAGGGATCCTTCCCTCTACCCGGTCTTCCTTCTATCCCTACGTCTTCTACTCCGCCCCGCCCCTCCACCCCCCCCGCCCATGACTCAGTGGTGTCAGTAGAAATGGACTGTCGGTCCGGAACTCCCGTCCCGAAAAGACGAACCGGGTCGGTTAACCGGGGATCCCATCGGACCACCCTACTCCGGTCACTGAAGACCCACCTCGACCGAGGAGAATTTCTCCCTCTCAACATGGTCTGAGTCGGACTCGACGTCCCAGTACCAGTTCTACTCTCCATTCCTCCCAAGGAGGAGACTCAGACTCTCTCTCCGTGGACTCCTTCCTCCATAACCCGCGACTTTGTCCCGTCTCTCGATCTGACACCTCACCCCCGCCGGACCCCCTTCCACTCTACCCGGCTTCACCTCAGGCCCGTACCCCGGTCCGACCCCTTTCTCCCCACCCAAGACTCTACCCTGCCCTCGATCCAGTCCCCGATGCCCATCCAGGTCCACAACTTTCACTCAGCTCTCCTACCTATGTCTAGACCTCTTACGTAAACCCCCAACCCGGGTGAGTTCCCCTTCCAGTACCCCTGACTCTGTCTTACCGTTAGTGAGTCCCTCTACCCTTTTGGACAGGGTCCCCCTCTTACCTCAGGTCTCCAACTCCACCCGACCCCCGACCCCCGACGACCCTCCGAACTGAGAGACAGGGTGCCCCGCACCAGTGAGGAGAGGGGAAAGGACTCTTCAGAGGGGAAGTCTTCCGAGAAGATCGTAACCCTCACCGGACGTGACCCTTGGTCGTCCCAGGGACGAGGAGGAGTCACCCACCGGGGACTTCTGGGGAAAAGAAGACTCTCGAAGTCGACACGATGGTCGTGTTTCTGACCTGATTCCCCTAAGAGTGGACGGTTTTTAGGATTTCGATCAAGTCCCCGTAGTCACACGGTGTCGAGGACCGACAAGGGAAATCTCGTTCGCTGTGGTTCCTTCGGTGTGTCTGAGAGAAAGTCCCAAGGTCTGAGAATCCCCTTATAGAGACATGTGGTCTTATCAATAAACCTATCCTCTTTTGGTTCAGTGAGACCTGAATGCAATACATAATTGATACCAAAAGTTAGAACTGACGTGTAATCTTTTGTGTCTTACAAAACTTTTTTGATGACACTCTGACTTCTTCTTGTTGTCCTGATCGTTCAAGGACACCCCGTACTCCTCAGTAACTCTTTCACCAGTGTTAAGGGGATGAGGGGAAGGGGCTTCCCTTGAGACGATGTGTGTGTGTGTGTGTGTGTGTGTGTGTGTGTGTGTGGGAGAGTGTTTACGTGTGTTAAGGTTTCTTAAGTCTGTAGGAGTCCGAGGGGTCAGGGTGGAGTACGAGTTTGTGTGTTCTCTTAGTTTGTGTTCTTGTGTTCGTTGGTTTAAGAGAGACTTTGAGTTCGTTTACGTATGTATAGTAAGAGGGAGGAGGTTTGTGTCCGGTTGTGCGTGACAAAGATGTTGTAGAGAGTGAAAAGACACTCTAAGTAGGTGTGTAAATGAGTCCCTGGATGTGACAGGGCGTTGTATGAGTAACGTGTATTTTAGTGTTTGTTACGTGTCAATGTGTCCCGTTATTGGCGTCTGAGCGTTGGTGCCGTCAAAATAGTATCTGTTGGAGTTTGTGTGTGTGTGTAAGTGGGAGTCTTCGTCCGTGTAATGGGAGGTTATCCTTCGACGTTTGTTGGTCCTAAAAGATTAGTGTAGGTGTGTGCACTTGTAAGTGTTAGTGTGTTGATTTCGATCGTATCAAGTGTGTAGCAAGTATAGGGTGTGTTGTGTCTGTGTCTGTGTTAGTGTTTGTGTACAAATGTTGGCGTGTAACCTATCTGTGAGGACTGGAATAGTGAGGGTGAGTAGGTGTGTCTGTTCGAGTCGGGTCCATCCCGTCCCATGTCTCGGGGTCGGGGATAAGGAAAGAGACGGGGTCCTTAGGACTAGAACCCCGAAAACAACCGGTGAGGGTCGACGGAACCGAAGATACTCCTGAACCGATTCATAAAGGTCCTGGGACTTATGCTCAGATAGGAACAGTGTCGGGTCCTCCCGGAGGTGTGGAGGGGCCACGGGTTCGCGTATCACCACCACCCTCGACCGTACAGTCCCGACTGCCGCCGGCTCCGGGACGTTCTACGCCCGGTAGTCCACTCGACCACACCCTCCCCGGAGTTAGGAAGTGGAGGTCAAACGAAGCAACCCACTTTTTTCTTTTCCTCACCCCAATGTCTGTTGGGAATCTGTTCACTCGTATTGGGTGACCCAGAGAATCGGGAATCAATAACAAGGAGTTTTTTGACGTAGGAGACTCTGAATTAACATTGAACACAAGAAAACCCTTATTTTCTTCTCTTCCCAATACGATCGGTCTTTCCCGGTTCTCCACAAGACTGGAGACGCTGGGACCTCGGGAAGACGTAGTGGATGCAATGAGTCCAGAGAGACCCTCCTTTGAGGTGAAACGGGTCAAACCAATAGGACGTGTAAGGGTGTAATGGTCACCCTTAAGGTCCTATCTCGGACACCGGTCCCGTCCACCCTTTTCCGTCACGTACTGAGACCCTCACTGACGTCGGAGAGACCTATGGTCCATTGGTAGGACCTTCGGTCGCTGATGCAGCCCCCAGCTCACTACTGTAAGTCCTTACTCTTCCTCCCGACCATGACACTTGACCCCGGGTACGCTTAGGGTTTCAGGGTGTCCATTCAGAGTCCTCTCCCTACCTCGTTTTCCGTTCCTCCTTCTTAATTCTCCTCATCTCCTACCCGACGACGGTAACACAGTCTCGGGTAAGTCTGAGTGAGAGAGTACGTTAAGTTAGGACGTTCAGACCAGGGGGTCGACTGTCTCTACTGGCTCCGAGTCTCGAGTCCCATTATGTCTTTCACCTTCTAGGGTTTGATTATTACTGGTAAACAACAACAGGCTGAGAAAACACTGGGATACCCGACCTTGGACGGTCTAAGGAGACAGGTACCCTAAGAGGTCCGTTCTTATGACCTCCCCTATCGGTAAGGGAAGAGATCCCTTAGAAAGGTTAGGTTCCTAGGTTGGGTCCAGAGAACGTAACGTACGTCTAAGAAATGTCAGACTCGGTGGTCCCTCCGGTCCATGATGAAATTCGATATTTTATTTATTATTATCATCATCGACAGTAAGCACTTGTGAAGGATACACAGACCGGGACACGATTCCCGGATACACACGTAATAAAGTAAACTGAGAGTGTTGGGATATTATGAACATAAAAAGGATAAATGTTTGGTTCTTTGACCCGAGTCTCTATAATTCACTGACTGGATTCCAAGAGGATCCTCCTTCACTGTTTCGAGGAGTTTTAGTTCCCTCATGAACCGCGGTTACGAGTTAAAGATTTAGTCTTAGACCTTCTCTTGGACCGGGGGTCAAGACCCCGAACATCCTGTTTTTCTAGGAAACGGACTGCGGGGTGGTGTACGGAGTAAAAAACGGAATTCACCTTTGATTTGGACTCTAAAGGGATGTTTGTGATAGGATTTGTTTTGGTTTTTTAATTGTCATCGTCGCGTTTCATCCACAGAAATCTATACCGGAGTTTGAATGAATCCCCAAGAGACCACGGAGTCTACCATTTCTTATACGGACGTTACGTCCTCTTGGACCCAGTCCTTCTAGGGGTTCTTATGGGTAAGGTCATAAGAACGGGCCTCTTAAAGTACCCGTCTCCTCGGACCACCCGATGTCAGGTTCCACAACGTTTCTCAGTCTGTGTTGACTCGCTGATTTTGAGAGTGAAAAGTTCGAATGAATCTTTACCCCAAAATTTAAGACAGACTTTGTTTTACAGAACCCGAGACATCGACTCGAGAGATACGACCCTAAAGGAATTCCCGGAAGAAAGTCAGTACCCCTTTTGGATGAGGGACAGAGGGAGTCACGTTTTTATTCTCTTCTTCTTGACTGCGTCGTCATTCTCTTCGGCTCCAATCTCCACCCCGCCGTCAGCCAGACCCGAGGAACCCGCGTGCTTCTTTGACCAAAAGGACCTTTATCAAAGATGACACTCCATTTGTCCTTACTCTACAGTGTACCTACTCCCGGTGCAACGCGGACACAGACAAGGTCCAACCAGGTGTGGATACAGTCCTTCGACCCGGACTTCGATTTGTTCAAGGAGGTCATACTACTGTTGTGGACCATGAAGTAGTTGTCTTTTGCGATGGCGCGGTCCCTCTAATTCCGGTTGGGTCTCGAAGATCCGATAAGGTACTTGGGTTCTCTTTTCCCGTTCTTACGATATTTAGAAAAGATGGTCAGGGAACCGTTCCACTGAAGGAGGAGGAAGGAGAGGGGTGGTAGGGGGCGACGGTGGGGTCCCAGTCCTTTTTTGTCCAGACCGGTTTTCAGTGGATCGTTCGATCCGCTGGTAGGTAGTCCGGTGGAATGAGGATGGACTGTGAGAATACTAACCAGATAGAAGGAAGATTGTGGGGGATTCTTACAACGGTGGGCTCGGGATCACGGGTCGAGGTAGAGAAGACAGGGCACACCTGGTTAGTAGGTAAGGAACCAATTCGTCATCTTCCTTCCCCTTAGTGGTCCATTAGGTTAGGAACCATTACTTAGTCAGAAGGACCTAACTTCATTTACAGAAGTGGAAATTTAATTTACTTCCTCTCTAGACCCCCTCTTCTCTTTTAAATCCTCCACCTTTGAGGGAGGGGGAAAAGGAAGGTAGATGAAGGAGAATCAGGGGCGGGAGAAGTTTCCTAGCAGGTCTCTTGGGTCTTCAGGACGGAGACCGAGATACTGAAAGTTCAATGAAGGGGAACGAGAAGAGATGTCGAGTTTTCGGACTTTCTTAATTTGACGTCGGTGAACTACAGGAAAATGCTAAGAATGAGGTGGTTCCACTCACTCCGTTTCAGGGTTCTATCCCTACTTTCGCCCAGACACGAGTTGGATCTGGGGACCCTAACAGGGGAGGAATGGTCCTGGAAGAGGGTTACAGGTTCCGAAGTGGAGGGACCTCAAGGGAGTGGGGACGAAGTTGGAACGGATGGGGTCCGGGGATGACTCCGGGGAAGGATGTGTGACACGGGAGATAGACTACGAAGGTAGGTCGTCCGAGTGGACGACTTCCCTCCCTACGACTCGGTTCCTCCTCATTTCTACTAGTCCCTACACTACTTACTCCTGCGACCTGTGATGTTCAGGGAAGACCTCAGGGAAGTCTACCTGTACTAGAAGTGTCGATTACTCATTCCGACTAGACCTGGTCTGGAACTCAGATGGGGAAAGAGTTTGTGTGTCTTGTCTCTTTCCCTTGAAACTAATGACTCATCAAGGATACACGGTCCACGGTACGATTCGTAACAGGTTCCTACTAGTGTAAATTACGGTACTAGTGAACCTTCCAGTCAAGTCAAGTCAAGTCAAGTCAGCGAGTCAGCACAGACTGAGACGCTGGGGTACTTAACGTCGTGCGGTCCGGAGGGACAGGTAGTGGTTGAGGGCCTCAAGTGAGTCTGAGTGCAGGTAACTCAGTCACTACGGTAGGTCGGTAGAGTAGGAGCCAGCAGGGGAAGAGGAGGACGGGGTTTAGGGAGGGTCGTAGTCTCAGAAAAGGTCACTCAGTTGAGAAACGTACTCCACCGGTTTCATGTGACATTAAGTCTCAGTACAATGGTCACTCCCCCGACTCCGAGTCTCTTCAGTACGTTGAGTCTAAGTGTGTTCGACCCGTTCCCGACCTTGTGCATCCAGACGTCCTGCGGAGGACCCTACGTCTTAACGTACCACCGACTTCGGTACCCGAAAGGACGATCTAACGTGTACAGTAACACTCTTTCAGGGAAAAAAGACCCACAAGTAAAAGGTTTGATTTTCATTCGTTACTTGGGAAGGAGTGTCTCCAATCAATTCCACGGCACACACTTCATGTGTCTGAAGGGTCCAACGAGTTACCATTTCTTAGACGGACGTTACGTCCTCTGGGTTCTTTGCGTCCAAGGTAGGGACCCACACCTTCTAGGGTACCTCTTCCTTCACCGTGGGGTGAGGTCATAAGAACGGACCTCATAAGGTACCTGTCTCATTGGACCATCCGATGACAGGTACCCCAACGTTTTCTCAGTCTGTGCTGACTCGTACGTACTTCATAGGTGGTGTATGACGTCCTCCGGGCAAAGGGGGGAAAAACCTGACCCTAACGACGACCGTTGAGTCTTCTGACTGAACCACGGAGGGTGTGATGGGGGGGGGCGTTGGGACGAAGGGAGAGATGTGGTGATGTCGAAAAGGCTCTAGCGGCCACCAAAACTGGTCGAAGGGTTTCGGGAATTGCGGTCGGACTTCGGACCGTGGTAGGCAGACCCGAGGTTCCACCTTTTCCATCACTCTCTACCCGGACACCAAGTCTAAAGGATGGCCTACCCGCTTTGGTTGAGGTGGGATGCGTGGGAGTGGCGTCTGAAACAGTAGTAGAGGCGGAGTCGGTTCCGCTGCGCAGAGTAGTGGAAACTCGGGGACGAGAGGGTTCTGTTCTACCTGCGCGAGGCGAGTCACGCAATATGGTCGCGGTGGTTCCACCAAGACCGCACGTTGCTCAGGAAGACCCTCGCCCTGCCGTAGGTGCCGCCCCAGAGGTAGTGTCTGTACGGGAGGGCGGTGTAGATGATGGGGTCGGTGGTGGAGGGGTCGCCGTTCCCGCAGGACGACCGGAGGATGTGGCACCCGTTTCTGAGGGAGAAGAAGCGTAGGTACGTCGTCCTGGTCCACCACCTATAGCAGGACTCCCTGGACCGCCGCCACGTGGTCTAAGGGTTCCTCCTAGACGTTGCGTACACGGGGAGAAGACACGAGTTCGTGACCAGAGACCTGGGGGAGAAGTACCCGCGGAAGTGGCTCAAGTGTGGAATAGTCAAACACCTGATAAGCGTCGTTGAAAAGGTCGGTCTCCCGGCGTAGGTGAAACGACCGCTCGTGTGGACGGACGGGGTACGGACCTATCTGTGTCGATAGTTCAGGCCGGAGGTCCATCGGTTCTTGTAGGTCCGACGGCACCTGTTTCTCTAGTGACTCTCTATCTTGGGAAGTGGTTGTCAGTGTTAGTAAAGATTGGGATTCTCTTTAGGGACTCCCTTAGACCGTCCCTCGGCGGACACTCCACCCTCACCTCCGTCTCTGGGACCGGTCTGCAGTTACAATCAAAGGGACCGGGTGTTTGTCCTAGGAGGTTTATGGTCTGTTTCTAGGGTCGACCTTTAATTAGGGGAAAGGACGAAGAGAGAGGACGTTCGGGAACTCTTCCTAGTCGTCTCAATCCCATAAACCTCCCTATCCCCTTTTTTTAGTTCCTACCTTCATGATCTTAGTCTGGAATCGAACTTATTAGTCAAGTCAAGTCAAGTCAGCGAGTCAGCATAGGCTGAGAAACGCTAGGGTACTTAGCGTCGTGCGGTCCGAAGGGACAGGTAGTGGTTGAGGGCCTCAAGTGAGTCTGAGTGCAGGTAGCTCAGTCACTACGGTAGGTCGGTAGAGTAGGAGACAGTAGGGGAAGAGGAGGACGGGGGTAAGGGAGGGTCGTAGTCTCAGAAAAGGTTACTCAGCTGAGTACTCCACCGGTATCATAACCTCAAAGCCGAAATCGCAGTAAGGAAGGTTTCTTTAGGGTCCCAACTAGAGGAAGTCTTACCTGACCAACCTAGAGAAACGTCAGGTTCCCTGAGAGTTCTCAGAAGAGGTTGTGGTGTCAAGTTTTCGTAGTTAAGAAACCACGAGTTGGAAGAAATGTCAGGTTGAGAGTGTAGGTATGTACTGGTGTCCTTTTTGGTATCGGGACTGATCTGCGTAGAATCAACCGTTTCATTACAGAGACGAAAACTTATACGACAGATCCAACCAGTACTGAAAAGAATGTTCCTCATGCACAGAAAATCAAAGTACCGACGTTAGTGGTAGACGTCACTAAAACCTCGGGGGTTTTATGTCAGACTGTGACAAAGGGGTAGATAAAGGGTACTTCACTACCCTGGTCTACGGTACTAGAAACAAAAGACTTACAACTCGAAATTCAGTTGAAAAAGTGAGAGGTGAAAGTGAAAGTAGTTCTCCGAAAACTCAAGGAGAAGTGAAAGACGGTATTCCCACCACAGTAGACGTATAGACTCCACTAACTATAAAGAGGGACGTTAGAACTAAGGTCGAACACAAAGAAGGTTAGGTCGTAACGAATACTACATGAGACGTATCTTCAATTTATTCGTCCCACTGTTATATGTCGGAACTGCATGAGGAAAAGGATAAACTTTGGTCAGTCAACAAGGTACAGGACAAGATTGACAACGAAGGACTGGACGTATGTCTAAAGAGTTCTCCGTCTAGTCCACCAGACCATAAGGGTAGAGAAAGTCTTAAAAGGTGCCAAATGACACTAGGTGTGTCAGTTTCCGAAACCGTATCAGTTATTTCGTCTTTATACAAAAAGACCTTGAGAGAACGAAAAAGGTACTAGGTCGTCTACAACCGTTAAACTAGAGACCAAGGAGACGGAAAAGATTTTGGTCGAACTTGTAGTCCTTCAAGTACCAAGTGTATAACGACTTCAGACCGAACCTCTTAAAACTCGTAATGAAATTATCACACACTCTACTCACGTTAACACACATTATCATTGTTTTATAGAACGTATTATCATTGTTCGTTTTCTCTTTCCAAAGTTGTTGTGGGTTTAAAGACTGTAGATGTTAATCTTCGGGGCTTTCCTTGTCTGTTTGAGTTTGGTGTCGTGACAATTTTGTGTCTAATCGGTGTACTTGGGTGTCACGTCGTTTGGGGTAGTAACTCACGGACTCGGTCCCCCGGGTGTAGAATCAAGTCGACCTCAGTCCCACCTACTCTCTATTGTCAAGAAAAAACGAGAAAAGACTCGGACGTTTTACCCTGGACCGAAGGATCTGTAAAGGACCAGGTACCTGAAAAAGAGAGACGGGACTAGAGGAGTAGTGGTTAATCTTGAGTGGAGGGACGGAGACGGACAGGTCAGGCGTGTAGGGGGATCTTCCTATGGTTAGTGTAAGACCTGCAAGGGAGGTGTGAGACGAGGAGTAATTGTGGACGGACAGGAAGGTCCGGATCGACTTGCACAAGGGAGAGGGGTCTAGGAAAGAATTACTGGTTTGAATCTGGGGGTTCCTGGAGAAAGGAAACCTGGTGTTGGAAAAGATGGACCTCAGGGTTTGTAGACCTGACACCTAGAAGACCATGATGATGGAGACTAAATAGGCTCATCTGTCTTCATTTATTTCGCCATTTGGGAGAGTGACCTCTCGAAAGGATGGTCCTCCTGAGGTCTAGTCGTACGACAGAACTTTTACCGTATAAATATCCTTCTTCCCTATCCCCCTCCTTTGTAAAAGAATGACGTAAACCAGATAGCAATTTTGGGGTCGGATGAATTAAACCCAATAGATACATGGAGATCTAATCAGGCCTCTTCCGCTACCGTGGGGTGAGGCCATGAGAACGGACCTTTTAGGGTACCTGTCTCCTCGGACCATCCGACGTCAGGTACTCCAGTCAGTCCCGAAAAAGGTTAAGTCCCCGACCTTAAGTTTGGGTTTGATGGAATCCCTTTTCCGTTACGAAACCGAGCGTATAGACTTTTCAGGTCCTACTTCGAAGGAAGTGGTTCTGATTGACCCAAGTCCTTGACTACTCAGTAGTAATTCGAAGAGAGAAAGGTGGAGAACTGAGACGAAAGGATTCAATCCCAGGTATGACTCAACTCACTACAAGGGGTTTCAAGTATAGCTGGGTTTTGGACACTTCCACCAAAACAAACCTTTATCAGAACCGTCTACATTAGTTCAATTCTACTCCGGTATGACCTAAACATTGACCACAGGACTATTTTCCCTTTAAACTTGTGTTTGTATGTGTCGCCCTTCTGTCGGTACACTTCTACCTCCGTCTAACCTCACTACGTGGATGTTCGGTTCCTTACGGTTCCTAACGTCCTTGGAGGTGTTTGATCCTCCTCCGTGTATTGTCTGAGACGGCGTCTCGCGAGGCTTCCTTGGTCGGAACACTGTGACCAGAACCTGAAGATCAGGGGTCTCGACCCTCTTTTATTTAGAGACGACAAAATTAGGTGGATTAAAATACCATTAAACAAAGTCGTCGGGATCCTTAGATTATGTCGAAGGAAGCAAGAAGACCGTTCTTTATGTCAGTCTTCGTTGAGGTTCTAATATAGAAGTATCCAACGGTAAGTTCCCCTTTCTTTCCCGAAGAAAGAGGGTCCAAAAAAATCAACGATTCAGCACCGGGTGGGAAACGCTGGGGTAGTTCAAGGGTAGTTCATCGGGTAGTTCAAGGAGACAGGTTCCCTAAAGAGTCCGTCCTTATGACCTCAACTAACGGCAAAGGAAGAGATCCCCTAGAAGGACTGGGTCCCCAACTTGACTGCAGAGGCCGAACCGTCCTCCTAAGAAGTAGTGACTCGGTGGACCCTTCGGTCTCGTAAGTAAATATAAAAGTAGGACGGGTAGGTACGAATCAACCGGGGTGGAGAGTTGGATCTTTCATCTAGAACACTAGTCGTTGGTCACCTTCCCTACTTACCCTGTTAGAAGACTCTTAATATCCGACCTGTCTGTTTATATTGTCTACCCGATCCCTTATGTCGACTCGGTAAGGTCGGGACCTAATTTAGTCGAGGGAACCTCAAAGGTCACGTTCTACTAAGTGGCAGTTGTCAGTACTACGTGTACCACTTGAGGGATCTTGGACAGATGTGGTTTCCCCTCAGTGAAAGGTTTGACAGAAGACCCGACAAAGAGAAATTATTGGGGTAATCACAGTACTGTTTCCGGTACGGAAGAACTCCGAGAATCTTTTCTCCTCCTTAGGACTGGGTCACTTCAGGTCCGTCTCTTTCTTCTTCCACCTTGACCCCCTCTCGTTCCAGGGACCCCTTCCCGAGTGGTATTTGGGGAAACCGATTCTCTTCCTGGGACTTCTTTGTTTAGTCCCTTCTCGTCTCCGTTCTTGTTCCTTCGTTTCCCGAGAAACGACCGGAGACGGGTAGCCTATATTTTGACTCCGGGGTCCCCGTACCTTTAGTCGACACGTTTCTCCTACTTCATCCCCCTCTCCTCCTATCTCCTGCCTTGGTGTCTGGGTTAGACATCAAACCTCCCTTTACTGAGGGTCGTAAACCTACCCTCATAATCCGTCTTCTCTTTTACAAGTCTCTCTCAAAAAAACAACATCTTGACGGTGTACTCCAAGAGTTACTGTTTTTAGACTTTACTTTAGACTCACTAAATTCAACTTTTCCTTAAACTCCTTCTGGTAGTCCTCCGAGTGTTGTGACAGTCCTTACATTCACCCTTCTACGGTTTCCTCTGGACACTGGACTCGGTGTCGGCTCGAGGACGGTGTCCCCGTCGGGTTCTCTACCGTCACACCGGTCCCTTACGACGAAACCGATAACCCTGGTGGTGGTACGAGAACAGATGACGACGGTCTCGATAAAGACAGGTTACGAAAAAGTAAAGGGGGTCTAAGTTTTAGTACCTACCCTCGTAGGATCGACTCGGATCCAGTCGTGGGTGAGTGACCGAAGTCCCAGTCCCTTTCGTTCATTGGTTGCTATGAGATCGAAAACCTCACCCCTCACTCCATAACGGAAAGTAGTCTGGAATGACACCACCCAAGAGGTCCGTGTCCTTCGTCCATAATTACGACCGTTGGTTTTCCGTTTCCGTTCCATTCGGGGATTCCCTTCCTGTCCCGTGTCTGGTGGAGACGGTGCACTCGGTGACTTGGAGAGACTCAGAGTGAAGGAGTCGACTAGTTAGTCCTATTATGGGGTCGTATAGCACCGACTGTCCTAATCTCTAGCACATGGACCTTCGTGGACCTCTAAGCATACACGTATCTCGTACGTCCTCCGGAAACGGAGGTCACGTGACTCTCTCCTTAATAAGGGTCCAATTCCCACTCCTGTGTTTCGAATCACCCTATCTCACTGAGCGACGTCGAAGATGTCGGTCCGCAACCTTCTCTTAAGTGTCGGTCCTGACGGACTGAGTCTTCAGGTCGAGAACGGTGTCGTGTAACGACGACCAGACCTCTCTCTTTAGTAATCGCGTTCAAGGACACGGGCTGTGTGTCACTCCGGCTTGACTTTGTAGTTTCAAACCTCGTCTCTTTCCAAATAACGTCCCGGTACATTTTTCTACCCCCGAGTACGAGATTTTTCGGGACTTGAGAGGTTTCCCAAAGTTGTTTCGTAAAAAATTTCGGTTCACACCCCGTCTCCCATCCCCGCCAACCCAACGGTCCAGACACTAGTCGAACACGTGTCAAGAGACTGACCCACTACCACTCTATTGCGCACCACAATGTCCCCAATTGTAATTGTCAGGAATCCGAGGTCCTCCAGACCCCGATAAACGAGTACCAGTAGTTCACCAATTATAGAAGGTAAACTACCCTCTGGCCCCCGAGTCTAGATATTTCGTTGAGTCCTTTACACGTAGTTTATGACAATAAATCCATGGAGTCCCCGAAAGGACACCGAGTCTGTCATTTCTTAGACGGACATTACGCCCTCTGGGCCCAGGTTAGGGACCCAGTCCTTCTAGGGGACCTCTTCCCGTACCGTTGGGTGAGGTTATAAGAACGGACCTCTTAAGGTACCTGTCTCCTTGGACCACCCGATGTCAGGTGCAACAGTGTTTCTTAGCCTGTGTTGACTCGTTGATTGTGAAAGTGGAAAAACAAAAAAGTCCATGAAGTCTCCCTTCGATTTCGTCTCTTATACTCCCTTTCCGGACAGGATCCTTCCGAGGTACCCCAGGATGAACCAATGTTTTACTGACCGGACTTTCTCTACCCTGTTTTAAATCTGGTGCTTCTGTGACTCCGTCCGTTCCACCATCCTCGGATACTCCCGTCTCTACTCGTACCCGATCTTATAATAGAGATGTTTCGATACGAGGGAGTAAAGGAAAGATGTACGAAAGAACTCCGCTCTTTCTTTTCTCACCTCATCACTGAGAACTTTGGTTATCGGAGTGAGGTCTAGAGATGATGTTTAAAGTCACTCATTGGAAAAGTTAAAGACGTAGTTTTGGACCCTTGTGAGTATCTTCCCACTCACGTATCTTGTCGACATACATTGTATACGGACTTGGTTTCGTTGTCAACTCTTACTGAGGTTATTGAGGGTTCTCCATTTTTGTACGGTGTCAGATGGGGTCTTACATGGTGGGTGTGTTCGGTGCACCTCCAGATTGAGACCCTTAGGGTTCGGCTTCGAAATGAGATGTTCATACCCCTTAGTTTATTTCAGAGGGAACCTTAGGGTCCCGTACTGTAGAAGAGAAGGACGGTGGTCCCTAGAAGAATCTTGGGTCCCTCATGTAGTACCCGGTCCACGGTCTTGACATCTAATTCTTCGTTCGATCCTGAACCTTAACCCGGGGAAGCCTACGGTTCTTAGACAATTGTCCGGAGTCCCCTTTCCTACTCCTTCCTCTCCACCTCCTCTTCCTTCCCCTGGGTCAGTCCTTGTTTTTGAGTCATGGAAAAGTGGGAGGAAATGGTTTGTAAAATATAAGTAGTAGTTAACAATCAGAAGGACGAACTGTCTCTTCCTTAACTCCGACACGCTCACTCTTGTTAAGTCGTACGTTCACATTCGTGGGTCTGATCAACCAGTGTTATTGTCGGTAGTAACAACTCAGAATGAATGTACATAGTGTATGTAAGTAAAAGATTGACTTAGGGGCGGGCTAGGGGGTGTTTTTGGTTCGAGATACTTTGTCCGTGTTGATAGTGGAGGTAAAATGTTTACTTCCTTAACTCTTCATCTTTCGAATCAAACAAATCGAAAATAAACCGACGTGGTCCAGAATCACCACCGAGCACCCTAGAAGTAAGGATGTGAACCCTGGAAGAAACGTCGTACGGCTTAGGATTAAGGGACCGGACTTGATCCTAACTTGGACCGGCGGAACATGACCCTTGTGTTTTAGAATTGGTTGTCTGGTGCTCCCTCCAGGATCTTTCGAACAAAACGAGATTCAACGTATTTGTCCTAAGACGTAGACTGCGGGACGTACATAAGTTTAAAAATCAAAGTGTACATTTAATGTCTTGATACCTATCTCCGAACACTTAACATGTCCTCCGTCACTAGTTCTAGTAGGGGTTCTTTTTCTTTACGTTTTTCTGTTTTACCAACAGGCTCCCCCCGAATGTTTATCGACTCTTTTCTTCTCTTCAATTTCCGTTTCCTCTTTTCCCTTGTCTATGGGTAAACTTACGTCTCAAGGTTTCTTATGGTTCCTCTCTCTTCTTTCGAAAGGAGTCACTAGTCACGTTTCTTTATCTCCTTTTGTTGTCTTACCCTTTCTGATCTCTAGAGAAATTCTTTTCACTTTTATTGTTCCCTTAAAGTACGTTTCTACCCATGTTATTTCCAGTCTTTACCATACCTAGATTGTCTTCGTCTTCTATGATTCTTCTCCACCGTTCTTAGGTGTCTTCTTGATATGTTTTTTCTAGAAGTACTGGGTCATCGGTACTACTACATTAGTGAGTGGATCTCGGTCTGTAAGACCTTACACTTCAGTTCACCCGGAATCTTTCGTAGTGATGCTTGTTTCGATCACCTCCACTACCTTAAGGTCACCTCGATAAAGTTTGGGACTTTCTACTACGACAATTTCACGATGTGAGTTATACGGTCGTTTAAACCTTTTGAGTCATCACCGGTGTCCTGACCTTTTCCAGTCAAAAGTAAGGTTAGGGTTTCTTTCCGTTACGGTTTCTTACAAGTTTGATGACGTGTTAACGTGAGTGGAGTGTACGATCATTTCATTACGAGCTTTAAGAGGTTCTGTCCGAAGTTGTCATGCACTTGGTACTTGAAGGTATACAAGTTGGACCTAAATCTTTTCCGTCTCCTTGGTCTCTAGTTTAACGGTTGTAGACGACCTAGTACCTTTTTCGTTCTCTCAAGGTCTTTTTGTAGATAAAGACGAAAAAACTGATACGGTTTCGGAAACTGACACACCTAGTGTTATTTGACACCTTTTAGGACTTTCTCTACCCTTAGGGTCTGGTGGACTGGACGGAGAACTCTTTGGACATACGTTCAGTCCTTCTTTGTCATTCTTGACCTGTACTTTGTTGTCTGACCAAGGTTTATCCCTTTCCTCAGGTAGTTCCGACATATAACAGTAGAACGAATAAATTAAATATACGTAGTACGTTTTACGGTCCGACCTACTTCGTGTTCGACCTTAGTTCTAACAGCCTTCTTTGTAGCCATTGGAGTCTATACGTCTACTGTGGTGAGAATACCGTTTTCCGTTTCTTCTTGACTTCTCGGAGAACTACTTTCACTTTATCGACCGAATTTTGAGTTGTAAGTCTTTTGACTCTAGTACCGTAGGCCAGGGTAGTGAAGTACCGTTTATGTATCCTTTTGTCACCTTTGTCTAAAATAAAAGAACCCGAGGTTTTAGTGACGTCTACCACTGACGTCGATACTTTAATTTTCTGTGAACGAGGAACCTTCTTTTCGATACTAGTTGGACGACGACGATGACGATTCAGCGAAGTCAGTACAGGCTGAGAGACGCTGGGGTATCTGCCGTCGGGTGGTCCGAGGGGGTAGGGAGCCTAAGAGGTCCGTTCTTATGACCTCACCCAACGGTAACGGAAGAGGTTACGTACTAGTTGGATCCATGTATAATTTCTCGTCTCTACAATGAAACGGTGGTTTCCAAACAGATTAGTTTCGATACCAAAAGGGTCATCGGTGCATACCTACACTCTCAACCTGATATTTCTTTCGACTCATGGCTTCTTAACTACGAAAACTTGACACCACAACCTCTTCTGAGAACTCTCAGGGAACCTGACGTTCCTCTACTTTGGTCAGGTAGGATTTCCTTTAGTCAGGACTTATAAGCAACCTTCCTGACTACGACTTCGACTATGAGGTTATAATACCGGTGGACGATGCCTCTTGAATGAGTAACCTTTTTTGGGACTACGACCCTTTCTAACTTCCACCCTCCTTTTCCCCTGTTGTCTCCTACTCTACCAACCTACTGTAGTGGCTGAGTTACCTGTACTCAGACTCGTTCGTGACCCTCAACCACTACCTGTCCCTGCGGATCACACGACGTCAGGGACCCCAGCGTTTCACAGTCTGTTCTGACTCCCTGACTTGACTTGACTTGACATTTAATGTATTTTTATAGAGGGTCTAAGGAACGTCATTTTCACTCGATCAGGTTTGGTCTCGGTCTGGATCAACGGTAAGGGAAGAGGTCGCCTAGAAGGACTGGGTCCCTAGCTTTGGTTCAGAGGNGTACTAGTTGGATCCATGTATAATTTCTCGTCTCTACAATGAAACGGTGGTTTCCAAACAGATTAGTTTCGATACCAAAAGGGTCATCGGTGCATACCTACACTCTCAACCTGATATTTCTTTCGACTCATGGCTTCTTAACTACGAAAACTTGACACCACAACCTCTTCTGAGAACTCTCAGGGAACCTGACGTTCCTCTACTTTGGTCAGGTAGGATTTCCTTTAGTCAGGACTTATAAGCAACCTTCCTGACTACGACTTCGACTATGAGGTTATAATACCGGTGGACGATGCCTCTTGAATGAGTAACCTTTTTTGGGACTACGACCCTTTCTAACTTCCACCCTCCTTTTCCCCTGTTGTCTCCTACTCTACCAACCTACTGTAGTGGCTGAGTTACCTGTACTCAGACTCGTTCGTGACCCTCAACCACTACCTGTCCCTGCGGATCACACGACGTCAGGGACCCCAGCGTTTCACAGTCTGTTCTGACTCCCTGACTTGACTTGACTTGACATTTAATGTATTTTTATAGAGGGTCTAAGGAACGTCATTTTCACTCGATCAGGTTTGGTCTCGGTCTGGATCAACGGTAAGGGAAGAGGTCGCCTAGAAGGACTGGGTCCCTAGCTTTGGTTCAGAGGATACCGAGGACGGAACGTCCGCCTAAGAAATGACAACTAGGTGACCCCTTCGGGTCATAATAAAAATTTTGGTGAATTTGGTTTCTTAGTCTTACGACGAAGAAGGAAATCGGAGACAAACAGACTTCCCGAAGGTAAGTTATGGTTCCTACACTGGGATAGAAAAGTTCCAATATTTTCTTTCTTTATTTTAAAGACCACTATGAGCTGTCTCTATATTCAATTTGAAGTCCTTTGTGAAAGTTGATGTGAGGTCCCTTCCAACCCTTTAGCGAAAGAGACCTTTACCAGGGTAGAACCTCGGGACACTCGTACCCCCACCTCCTCACTCTTAGTCCGTGATACGAGGTCCGACAACGCACGGTCCGTCCATAACCTTGACTTCGAAGGGTCAGAATAGGTCACGTTACCTTCACGACTAAGGAACTACATACCGTCACGATCTCATCCAGTAACTCTGATTCCGACTCAAGGATTCGATGAGATTTCTCCTGTTAAGTTGTCCTCTCAAGACTGGATTGTCGGGTAGTGGTGGTCACACGGTGAGAGATTCGGTTCTCCTTCCGCCCATCACAAATACCTGACTCACACACGACTTTCTAGTGTTTCGGTAAGGGGTAAAAATTTTATTCTTTTGACTTTTTCAGGTCTCCTTAATTTTTGTGTTAGTTCCCTTTATCTTATTGAACGGTCAAACTAAACTTCTTATTGATTCCTCCTAAAAATCTTCACTTTTTGCATTTAATTTAATTTTTGTATTCCTTTCTACATACTCTGACTGTACGACGGATTACTTGTCCCTATCTAAATTGTCTTCCAATCTGCACTAATTTTTGTATTAATCGTTTGACCTTCTTTCTCGATCTTTTTTTTAACAGAGATAAATCTATGTTTAATGAATCTTTGTTTCTGGATTTTTATACTTTTTCTTGAATTGTCGGTACATTCCATCTCCCTTGGGTGAGGTCGTGAGAACGGACCGTTTAGGGTACCTGCCTCCTCGGACTTTCCGACGTCAGGTACCCCAACGATCCTCAACCTGTGCTGACTCGCTGAAGTGAAAGTGAAAAGTGAAACTACTTAACCTCTTCCTTTACCGTTGGGTTAGGTCACAAGAACGGACCTCTTAGGGTCCCTACCCCCTCGGACCACCCGACGGCAGAGACCCCAGCGTGTCTCAGCCTGTGCTGACTTCGACGAACCGTCGTCGTTCCATTCCCTCTTGTAAGACATGCTTGAATTAGACTATATGGTCCTTTCTTATCTACCTGACTCTCTTACCGCTATGACTTCTTCATTAATGACTCTTAAAAGGTCTTAACTTCCTTTATTGTCAGTTGGATCTCAAGATCTTGGTTGCTTTAATATAAAGTCATTATTTCTATTTCATTCTGTAAAGGTCCATTATCCTCGACTATCCAAAATGACACTCGTCTTGGAGTGACTTTCTAGAAGGTTTCCTACATGAAGTCCTTCTTATTAAGGTCTTAGTCCTACCCCTTGTGTGCATGTGGGTACCGACTAAGTACAGTTACATACCGTTTTATCACATTTCATTATAATAAATTGTTAAATAAATGAAATGTTATAACATTTCATTAATCGGAGGTTAATTTTATTTTTTTAAAAATTTGTCTTATAAGGTTTCTCATAATTTTCGTACACCATTTTAGATTTGCTTACGGTTGACACATTTTGTTATCATTGACACCGGTAAAAAGTCACAATTTTAAAAAATTCTATCTTGGTTTTAGGGTCTGTTGTTTTTGGATATGTGGTCCTCCTTCTACTGACCTCTATTTTATATTACATATGGTCATTTTCTTTATTGTGTCATGTCGACTAGGTTTTTTTTTTCAGTTCATTTCAGTGACGACAGTTTCTAAATGTTTAGAAATTGTTTATTGAATGGGTATGATAATAAGGGAAACAATCGTGGTTTAAGAAGACAACAAAAGAAAGAAAAAATTAAAAAATTAACCTCCTATTAAAGAAATGTTACGACACAAGACAAAGACGATAGATAAAATGTGTAACACTACATATATAAAGTTGTGGTAAGAGAGTGAAGCAGGGTCGGAGAAGAAGGGGGTGACACAGGGTGACACGGGTGCTCAGGAAAGAGATGTAGACACAGAGACAAGGACGGAACGGTTAACCAAGTAGTCATGACAAAAGGATCTGGGGTATATATACGGAATTATATGTCATAAACAAAAGGGAAAGACTAAATGAAGTGAGACATACTGTCCGAGTTCCAAGTAGATGGAGTGAGTCAAGTCAAGTCAAGTCAACGAGTCAGTATAGGCTGAGAAACGCTGGGGTACTTAGCGTCGTGCGGTCCGGAGGGACAGGTAGTGGTTGAGGACCTCAAGTGAGTCTGAGTGCAGGTAACTCAGTCACTACGGTAGGTCGGTAGAGTAGGACAGCAGGGAAAGAGGAGGACGGGGGTTAGGGAGGGTCGTAGTCTCAGAAAAGGTTACTCAGTTGAGAAGCGTACTCCACCGGTTTCATGACCTCGAAGTCGAAATTGTAGTAAGGAAGGTTTCTTTAGGGTCCCGACTAGAGGAAATCTTACCTGACCAACCTAGAGGAACGCCAGGCTCCCTGAGAGTTCTCAGAAGAGGTTGTGGTGTGAAGTTTTCGTAGTTAAGAAGCCGTGAGTCGAAAGAAGTGTCAGGTTGAGAGTGTAGGTATATACTGGTGACCTTTTTGGTATCGGAACTGATCTGCCTG
>SJYO01007492.1:10963624-11027653 GCA_006410555.1 Capra ibex | reverse complement strand
TATTGAAAGGAAGGTTCCTCATTCGTAGAAAATTAAAGTACCGACGTCAGTGGTAGACGTCACTAAAACCTCGGGTTTTTTTATTTCAGACTGTGACAAAGGTGACAAAGGGGTAGATAAACGGTACTTCACTACCCTGGTCTACGGTACTAGAAACAAAAGACTTACGACTCGAACTTCGGTTGAAAAAGTGAGAGGTGAAAGTGAAAGTAGTTCTCCGAAAAATCAAGGAGAAGTGAAAGACGGTATTCCCACCATAGTAGACGTATGGACTCCAATAACTATAAAGAGGACCGTTAGAACTAAGGTCGAACACGAAGAAGGTCGGGTCGCAAAGAGTACTACATGAGACGTATAGATGGAGTGATCTTGACTGGTTTTAAGTAAGTAAAAATACCGACTCATTATAAGGTAACATATAGACATGATTTTGAAGAATTAGGTAAGTAGACAACTACCTGTAGATCCAACGAAGGCACAGGACCGATAACATTTATCACGACGTTACTTGTAATCCCGTGTACACGGAAGAAGTCAATAACAAAAGAGTCCCATATACGGGTCTTAACCTTAACAACCCAGCATTCCATCAAAATAAGGATCAAAAATTCCTTAAGTGTAACAAGAGGTATCAACGACAGTTGATACTTACTTAAAGGTAAGGGTGGTTGTTGTTTTCTTCCAAGAGAAAAGAGGTGTGGGAGAGGTTGTAAATAACAAGCATCTAAAAGAAATACTGCCGGTAAGACTGGCCACACTCGACTATGGAGTGACATCAAAACTAAACATAAAGAGATTATTACTCGTCAAAACTCGTAGGAAAGTACACAAACGACCGACAGACATACAGAGGATACCTATTTACAGATAAATCCAGAAGACTGGTAAAAAAATAACAACAAAAAGACTATAACTTGAGTACTTGTCGAACATATAAAAGTTTTAATTAGGAAACAGTCAACGAAGTAAATGTTAATAAAAGAGGGTAAGACTTCCAACAGAAAAGTAGAACAAATATCAAAAGAAACGACACGTTTTCGAAAATTGAAATTAATCCAGGGCGAACGAATAAAAATAAAAATAAAGGTAGTGAAATACTCCACCCGGTTTCTCCTAGAACGACACCAAATATGGTTTCTCACAAGACGGTTACAAAAAGAGATTCTCAAAACATCAAAGACCAGAATGTTAATCCAAAAATTAGGTAAAACTCAAATAAAAAACACATACCACAATTTTTCACAAATTAAAGTAAGAAAATGTACATCGACAGGTCGAAAGGGTCGTGTTAAATAACTTCTACGAGAGAAAAGAGGTAACATATAAGAACGAAGGAAACAATTACTATTCCACGGGTATCCACACATCCAAATAGAGACCCAAAAGATAGAACAAGGTAAACAGATATAAAGACTAAAACACGGTCGTGACATGACAGAACCAATGACATCGTGTCCAGTGTTACCGATAGTAGTTTTTCTTGTGTTTATTGTTTACGACCACTCCTACACCTTTTATCATACCTCTAAAGAGGTTTTTTTGACGTTTATCTTGAAGGTATACTGGACTTTTAAGGTGATGTTTCATATATGGACTTTTTTTTTTTTTGTGATTAAGTTTTTTACGACAAGTAACGTCGTGATAAATGTCAACGGTCAATACCTTCGTTGGATTCATAGGTAGCTGTCTACTTACCTATTTCTTCTGCACCATATATATGACGACGACGACGACGACGACGACGACGATTCAGCGAAGTCAGCACAGGCTGAGACACGTTGGGGTATCTACCGTCGGGGGGTCCGAGGGAGCAGGGACCCTAAGAGGTCCGCTCTTACGACTTCACCCAACGGTAAAGGAAGAGGTCGCATATTTTCACTTTTCACTTTCACTTCAGCGAGTCAACACAGGTTGAGAAGCGACGGGATACCCGACGTTGGATGGTCCGAGACGGCAGGTACCCTAAAAGGTCCGTTCTCATGACCTCTCCCCACGGTAACGGAAGAGGCACCATATATATGTCCTCTTATAATGAGTCGGTATTTCCTTATTTTAAAACGGTACATATCGTTGTACCTACCTGAACCTCCCGTAATGCGATTTACTTCATAGTATATCTCTTTCTGTTTATGACATCCTGTAGTGAGTATGTACCTTAGATTTTTTATGTTGTTTAATCGCTTATTTTGTTTTTCCTTCGTCTGTATCTATATCTCTTACTTGATCATCAATGGTACCCCTCTTCCCTCTCCCCTCCCTTGTATAGTCCCGTCCCCTAAAAAAATTTCCTAATAATACCCCAATATATTTTAGTACATGTACTTTAAAAACTTTTAACATTTCGTGATATCTTAAATTCCTTAGAAAGTAACTTAATTTTTCAAATTATTTTGTTAAAGGGAATTTTTTCTTTTATTTGGTTCTTTTTGTTTATGATATACTATAGTGAATATACATCTTATATTTTTTATTTTGTTTCATGACTTTTATTGTTTTTCTTTATCTAAATGTTTAAGTCTCTTATTTAACATCCAAACGTCACTCCTCCCCCGTCCCTTCCTCATTCTATTCCTATCTCCTAATTCTCCATTTTTTCTGACAAATATTTTATTTATTGGATGTTCCTATATAACAAGTCACTCCCATTATACATGTTATAAAATATCATTGATATTTACATCATTTTGGAAATTTTAAATACTTAGTGATACAACATATGGATATTGAACATATTATAACATGTAGTTGATATAATCGAGTTAAATTTTCTTTAAAATTTCTGTACGATTCCCTCATCTAATTTTTCAAGAGTGGTTTTGTTTATATAACATTGATACACTCCAAAACCTACACAATTGGTCGTAATAGTACCATTAGTAATACATTATTTATTTAGAGAGTTTAGTAACACAACATGTGGAATTTGTATATGTTACAATATACAGTTAATATAGTTATTTCGAGTTTTATTTACTTATTTATTTATTTTTAATTTTCAGAAATTTTGAATTTTTTTTACTTTGACAACACAAATAAAATTTTTTTACTACGAACCTTGTGACCTGTCAATATACATTTTTTTTACTCTAATCTTGTTAAGAAGTGTGACTACGTTTGTATTTGAGTTTACTTGATTTCTCGATTTACAGTTTTGGGTATTTTGAGGATCTCCTTTTGTATGTGTCTTATGAGAAACCGTATTTAACTCCGTTATAAAAAGGCCTAGACAGAGGATGCCGTTTCCTTTGATTTTATTTGTTTACCTTTTATTAATTTGAATTTTCGAAAACATGTCGTTTCCTTTGTCAACTATTTTTCTTTTCTATTAGATGAATTACCCTCTTTTATAAACGTTTTCTGTACTGGTTAGTCCCCAATGATAAGTTTCAAATATTCGTTGAAAAAGTTGAGTCATAGTTTTTTGTTTGTTGGACTAATGTTCTACCCGTCTTCTGGACTTATCTGAGAAAAGGTTTATCCTGGACTTCTACCGGTTGTCCGTGTCTTTTTCTACGAGTTGTGACGACCGGTGGTCCCTCAATATTTAGTTTTGGTGTTATTTTATGGTGGAGTACGGACAGTCTTACCGATAGTAGTTTTTCTGGTGTTCATTATATAACCGTTCCTACACCTCCTTTCCTTTGGGATCATATGAACAACCACCCTTATGATTGACCATGTCGGTAACACTTTTTGTCATACCTCAAATGAGTTTTTTGATTTTAATCTTGATGACACACTAGGTCGTTAAGGTGGGAACCCATATTAAGACTTATTTTGTTTTAGTGATTAAGTTTAGGTTTATAAGTATCGTCGTGATAAATCTCAATGGTTTGATAATTCCGTTGGATTTACAGGCAATTGTCTACTTATCTATTTCTTCTATACCATACATATATATATTACCTGGTAATAATACGTGGTATTTTCCTTTCTTTAAAACGGTAAACGTTGTTGTACCTACCTTGGTCTCCCATAATACGAATTAATTTATTCAGTCTCTTTCTGTTTATGACATACAATAGTGAATACACACCTTATATTTTTTATTTACTATTACTCTCGGACCTACCCTCCCCTCAAAACCCCTCTTACCTATGTACATATACATACCGACTCAGGGAAGTGACAAGTGGCCTTTGGTAGTGTTGTGACAATTAGTCGGTATCGGGTTATGTTTTATTTTTCAAAAAAATTTTTACTTATTTATATTGTTTTGTCTTTATCTGAGTCTATATCTCTCGTTTGATCACCAAAAGTAAAGGGTCCCTACCTCCTCCCTTTTTTTTCCCCATTCCTTAATTCTTCATGATAGTATATATTTTATTTTTATGTTCTTATATGATATATCTTGTCTCTTATTTCGGTTATAAAATATTGAAATTTGTCGTATTTTAGTTATTTTGATAACTTAGTGATACAACCTATAGACTTTAATTATAACATTTAGTTAATTCGGAATTAAAATCTTTTAGTAGTATAATTTTTGGAATTCGAATCTATCTGTCTATCTATTTCAGATCTGTCTGACTTTTTCCTTCAAGAACCCCTTGACTCACGTCTCCATGTAGTTCCAAGATCCTTTAAAAAAAAATTACTCGAAACAGGCGTCCTATAGATATTTGTTCCTTCTGTAACTTTCAAAGATATTTAACTCGATTACCAATCTAGTTATTTATTTATTGAATGTACCTTGTGAGACATAAGTTTGACACATACCCATGTTCCTTTCCCTTCCCTTTCCTTTGTGTATAAATAAATCGTGTTATCTTAGGTGACAAGTTTGAACTCAGACACAAAGAGTCATGAGGGTGGGTCGGTACTCCAAGAAGTTCAATACGATTCACCATGTCAACTCGGAAAAGACTTTTAATTAATCCAGTCAGGGGTCACTCGAAGGTTGCGTGTTCACCTAATAGTCTAGTTTTACGATATTTTTCATAAATGTAAGTCCTCATGAATGACTCTTACATGATTAAAGGTCAGTGAAAAGACTTAGGACATGTATATATACTTATTCGGAGAGTTATTGACATCATCCATCTATGATGAAACGGGGAGTAGAATGACTACTTCTTTGACTCCGTACTCTCTAATTCCTTAAAAGGGTTTCGGTTTCTTATTCTTATACCACTGTGATAGTAAGTTTCGGTCCGTTAGTAGGTTATGTTCAACCTGGAATTTAGTTTACACTTAAATTCATTTTTATTTTGAAAATCGCAATGGACTACCACTACAGTCGTTCTGCCGTCTTCCAGGTCCGGGGGAAAGGAGGTACCTTTGTAGTTCATTTGTTGTTGTCTAACTGGCTTTTATTACGACACCCTCGAACTCTTTTGTCAGCTCTCAGAAATCATTGGTCCTTTTATGGGTTCAAAATTCGTCGTGAATTTGTCTTATAAAGTACCGTAAAGACACGTGAGAACCACTGAGTTATTGCCCCTTCAGTGGATTATGGACCAAGAATGAAACTTGAATAAATGTCATAAGACCGTACTGGTCCCTGATGGGTTCTCTGACTAAAGACGAAGAAGACTGAACTCGAGTCTACCTTTGTCACTGTCTCAGACTTATAGTCCGACGACTTTCGTCACCGTCCACGGCACCGTGTACGTCTGAAGTCTCCTTGACGTCTGGGTAGTCACCGACCTCCGTTCTTTATGTCCGTCTCGTGATGTTGTCTTGTAAATTCCGGGACTCTTCTTCGTCTCCACTCTGAGAATCCCTTTAATTCTGTAAATTTTCGTCGACACCCCTCAAAGGACCGTCAGGTCACCAATCCTGTGGTACGAAGGGGACGTCTTCGGTCCCCAAGTTAGGGACCAACCCCTTGATTCTAGGGTGTTCGACTCGTATCACGTCGGTTTATTTATTTTCGTCAGTACTTACGTATACTTTTCGTGTGTCGATTGTAGTATATTACTGTCTTGTGACTTTCGAAAAGGAAATTCTAATCCTCGATTTGTTCTTACAGGTGAAGTGGTACGATAAGCTGTATCGTGACTTTCGGGATCGGTCTCTTTAATCCGTTCTTTTTCTTTATTTTGAGTAAGTTTGACCTTTCCTTCAATTTAATGGAGACAAGTGTCTCTCGTACTGTAATATACATCTTTTTGGATCTAACGAACTTGATTATTTACTTAAGTCATTGTAATGTTCTATACTTTGGTTGTGTGTTTATAGTCAAAATAAACCTGAAGGGACCACCGAGTCTACCATTTCACAGACGGATGTTACGTCCTCTGGGCCCAAGTTAGGGACCCAGTCCTTCTAGAGGACCTCTTCCTTTACCGTGGGGGAGGTCATAAGAACAAACCTTTTAGGGCACCTGCCTCTCGGACCATCCAATGTCAGGTACCCCAACGCCTCAACCTGTGCTGACTCGCTGAAGTGAAAGTGAAAAGTGAAAGTACGTAACCTCTTTCTTTACCGTTGGGTGAGGTCACAAGAACGGACCTCTTAGGGTCCCTGCCCCCTCGGACCACCCGACGGTAGATACCCCAGAGTGTCTCAGCCTGTGCTGACTTCGCTGAATCGTCGTCGTCGTACCGGTGTTCTTCCGACACTAGATACTTCCCTTCTTAAAAAAAAATTAATGTGAAAAATACGGGAAATATATAAAGACAGAGATGGTACTGAAGGGACCACCGAGTCTGCCATTTCGCAGACAGATGTCACACGTTATGACACCTCAAAGACAAAGCAAAATGACAAACAAATTTTATAAAAATTAACTTTTTCAAAAAATGTGAATAAGAAACCAACGAAAAGCATAACAAGAAAAAGGACAGTAGTCAAGTTAAGTTAGCAAGTCATCACAGGTTGAGAAACACTGAGATACCTGTCGTCGTGCGGTTCGAAGGGACAGGTAGTAGTTGAGGATCTAGAACGAGTTTGAGTACAGGTAGCTCAGTTCCTACGATAGGTTGGTAGTAGAGTAGGAGACAACAGGGGAGAGGAGGACGGAAGTTAGAACGGGTCGTAGTCCCGGAAAAGATTACTCAGTCAAGAAACTTAGTGTACGGGTTTCATAACCTCAAAGTCAAAGTCGTAGTCAGGAAGGTTACTTGTAAGTCCTGACTAAAGGAAATCCTACCTGACCAACCTAGAGGAACGTCAGGTTCCCTGAGAGTTCTCAGAAGAGGTTGTGGTGTCAAGTTTTCGTAGTTAAGAAGCCGTGAGTCGGAAGAAGTGTCAGGTTGAGAGTGTAGGTATGTACTGATGAACCTTTTGGTATCGGAAATGATCTACCTGGAAACAGTCGTTTCATTACAGAGACGAGAAATCATACGACGGATCAAACCAGTATCGAAAAGAAGGTTCCTCATTCGTAGAAAATTAAAGTACCGACGTCAGTGGTAGACGTCACTAAAACCTCGGGTTCTTTTATTTCAAAGAGTGACAGAGGTAACAAAAGGGTGGATAAACGGTACTTCACTACCCTGGCCTACGGTACTAGAATCAAATAACTAACAACTCAAAATTCGGTGGAAAACTGAGAGGAGAAAGTGGAAGTAGTTCTCCGAGAAATCAAGAAACGAAAGACGCATTCCCACCACAGTAGACGTGTAGACTCCAAGAACTATGAAGAGGACCGTTGGAACTAAGGTCGAACGTGAAGTAGGTCGGACCGTAAAACTTATTACATGAGACGTATATTCAATTTACTCGTTCTACTGTTATATATGGGAACTACATGAGGAAAGGGTTAAACCTTGGTAAGGTAACAAGGTACAGGCCAAGATTGACGACGAAGAACTGGACGTATGTCTAAAGAGTCCTCCGTCCAGTCCACCAGACCATAAGGGTAGAGAAATTCTTAAAAGGTGTCAAATAACACTAGGTATGTCAGTTTCCGAAACCGTATCAGTTATTTCGTCTTTATCTACAAAAAGACCTTGAGAGAACGAAAAAACTACCAAGTTGCCTACAACCGTTAAACTAGAGACCAAGGAGACGGAAAAGATTTAGGTCGAACTTGTAGACCTTCAAGTGTCAAGTACATGACAACTTTGGACCGAANTTCCGAAACCGTATCAGTTATTTCGTCTTTATCTACAAAAGGACCTTGAGAGAACGAAAAAACTACCAAGTTGCCTACAACCGTTAAACTAGAGACCAAGGAGACGGAAAAGATTTAGGTCGAACTTGTAGACCTTCAAGTGTCAAGTACATGACAACTTTGGACCGAATTTCTTAAAACTCGTAATGAAACGATCGCACATTCTACTCACGTTAACACGTCATCAAACTTGTAAGAAACCGTAACGGAAAGAAACCCTGACCTTACTTTTGACTGGAAAAGGTCATGACACCGGTGACGATTTAAAAGGTTAAACGACCGTATAACTCACGTCGTGAAAGTATCGTAGTAGAAAATCCTCAACTTTATCGAGTCGACCTTAAGACAGTGGAGGTGATCGAAACAAGTATCGTTACGAAGGATTTCTGGGGAACTGAAGAAGCGTAAGGTCCTACAGACCGAATCCACTCACTAGTGTAGTAGCACCAATAGACCAGTACTTCTGGAAAAAAATATCAAGAAGACACCTAAGACCGGTGGAGAAGAATTATAGAAGACGAAGACAATCCAGATATGGTAAAGACAGAAAAAAAAAAAAATTAATAAATAAACCGACGTGGTCTCGAATCAACGTCGTACACCCTAGATCAAGGGACTGGTCCCTAACTTGAACCCCGGGGGACGAAACCCTCGTGTCTCAGAATCGGTGACCCGGTGGTCCCTTCAGGGGTAAAGACAGAAATAACACGGGTAGAAACGCACTTTACAAGGGAACCATAGATATTAAAAGGACTTCTCTAAAGATCAGAATGGGTAAGATAACAAAAGGAGATAAAGAAACGTAACTAGTTACTCCTTCCGAAAGAGTGTAGAGGAACGATAAGAAACCTTGAGACGTAAGTTTACCCATATAGAAAGGAGAAGAAATGAAAATCGAAGAGAAGAAAAAAGTCGATAAACATTCCGGAGGAGTCCGTTCGTAAAACGGAAAAACGTAAAAAAAAGAACCCTACCAGAACTAGTGACGGAGACATGTTACAATGTTTGGATCCAGGTATCAAGTAGTCCGTGAGACAGATAGTCTAGATTAGGGAACTTAGATAAACAGTGAAGGTGATATATTAGCTTTCTCTAAACTGAATCCAGTACGGACTTACCAGAACACCAAAAGGGGTGAAAGAAGTTAAAGTCAGACTTAAACCGTTATTCCTCAAATGCTAGAGGCGGAGTCAGTCAAGGACCAGAACAAAAACGACTGAAGAGGTAGAGACCGACGTTTCTTACATTAGTTAGACTAAAGTCATAACTGGTAGACCACTACAGGTACACATCTCAGAGGAAAACACAACAACCTTCTCCCACAAACGATACTTATCACGTAAGAGAAACGTTTTGAAATAATCGGAAACGGGACGAAGTAAAACATGAGATTCTGGTTTAAACGGATAATGAGGTCCATAGAGGACTAAAGGATGAAAACGTAAGGTCAGGGGAATCTACTTTTCCTGTAGAAAAAACCCATAATCAAGATCTTCCAGAACGTCCAGAAATATATTGACAAGTTGAAGTCGAAGAAATGACCAACCCCGTATCTGAACCTAGTGACACTGTCACTTACCAAAGGGAATCCTTGTTTGTCTTTCGTAAGACAGTAAAAACTCTAACGTGGGTTCATGACGTAAAACATGAGAAAACAACTGATACTCCCGATGAGGTAAAGAAGGTTCCCTAAGAACGGGTGTCATCATATATATTATCAGTAGACTTAATTTAAGTGGGTAAGATCGAGTAAAATCAAGTGACTAAGGATTTTACAGTTACAAGTGAGAATGGTAGAGGACAAATTGGTGAAGATTAAGCGGAACTAAGTACCTGGACTGTAAGGTCCAAAGATACGTCATAACGAGAAATGTCGTAACCTGGAACGAAGGTAGTGTTCAGAGTAGGTGTTGGCCCACAACAAAAGTGAAACCGAGACAGAGAAGTAAGAAAAACCTCAATAAAGAGGTGACTAGAGGTCATCGTATAGCCCGTGGATCGTTGGACCTCTCGAGTAGAAAGTCACAGGATAGAAAAACGAAAAAGTATGACAAATACCCCAAGAGTTCCGTTTTATGACTTCACCAAACGGTAAGGAAAGAGGTCACCTAGTACACAACAGTCTTAAGAGGTGGTAGACAGAACCCACCTGATGTGCCGTACCGAGTATTAAAGTAACTCAATTTGTTCCGACACCAGGTACACTAGTCAAACTAATCAAAAGACACTAACACCATCTAAAAGGACGACATTAATAAGAAATTGTATATATTTAATAAAATATAAGGAGATGAATTGAAACGACAAGATAAGAAAGAAAAGAAAGACAAAAAGTACTACAAACAATCAAAGAAAAAAAATACAAAGATTTAAGGTATACATACACAATCATATGACATAACCACAAAAAGAAAGACCGAATGAAGTGAGACATATTATCCGAGGTCAAAGTAGGTGGAGTAATCTTGACTGAGTTTACATAAGAAACATTATCGACTCATTATGAGGTAACACATATACATGGTGTCGAAAGAATAGGTAAGTAGACGACTACCTGTAGATCCAACAAAGGTACAGGACCGATAATATTTGTCACGACGCTACTTGTAACCCCATGTGCATCTTGACGGAATACTGGGTCGTCAAGGTGATGACCCGTATGTGTGGTTCCTTTGGTCTTAACTTTCTCTGTGTACATGGGGTTACAAACAATCAAAGAAAACAAAAGAAGCCAAATAAGGGGTCAACCGTGGAACGAAACCAAAACGAAAGACCAAACGCGAAACCAATCAAAACGAAGATTAACCAACTGTGATGAAAACCGAAGGAAACGAACGGTCCAGTCGGAGGACATAAAGGAAAAGAAACCTAACAAAACCAAAACAAACACACACACACGAGGTAATAAAAACAATAATAAACAGACTAAAACATAAATGGTGAACAGACCGCAAGTGGAAAACGAAGAAAAAAACAAACAAAAACACACAAACAAAGTTAGGGGAAATTACGATATTGTTTACTGAACATCTCAGACGAAGGGGTCGGTCTCTAACCTGGACTCACCCTCGTGACTCAGGTTCTGGGATCTGACGGTTTCTTACGGATTGGGGTCCCTCATAATCAATCACTCTTGAGGGTACTTTCGGAGGTGGAGATATGTTCTGGGTCTCAGTGGGTTGACGGTCGTTGTTGGTCACGTCCTACGGAGTGGGTTTGTTATTCGTTCTGTTTTTGTGTTTGGGCTAGTAGTCACCTGTCCTAATAGTGGTGTGTGTCGGGACGGGTAGTCTTTTTTTTGTTTTTTTGTTTTTTTTGTTTTGTTTTTTTTTGGAGAGAAGGAGGGTGGTCTTGTGTTCGTGTTCAGTGTAGGTTGTGCTTCGGATGTATTTGGTGACCGGGTTGGAATGGGTGACTCCCGTCTTTGGTTTTCCTTCTTCCTTATGTTGGCGTTTCGGACCCTTCTCCTCTGGAGTTTGTGTCACTCTTTTTTTAACTTTTCCGTCTCTTTATAACTCGTTTACTTCCTTGTTCCATCTTTGAGTGTTCTGGTTTATTTGATTCTCCTTTATTCGTGTGATGGACTTTTCCTTAAGTCTCATTACTATCATTCCTACTAGGTTTTAGAGTTTTTGTCTTGTCTCATTTACGTCCTTAGTTAATTGTGTAAATTGTTCCTGGATCTTCTTTTGTGTTCTCTTCCTTTTCTAGACGTTTTTGTTTAGGGTTTTAGTAAGGGAGATTCTAGTTCTTGTTCTGTTCCACGGGTGAGAGTGGTATTAATAAGTTGTATCAAAACTCTCAGGATCGATACCGTTAGTCTCTTTTTCCTCCCCTAAGTTGTACACCTTATACACATATGGTCACCGTCTAAGTACAACTACATACCGTTTTGGTTATGTTATAACATTTCATTAATTGGAGATTAATTTTATTTATTTAAATAAAAAAATTTTTTTCCTTAGGTCTAACCTTTTCTTCGTTTTAAGAGTGACGAACGTCTACCTTACTATGGTATGTATCTTTTGGGATTTCTATAATGGTCTTGTAATGATCTCGATTAGTCACTTAAATCATTTCAGAGTCCTTTGTTTTAGTTATGTGTCTTTAGTGAACGTAAGGATATTTGATTGTTATTTTTAATCTTTCTCTTTAATTCCTTAGTCAGGGGAAATGGCAACGTTGTCTTTCTTATTTTATAGATCCTTATTCGGATGGATTACACTGTTTTCACCGGTGTCCCTACCTTTTCCAGTCAAAAGTAAGGTTAGTGTTTCTTTCCGTTACGGTTTCTCACGAGTTTGGTGACGTGTTAACGTGAGTAGAAGTCAAGTCAAATCAGGTCAAGTCAGCGAGTCAGCACCGGCTGAGAAACACTGGGGTACTTAGCGTCGTACGGTCCGGAGGGACAGGTAGTGGCAGAAGGTCTCAAGTGAGTCTGAGTGCAGGTAGCTCCGTCACTACGGTAGGTCGATAGAGTAGGAGACAGAAGGGGAAGAGGAGAACGGGGGTTAGGGAGGGTCGTAGTCTCAGAAAAGGTTACTCAGTTGAGAAGTGTACTCCACTTCATGAAACGGTTTCATGACCTCAAAGTCGAAATCGTAGTAAGGAAGGTTTCTTTAGAGTTCCGACTAGAGTAAATCTTACCTGACCAACCTAGAGGAACGTCAGGCTCCCTGAGAGTTCTCAGAAAAGGTTGTGGTGTCAAGTTTTCGTAGTTAAGAAGTCGGGAGTCGGAAGAAGTGTCAGGTTGAGAGTGTAGGTATGTACTGGTGTCCTTTTTGGTATCGGAACTGATCTGTCTGGAAACAACCGTTTCATTACAGAGACGAAAACTTATACGATAGATCCAACCAGTATTGAAAAGATGGTTCCTCATTCGCAGAAAATTAAAGCACCGACGTCAGTGGTAGACGTCACTAAAACCTCGGGTTTTTTTATTTCAGACTGCAACAAAGGTGACAAAGGGGTAGATAAACGGTACATCACTACGCTGGTCTACGGTACTAGAAACAAAAGACTTACAACTCGAACTTCGGTTGAAAAAGTGAGAGGAGAAAGTGAAAGTAGTTCTCCGAAAAATCAAGGAGAAGTGAAAGACGGTATTCGTACAACAGTAGACGTATAGACTCCAATAACTATAAAGAGGACCTTTAGAACTAAGGTCGAACACGAAGAAGGTCAGGTCGTAAAGAGTACTACATGAGTAGAATGTGTGATCGTTTCATTACAAGTTTTAAGAGGTTCGGTCTGACGTTATCATACACTTGGTACTTGAAGGTCTACAAGTTCGACCTAAATCTTTTCCGTCTCCTTGGTCTCTAGTTTAACGATTGTAGACAACTTAGTAGTTTTTTCGTTCTCTCAAGGTCTTTTTGTAGATAAAGACGAAATAACTGATATGGTTTCAGAAACTGACACACCTAGTGTTATTTGACACCTTTTAAGACTTTCTCTAACCTTATGGTCTGGTGGACTAGACGGAAAACTCTTTAGACATACGTCCAGTCCTTCGTTGTCAATCTTGGTCTGTACCTTGTTACCTGACCAAGGTTTAACCCTTTCCTCATGTAGTTCCGACATATAACAGTGGGACGAATAAATTGAATAAACGTCTCATGTATTACTCTTTACGGTCCGACTTACTTCGTGTTCGACCTTAGTTCTAACGGCCCTCTTTATAGTTATTTGAGTCTATACGTCCACTGTGGTGGGAATACCGTCTTTCGTTTCTTCTTGATTTCTCGGAGAAGTACTTTCACTTTCTTCTCTCACTTTTTCAACCCAATTTCGAGTTGTAAGTTTTTTGATTCTAGTACCGTAGACCAGGGTAGTGAAGTACCGTTATCTACCCCTTTGTCACTCTCTGATAAAACCCCCCGAGTTTTAGTGACGTCTACCACTGACGTGGGTATTTTAATTTTATGTGAATGAGGAATCTTCTTTTTAATACTGGTTAGATCCGTCGTATAATATTTCGTCTCTACTCTGTAATGAAACGGTCGTTTCCAGGTAGATCAGTTTCGATACCCAAAAGGTCATTAGTACATATTTAAACTGTCAACCTGATGTTTCTTTCGACTCTCGTCTTCTTAACTACGAAAACTTGACACCATTACCTCTTCTGAGAATTCTCAAGGAACCTGACGTTCTTCTAGGTTGGTCAGGTAGGATTTCCTTTAGTCAGGACTTATAAGTAACCTTCCTGACTACAACTTCCAGGTAAGATTTCCTCTAGTCGGGACCCACAAGAAACCTTCCTTAATACGATTTCGACTTTGAGATCATGAAACCGGTGGACTACGCTTCTCGACGGAGTAAACTTTTCTGGGACTACGACCCGTTCTAACTTCCGTCCTCTCCCCTGTTGTTTCCTACTCTACCAACCTACCGTAGTGGTTGAATTACCTGTCCTCAAACTCATTTGAGGTCCTCAACCGCTACCTGTTCCTCCGGACTACACGACGTCAGGTGCCCCAACGTTTCTCATTCTGTACTGACTGGCTGACTTGACTTGACTTACACTGTTTTCTCGACATATGTTTTTTGATATTCTGTGACTACTTTCTCTAGTTTCTTTTGTATTTGTCTACCTCTCTATAAGGTACAAGGACCTAACCTTCTTAGTCATAACACTTTTACTATTATAATGGTTTACGTTAGATGTCTAAGTTACACCAGGGATAGTTTAATGATTACCATAAAAAGTGTCTTGACCTTTTTTTAGAGTGTTAAGTATACCTTTGTGTCTTCTAGATTTATCGATTTTGTTAGAACTTTTTCTTCTTACCTCGACTTCCTTAGTTGGAAGTACTGAAGTCTAATATGACGTTTCGATGTCAATAGTCCTGTTATACCGTAACTGTGTTTTTGTCTTTATATCTGGTTACCTTGTTGTCTTTCGAATCTCTATTTAGGTAAGTGGATACCCGTGGAATAGAAACTGTTTTCTTAGTTCTTATATGTTACCCCGTCTGTCAGAGAAGTTATTCACCACGATCCTTTTGACCTGTCGATGTACATTTTCTTACTTTAATCTTGTGAAGAATTGTGGTGTGTGTTTGTATTTGAGTTTTACCTAATTTCTGGATTTACATTCTGGTCTTTGGTATTTTGCGAATCTTCTTTTATAACCGTCTTGTAATATACTGTATTTAGTGTCTTTCTGGAAGATACTTGGTGGAGGATCCCATTACCTTTATTTCTGGTTTTATTTGTTCACCCTGGATTAATTCGAATTTCGAAAACGTGTCCTTTTCTTGTTCTACTTTTCTGTTGGTGTCTGGTGTCTTACCCTCTTTTATTATCGTTTATTTTGTAGACTGTTTCCTAATTAAAGATTTTATATGTTCGTCGAATACGTTAAGTCATTGTCTCTTGTTCGGTTAGTTTTCACCCGTTTTCTGGATTTATCTGTAAAGAAGCTTCTTCTGTAGCTCTACCGATTATTTGTGTAGGTTTCTACAAGTTTTAACGAGTAATAAGTCAAGTCAAGTCAAGTCAGTGAGTCAGTTATAGGGTGAGAAACACTGGGGTACTTAGTGTCGTGCGGTCCGGACGGACAGGTAGTGGTTGAGGACCTCAACTGAGTTTGAATGCAGGTAGTTCAGTCACTACGGTAGGTCGGTAGAGTAGGAGACAGTAGGGGAAGAGGAGGACGGGGGATAGGGAGGGTCGTAGTCTCAGAAAAGGTCACTCAGTTGAGAAACGTACTCCACCGGTTTCATGATCTCAAAGTCGAAATCGTTTTAAGCAAGGTTTCTTGTGGGTCCCGACTAGAGGAAATCTTACCTGACCAACCTAGAGGAACGTCAGGTTCCCTGAGCGTTCTCAGAAGAGGTTGTGGTGTCAAGTTTTCGTAGTTAAGACGCCGTGAATCGAAAGAAGTGTCAGGTTGAGAGTGTAGGTATGTACTGGTGTCCTTTTTGGTATCGGAACTGATCTACCTGGAAACAACCGTTTCCTTACAGAGACGAAAACTTATACGATAGATCCAACCAGTATTGAAAAGAAGGTTCCTCATTCGCAGAAAATTAAAGCACCGACGTCAGTGTTAGACGTCACTAAACCCTCGGGGTTTTTTATTTCAGACTGTGACAAAGGTGACAATGGGGTAGATAAACGGTACTTCACTACCCTGGTCTACGATATAGAAGCAAAAGACTTACAACTCGAAATTCGGTTGAAAAAGTGAGAGGAGAAAGTGAAAGTAGTTCTCCGAAAAATCAGGGAGAAATGAAAGACGGTATTCCCATCACAGTAGACGTATAGACTCCAATAACTATAAAGAGGACCGTTAGAACTAAGGTCGAACACGAAGAAGGTCGGGACGTAAAGAGTACTGCATGAGACGTATATTCAATTTATTCGTCCCACTGTTATATGTCGGAACTGCATGAGAAAAAGGATAAACCTTGGTCAGACACCAAGGTACAGGTCAAGATTGACAACGAAGGACTGGACGTATATCCAAAGAGTTCTCCGTCCAGTACACCAGACCATAATCTCTTTACGTTTAGTTTCGATGTTACTCTATAGTGAAGTGTGACCAGTCTTACCGGTAGTAATTTATTAGATGTTTGTTATTTAAGACCTCTCCCTCACCTCTTTTCCCTTGGGAGAACGTGACGACCACCCTTACATTTAACTATGTCGGTGATATCTTCTGTCATACCTCTAAAGAAAATTTTTAACCCTTATTTTGATGGTATACTGGGTTGTTAGGGTGATGACGCGACTATTGGACTCATTTGGTACCGACTTTTTACGTGTACAGGGGGTTACAGGTAACGTCGTGATAAATGTTATTGATCATGTATCTTCGTAGGATCTACAGACAGTTGTCTATTTACCTATTTCTTCGATACATGTATGTATGTCACCTTATAATAAGTCGGTATTTTTCCTTACGTAAACTCAGTCATGATTACTCTACGCACTTGGATCACGGATAATATGTCTCACTTTACTCAGTGTCTTTTTGTTTATAGGGTATAATTACGTATATATACATTAGATCTTTCTGCCATGATTATTTGGGTAAAAAGTCCCGTCGTCACCTCTGTGTCTGTAACTCTTGTCTGAATACCTGAACCCCGCCCTGCCCCCCCGGAACCGGTCATATTTCCTCTCCCACCCTTCTACCTCTTTCATCGTACCTTTGTATATATGATTGTATACATTTTTATCTATCGGTCACCCTTAAACTACATACTGAGTTCTTTGAGTTTGGTCTCGAGACACCGTTGGATTTCCTTACCCTACCCCACCCTCCACTCTCCCTGCCAGTTCACCCTCCCTCGTATACATATGGATACCGACTAGGTACGACTACATATCGTCTTCGGTTGTGTCATAACATTAATAGAAAGTCAATTTTTATTCGTTTAAAAATTTGTAATTGTTTGTCTTTTCCAGAATTACTGGACCTATCGTGACCACCATACGATTGTGTGGATCTCGGTCTGTAAGACCTTATACTTCAGTTCACCCCGAATCCTTCATAATGATACTTGTTTCGATCACCTCCACTCCCTTAGAGTCGACTCAATAAATTTTCGGATTTTCTACTACGACAACTTCACGACGTAAGTCATACAGTCGTCTAAACCTTTTGAGTCGTCACCGGTGTAATGTTTTTTTCAAGTTAAAAGTAAGGTTAGGGTTTCTTTCCGTTACGGTTTCTTTGAAGTTTGATAGTATGTTAACGTGACTAAAGTGTACGATCGTTCCATTACGAGTTTTAGAAGGTTAATCCGAAGTCGAACTTGGTTCTTGAAGTACTTGGTTCTCGAAGGTCTACATGTCCGACTTAAATCTTTTCCGTCTCCTGAGTCTCTAATTTAACGGTTGTAGATAACCTAATTTCTTTTTCGTTCCCTTAAAGTTTATTTGTAGACGAAGTAACTGATACGATTTCTGAAACTAACACACCTAGTGTTATTTGATCTTTTATGAATTTCTCTACCCTCTGTGGAATTGACGGAGGACTTTTTGGACATACGTCCTGTTCTTCGTTGTCAATCTTGACCTGTACTTTGTTACCTGACCAAGTTTTAACCCTTTCCTCATGTAGTTCTGACATATAACAGTGGGACAAATAAATTGAATATACGTCTCATGTAGTACACTTTACGGTCCGACTTACTTCGTGTTCGACCTTAGTTCTAACAACCTTCTTTATAGTTGTTGGAGTCTATACGTCTACTATGGTTATGATTACCGTCTTCCACTTCTCCTTTCTTTCTCGAAGAACTACCTCCACTTTCTCCTCTCACTTTTTCGCCCGAATTTTGAGTTGTTATTTTTTTTGATTCTAGTACTGTAGACCGGGGTAGTGGAGTTCCGTTTATATACTCTTTCTCACCTTTGTCACTGGTTAAAATAAAAGAACCCGAGGTTTTAGTGACGTCTGTCACTAACGTCGGTACTTTAAATCTGCGAACGAGGAACATTCCTTTTGACACTGTTTGGATCTGTCGTATAATTTTTCGTCTCTATAGAGAAACGGTTGTTTCCAGGTATTTCAGTTTCAATACCAAAAAGGTCATCAGTACATACCTACACTCTCAACCTGGTATTTTTTCCGACTCACGTTTCTTGACTACGGAAACTTACCACTACAACTTCTTCTAAGAACTTTCACTGAACCTGTCGTTCCTTTACTTTGGTCAGCTAGGATTTCCTTTAGTCACGACTTATAAGTAACCTTCCTAACTACGACTTCGACTTCGAGATTATGAAACCGGTAGACTACGTTTCTCGACTGAGTGACCTTTTCTGACTATGACCCTTTCTAACTCCCGTACTCTTCCCCCGTTTTCTACCACTCTAACAATCTATCGTAGTGGCTGAGTTACCTGTTCTCAAATTCGTTTGAGTCTCTCTATCACTTCCTGTCCCTTCGGACTACATGACGTCACGTACCTCAGTGTTTCTCAGTCTGTACTCTCACTGAGTCAAGTCAAGTCAGAGAGTCAGCACAGACTGAGAAACGCTGGGGTACCTAGCGTCGTGTGGTTCTGAGGGACAGGCAGTGGTAGAGGACCTCAAGTGAGTTTGAGTGTAGGTAACTCAGTCACTACGGTAGTCGGTAGAGCAGGAGACAGCAGGGGAAAAGGAGGACGGGGGTTAGGGAGGGTCGTAATCTCAGAAAAGGTTACTCAGTTGAAAAGTGTACTCCACCAGTTTCATGACCTCAAAGTCGAAATCGTAGTAAGGAAGGTTTCTTTAGGGTCCCGACTAGAGGAAATCTTACCTGACCAACCTAGAGGAACGTCAGGTTCCCTGAGAGTTCTCAGAAGAGGTTGTGGTGCCAAGTTTTCATAGTTAAGAAGCCATGAGTCGAATGTTTTTGTTTAGGTTTTATATGTTATTAAGAATTGTGAGTTGTAATTCATTTCTTTGTTGGACTACTTTTTTACCAGGTTTCTAGGATTGTCTACACATCGATAATATGTAGATAATATATATTGATAGTGTGTATTGACTGTGATATATATTGACAGTGTGTATTGACTGTGGTAGAACCCGGGAATGTCAAAGAGGACAGAAAGGTGATTAGGATTGGTCCTGACATGACACATCATTTACCGAGGAAACAGTAGCACCTGAAATATCAATTATCTATAACAAATTATTAGTAATCCTGGTTCTCCTGAGATACGAGACAATCAGAGATTTATTACTTTTGGAAGTGTCGTATAAGGGTCCTGGGTATTCTGATTAATAGGTAAGTATTTAGAACCGAATCCTTACGTGCAAGAGAAAGGTTCGTGGGTGGGGGTATGGGATCCGATGTATATGTTAACAGGGTTAACGGGGAACCACCTCTGTCTCGTGTCGACGTTTGCGAAGATCCAGTAACTAGCGACCTACTGTTAGGGTGGGACACTGTTGAACAGTTTTTTGACTAAGTGACGAATATATCTCGACAAACGGAGTGAAAAGGCAGAGTTCTACGGAAGAGTCAAGTCACCCGTGAAAAGAAAGGGAGACAGGAGGTTGTTGTTTGTGAGGTGGGTTCTTCTATATGTCTACCGTTTATTCGTATCCTTTTCTACGAGACATAGTATACAGAAATCCCTTTATTTTGTTGTTACTCTACGGTGACGTGTGGACAATCTTACCGGTCTTAGGTCTTGTGACTGTTGTGGTTCACGGTCGTTCCTACACCTCGTCGTTCCCGAGAGTAAGCAATGACCCCCTTACGTTTTCGCCATGTCGATGAAACCTTCTGACAAAACACTGAAGAATGTTTCGACGTGCATGTCGGGTAGTCAGTGTATATGACCACAGATAGGGTTCGACAACTTTTGAATAAAAATGTGTTTTTGGACGTGTACTACAGTTATAGTTAAAATAAGTACTGACGGTTTTGAACTTTCGTTGGTTCTACAGGAAGTACCCACTTACCTGTTTGACACCATATAAGTCTGTTGTCTCATAATAAATTGTGGTATTTTTGTACTCGATAGTTCGGTACTTTTCTGTACCTCCTTTGAATTCACGTATACTGATCCACTTTCTTCAGTCAGACTTTTGCGATGTATGACACATTAAGATTGATATACTGTCAGACCTTGTCCACTTTGTTACCTCTGTCAATTTTTCTAGTCTACAACGACCCCCTCCAAAATTTTACACTAAAAAGTTCTCGTTATTTTGTTTAGACATTAAAGTTTTGGAAACGTGTTTTCTGTTGAAGTCCATGTTTACGGAAGTTAGTATTTAAGATGACTTATAAATTCTTCTATGTAATTAGATTATGATTGAGAAGGTCTTTTCATATTTTCTACCTTTATGAAGGGTTAAGTAAAATATACCAATCGTATAATGACTATAATTTGAATTCCCATATCACTCTCTTCATTTAATATCGGGTAAGAGTGAGTAATTGTATCTACGTTGTTTGGAATTTGTCCTATAATTATTTGGTTTTTATTGAGAACTATATCATTTCTATATATCTAATACTGGTTAAACCAAAACAAGTTTCCATCACATTGTGATCTTTTAGTTATAAAAAGATATAATTGTTCTTTTTTTAGTTTAGTAGATTTTTGACATCCTTTGTTCATGGATATGGAGTTGTAGTAAATATCAAAACTTGACACTACAACCTCTTCTGAAAACTCTCAGGGAACCTGACGTTCCTCTAGGTTGGTCAGGTAAGACTTCCTCTAGTCGGGACCCTAAAGAAACCTTCCTACTGCGATTTCGACTTTGAGGTCATGAAACCCGTGGAGTACGCTTTTCAACTGAGTAACCTTTTCTGAAACTAAGACCCTCCCCAACCCCCGTCCTCCTCTTCCCCTGTTGTCTCCTACTCTACCGACCTACCGTAGTGCCTGAGCTACTTGCACTCAGACCCACTTGAGGCCTTCAACCACTACCTGTCCCTCCGGACCACATGACGCTAAGTACCCCAGCGTTTCTCAGCCTGTGCTGACTCGCTGACTTGACTTGACTTGACTTGACTTAGAATCCTTTTATCCTTATCTAATATATTGTTTATAGATACTTTATAGATGTCATTTGTAGTGTAGATTACTACTTCCTTACTCTAACAAGGGAAACTCTAATTTTGTTCGTTTCTTATGGGTGATGATAGTGATAAAGATAATTGTAATGCGACATGATCTTTAGGTCGGTCAAGTCATTCCGTTATTTATCTTTGTTTTTGTATTTCTATTCGTTTTATCTTTACATTAAAACTTGTAAGAATCTATACTGACGTATGTATTTTTAGATTTTTTAATAATCTTAATCGTTTCAACGATCTTTATCCGGTTATAACAACAAGTCAACGATTCAACACAGACTGAGAAACGCTGGGGCACTTGACGTCGTACAGTCCGAAGGGACAGGAAGTGATATAGGTCCTCTACGAGTTAAGTGCAGGTAACTTAGTCACTACGATAGATTGGTGGAGTAGGAGACGACGGGAGAAGAGGAAAACGGAAGTTAGAAAGGGTCGAAGTCCCAGAAAAGGTTTCTCAACCAGTTATATATCTTTATGATTAGTATAAAGATATGGTCGTTTCTTGATATTCTATTTTAAAAAATTTTTATGTAAAATATCAACACAGTCTGAAATAAAAAAACCCGAAGTTTTAGTGACGTCTACCACTGACGTCGGTACTTTAATTTTCTGCGAATGAGGAACCTTCTTTTCAATACTGGTTGGATCTATCGTATAAGTTTTCGTCTCTGTAAGGAAACGGTTGTTTCCAGGCAGATCAGTTCCGATACCAAAAAGGTCACCAGTACATACCTACACTCTCAACCTGACACTTCTTTCGACTCACGGCTTCTTAACTACGAAAACTTGACGCCACAACCTCTTCTGAGAACGTTCAGGGAACCTGACGTTCCTCTACGTTGGTCAGGTAAGACTTCCTCTAGTCGGGACTGATAAGTAACCTTCCTGACTACGATTTCGACTTTGAGGTCATGAAACCGGTGGAGTACGCTTCTCAACTGAGTAACCTTTTCTGACTACGACCCTCCCTAACCCCCGTCCTCCTCTTCCCCTGCTGTCTCCTACTCTACCGACCTACCGTAGTGCCTGAGCTACCTGCACTCAGACTCACTTGAGACCCTCGACCACTACCTGTCCCTCCGGACCACACGACACTAAGTACCCCAGCGCTTCTCAGCCTGTGCTCACTCGCCGACTTGACTGACTGACTATCAACTTATTTTTTAAAGTTTATGGATCGTTGTTTAGACTGTTTCTAACACGTTTTGGGTGTATGACCTTTATTATTTTGTAACTCACTTTAAAAATTTATAAAATAAATTTAAAAATTTTATTAAAATAGCTAAATAAAAAACGTCCCGACCCAGAAGTAATGACACTCCCGAAAAGACATCGACACCGTTCACCCCCGAAGAGAGATCAACGCTACACGTCCGAAGAGTAACGTCAACGTCTCGTGTCCGAGATTCCACGTTCCCGAAGTCATCAACACGCTACCCGAGTCGTCAACACCGAGGGCCCGGGCTTTCGTGTCCGAACAGTCAACACTGGGTGTCGGAAACAATGAGGAACCGTACACCCTACTAGAAAGGTCTAGTCCCTAACCTGGGTACAGAGGACGTAACCGTCCGTCTAAGAAGTGGTGACTTGGTGGTCCCTTCGGGCTCACTTTAAAAAATTTGAATTTTTTTACCTCCCCACACATTTACAAGTATCTAATTTTCTGGATCAAAGTCCTTCTATACTAATGAGGGTATAATTAAAAGTCAGTTACCTGAGGTTTAGCGTTTTCTTGCACGTAAACAGTCAGTCAGTAAAGTGTTCACCTTAGATTCAAATTTACACCTTCACGTTCCCGGGTCCTTATCGGTTGTGCACCAACTTCTTTGTTTGTTCCACTTATCTAAACAAAATGACCCATAGTACCCGAAGGGAGCACCGAATCTCCAATTTCGTAGGCGGACCTTATACCCTCTGGACCCAAGCTAGGGACCCAACCCTTCTAGGGGACTTCTTCCTTTTACCGTTGGGTGAGGTCATGAGAACGGACCTCTTAGGGTACCTCCCTCCTCAGACCATCCGATATCAGGTACCCCAGTGTTTCTCAGCCTGTGCTGACTCGCTGAAGTGAAGCGAAGTGAAGTGACCTATAGTACTGGATTATATTCGATGTCACTAATTCTGTCACACCTTGACTATGTTTCCTATCTGTTTATCTGATTACTTTATTTTATCTTTTCGGTCTCTCTTCGAACTAAATACTGATCTCCCTTCACCTCTTTCCTACAAGAAATTTCATTTACGATAACTTCGTTTATCCATACATACACCCCTTATTGCACTGAGGAGAGGGTGTAGTCTGTGTTTTTTCAGTTAGAATCTGTTTCGCTATTGTATTTTCTTGTGGACGTAAAGTGACCCCATTCCTTACTAAAGTTTTCGTCTTTTGTTCTTTCTAATCGGTAACTATTCAATTTGTCGTAATTTGCATTCTAGACAAGTAGTCTTCTTCAATTTCCCCCCCTTTATGAACTTTATGTATATTGTTTTCTAAGTATAAATCTTATACATTTCTTAAGTATGTTTACTATTTTCTTTTAGGTCATTTTTGTACCCATTCTCTGAAGTTGTTTGTGTGTTATTTTATTCTTTATATTAAAAGGTCATTTGCACTTTTTTTAAGGACTTGGAGTCATCAGTAATCCCTTTACGTTTAATTTTGATATGGAGGGGGAGTTTGATTGGTGTTAAATTTTCATTTTTTTATGGTTTATGACTTCTCCTACATCTCGTTGTTCCCAAGTGACCTGTGACATTCTGAAAATCCCACATTGGTTTTGTATTACCCGCATTTCCTCAGTTGGTTGTGAATAATTTTGGATTGACATAGTTCAAGACACGACCCTCATTCTGTATATTACGTTCTGTCAAGGAAGGTGGTTTTTAGATTGGTAGTCCTTAGGGAGTGGGGAGTCACGTTCATCTACACCCGAAACCGATTTACAACTTTATAAAAATACCCAAATAGGTGGGTTGATATAAATATTTGAGGACAAAGAAACCACCAGAATTTACTAGGGTCCATCTATCGGTTAAAGTGATACCTATGTATAGAAAACTCCCAAGGTCTTCTTTGATATGTCCTTCGTTTGTGTTTTTTTAATTTTCATAATTTCCGAAAGTCGGATTATGATCCCACTGTGTCACCCCTTCTCCGTGACTCGGTAAATTGTTGTACTTCACAATACGACACTGAAAATGCTAATACCTAAGTTTGAGTACTATAACGTGTCCCTTACGACGAGTTACAAGACATTATTGGATTTACCTTTTTCCTGAAAATTTTCTTATCTATGAATATATTGATTTAGTGAAACGAGATATGGACTTTGATTGTGTTGTAATAATTAGTTGATACAAAGGTATATTTTATTTTTATAAAACTTTTGGAACATTGAGATCGTCGTTGAACTTTCGAAATTATCGAGACCGTAGTTGTAGTCCTTTTTCTTTCTATTGTTTGTTTTTTTTACTAACAGTTCGAAACTCAACTCCAAGTCTCTCCTTGCATGCCCCTGTTGTGTTAGTGGTTAGGATAGGTTTGTGGAGTGAAGGTTTAATCCCTGTTGGAACCTGTTGGAGTTGAAGACGGACAAATTTGTAAGAGATGTTGTTACATTAACTAGTGTTCCTATCTCAGTGTCCTTAGTATTCGTTCTCAGTGTCCTTAGTATTCGTTTTAAGTGTCTAGTTCAACGATTTGAGTCTCTTAGCATTTACAGGGTCCCCGTAAGACATAATTGACTGAGTAATGAACGTTCAATGAGTAATGAACGTTCTACTAAAAATATTGTGGCTCTTAAATATTTACAATCTTATATCCGTGTGTCCGAATTTTGTCTAAGTCCTAACTTTTATGAGATAATGGATGAACGAATGTAGAGATGACATGACTCACACAAATAAACCTATGATAGATTTTCTTGTACTGTCAAGAATCGATAGATGGAGTCTCCCTCCAAGACGATGAAATTCCTTAACAACTGACCCGAAACCCCAACTTAATAAAAATTCCTTTCTTTTAAATTGGGACCCTATATAGACATAAAAAAAAATAAACCTCCACCCATCAAACAACGACCATCATAAAGAATTAAAAATCGAACCCCTTCATCTACAAAAATATTTATATAAAAAAATTAAAAAATAGAAGGGTATCATCTTCACTATCGGTTTCCCCAGTCTTATTCTCTTTTCCCTTTTTTATCTTGGTAACTTCTCCCGACGGATCGGGGTCAGGACAGGTAGTCCTTCATGTAAGTCGTCCCGTGGTTCTGGTTTTAGTGAATCTGAAAGAGGAAACAAACATTTCAGTGAATCCACAAGAAACGAACATGTTCATCGAAAGACGACGTAAACCACACCTCCGTCAGTCCCTGACCGAGAGGTTCGGACAGGGACGAGAAGAGTGTTGGGAACTCGTCCCGACTTGAGTTATTAAAACTCGTTTACAGGGGAAAGGGACACTCACTGTACAGATTTTAGAAAAAAAAAAAAAACTTGAAAATGAACGTCTAATTTCCACTTTCTTACTCCTCCGCAAAAACGGTTTGTACGGTTTACGTATAACCCCACAAACACATACATAGAGGGAGTTAACGGAGTCTTTACTCCATAGAAAATTAAGAGTCAGGTTTTAGTTCTCCCACCTTACTCTCACCTCCCTACAACGTTTTTCGTCCATATCTCCTTTCCATTTTAGTGACAGAGTGGGAAGCGGGACTTGGGATGTTAGACTTGGGTAGGTTGTAGGAGTCGGTACTTTAATTTTCTACGAATGAGGAACCTTCTTTTCAATACTGTTGGATCTGTCGTACAATTTTTCGTCTCTGAAATAAAACGGTTGTTTCCAGACAGATCAGTTCCGATACCAAAAAGGTTACCAGTACATACCTACACTCTCAACCCGGTATCTCTTTCGACTCGTGACTTCTTGACTACAAAAACTTGATACCACAACCTCTTCTGAGAACTCTCAGGGAACCTGACGTTCCTCTAGGTTGGTCAGGTAGGATTTCCTCTAGTCAGGACCCACAAGTAACCTTCCTGACTACGACTTCGACTTTGAGGTTATAAAACCGGTGGATTACCCTTCTTGACTGAGTAACCTTTTCTGGGACTACGACCCTTTCTAACGTCCGTCCTCCTCTTCCCTTGTTGTCTCCTACTCTACCAACCTACCGTAGTGGCTGAGTTACCAGTACTCAAAGTCATTTGAGGCCCTCAACCACTACCTAGTCTTCCGGACCGTACGACGTCAGGTACCCCAGTGTTTCTCAACCTGTGTTAACTCGCTGACTTGACTTCACTTGTAGGAGTCCGACAATGTTCCTATATTAGTTATTCCATTGTTAAAGTCTAAATTCTATAGACGAAATCTCTCAACCGATATTAAGTCCCATCAGAAATATGTATTCATTCTGTGAAGTCTCTCTCTGTGTAACAGGTATCTCGTTTGTCCTAAAGATAGGATATTAATCAGGTACTTCGACGTTCCACACACACATACAATCAGTGAGTCAGCACAGGTTGAGAACGCTGGAGTACCTGATATCGGACGGCCCAAGGAGACAGGTACCCTAAAGGGTCCGTTCTTATGACCTCACCCAACGATAAGGGAGGAGGGCTCCTAGAAGGGATTGGTCCCTACCTTGGGTCCAGAGGACGTAACATTCGTCGGAAGGTACAACGTCCGTCCAAGAAATGGTTGACTCGGGGGTTCCTTCTGGGGGTGCGACCCTCGTTACAACACAAAAAAGTCGACACACCCAAGAGACTACGTGACGTTAAATCCTCGATAATACTGATTTGGAGACTGGTGTGAGACCCGTGTGTACCCGTGAGTACCCCGGGAGTACCCCGGAGTGAGTACTGTGTGGTCACACACAGTTGACCACGGTCTCCTTCGACCTTGACATCGAAGTCACTAAGGTAACCACAGATTATTTTAAACTCGACAATGACTTATAAAGGGTGTCAGACCCGTTATAAAGAGATGACTCACCTAGTTGACTACGAAGTATTGCACACTCGGGACTCATTTTAAGGAAGGGGTGAATTTTGTATATATGTGTCAAGGAGTGTCCTGGTGAGTACTGAACGTTTACCGGAATACAACAGGAGAAGTCCCCATCAGCAAGGGACAACTACAAGGTCTCTACCATAAAGTATAAGTCAAGGTTTCAGAAGAGAGATTATTAGGACGTGACTTCCGTTCTTACGTGGTAGTTAGTTGAGAAAAAAGTTTTTGTATCACCTTAAAAAAGACTACTATTTTTATTGTATATTGTCTGGGGTACCTAACATATCAGGTACTTAAAAGGTCCGGTCTTATGATCTTACCCATCGGAAAGGGAAGAGGTCCCTTAGGAGGGTTAGGTCCCTAGTTTGAGTTCAGAGGACGTAACGTCTGTCTAAGAAATGGTCGACTAGGTGTTCCCTTCGGGTTTTTAATGTAAACGAATAATAACTTTTGTACGTCTGTCATGGTTATATCTAAGGAAGATATATACGATAAACTATTAGATGAAAGGGGGGGTTACATATCACCCGTAGAAAGGTACGGATTTTACATCGAAATGTAGTAAAAAGTGAACATATGACCATAAGATAATACGTCTAATTTTACTTCACCAATACTCGTAGAGGAAACCTAACAGTTCTTAAGTTTAAGGTTGAAATGGTAGGTGACCGTCATCCTGGAATCTGTTTAATAACTGACAGAGAGTCAGGATAAAGGAAATGCACACTTTCCCTGTAAATATTGTAGGTTGTGTTTACACTTTTAGTTTACTTTATTACGGGTTTTTCTTTAAAGTCTTATGGATTACGTATTATTACCCAGAAGGACAACCGAGTCTACCATTTCTTATACCGACGTTACACCCTCTGGGTCCAAACTAGGGACCCACCTCTTTTAGGGGACCTCTTCCCTTGCCGATGAGTGAGGTCATGATAAAGGACCTCTCAAGGTACCTGTCTCCTCGGACCACTCGATGTCAGGTACCCCAACGTTTCTCAACCTGTACTGACTCGCTGATTGTGTGTGTTGTGTTACGGATTTTCCTTTAAAGTCTTATGGATTACGTATTATTATCGAATTATCTACTATCCTTGATAGAAACCTTCCTAATATAAAATAAAATTTATTACTGGATAGTTACCTGTGTATCTAATAAAGATTAAAAAGGAATTCTTTGTTACTGTGTTATGTTAGTTAAAAAAGGGTAAACACGTTAAACCAAAAATTTCAAATTAGATCCTTTACTTTGAGGACCCAGTTTTCTATAGTTGTTGTATTACAAAGATTGGAGATTGGAGATGGTTTCCAAAGTGTCGTAATTTGGACTCTCTTGTTATTGTGTATCTATCACGTACCTGTTCCGACTTCGTATCCTCGGTACGTTACCTCTTTTAGTCCTTTTCTGCATCAGACAGAACATCCTTACCAACTTATCGTAGTAGCTGAGTCACCTGTACTTGAACCCGTTTGAGGTCCTCTATCACTCCCTGTCCCTCCGGGCCGTACGACGTCAGGCGCCCATCCTTTCCCAGTCTGTGCCGAATCGTTGACTTGTTGGTGTAGAACATCTTTGAAATAACACGTCCTCTCTGTCTCCCTTCTTTCATATCGTCTTGTTCGAGTCTTCAGTCTATCAGATCTAAGTTTGGGAATAGACAGATATAGTCGACACATTAGAACCTGTTTATTGGAAAAGGTTTAGATTTTATAAAATTCTACTATTGTTATATTTAAACAATTGACTCCTTAGTCGATCATATACACTTCCCAAAAAATTTTAAAACCGACACAACCCAGAAGTAACGACATGTACCTGGAATCAAAACCACTTGTTTATACAGATGGGAGGTAACACCATACGCCTACTATCGTACGTTTTTGTCTCTCAACGTCTGGTCAAAGTAAATACTTATATCTCTTCTTTAAGGATTTGTTTGATGTTAGTTTTTAACTTTCGGTCATCTCAAGATTTTCTTATTACAGTATGGGTTCTTTATCAATTCATTACACCGTTTAAACTTTTGAAAGTGACACAGTAAAAGGAAAAGACATTTTGTTCTACCATTATTATTTTATCCTCGATTAAGTATCCCTACATCGTAACTCAACTTGGATTTCTTGATTCTTGTGACTGACCATATATGGTTTACGTATTATTTACGATTAATAATTATAATAGTAGTAGTGGTGAATAATGGTGGCGACCTTGTGTTCCTACCAGACTTAAATCTATTTCTCTTTTTGGGATTGGAATTAGAGACAGTTTTCAGGAAAGTATTTTGAGTTGAAAGTAAAGAAAATTTTTATGATTTGGTGTAACCCTTAAAGGACCTCCAAGTCACCAATTCTGAGACACGAAGGTGGTGTCCCCCGTCTCCAAACTAGGAACCAACCCCTCGATTCTAGGGTGTTCGGTACACCGGTTTTTTGATTTTGATTTGTATTTTTATGATTCGCCAGATCTTTATATTTATTCAGGTTATGTGTGGGCATTTTGATGTCTTTTTTATAGCAAGAACTTCTATATCCTTATGAAGTCTCTGTAACTTTTAAACCAAAGTCTAGTGTTGTTATTTTGTTAACAGTGTCATTGCACTAAGAGTGATATTTCGTTCAGATGGACTTAAAAAAACGAAGGACTACGTATACTTTCGACAAATGTGATATGACACCAGATAATTCAAACGTTACAGTGTAATACAGATTTTTTTTTACATGGATTAAATTTTTATTACGAGAACCCCCTTAAGGGACCAGTAGGTTACCAATCCTAAGACACGAAAATGACGGTCCCAACTTGACGGTCCTAACTTGACGGTCCCAAGTTAGGGCCCACCTCTTACTTATGGGGTGTTCGGCGTGCCATGTGTCGGTTTATTATTATCATTATGACAACACCTTGACCGTAGTTATCTGAACGAGTTGTGTCTCAACGGTGTTTGGAAGTCAGACATTTTTTTTTTTTTTTTTTCGTTGTGGACACTTAGTGTTATTTCGTTTCGTGTTATTTTGTTCCACACGGACATAGATGATAGTAACAATAAGACGTAAAAGGACCTAGACAGTCGGTTACGTTATTCAGTCCTTATTCTTTGTTTTCCATATTTATAATCCTTTATTCTCCGTTTTGACCGAAAATAAACGTCCATTAGATTTATCAGTCTTTTAGACTCTGTCCTGTTACTTAACCCTTTTCATGACCTTAAAGAAAAAATTAAATCCTGTTCGTACCTTTGTCACGAATCACTCTACTGGGTTATGTTTTCTTTCATTTTCACAATCAGCGAGTAAGGACAGGCTGAGAAACGTTGGGGTGTCTGATATCATGTGGTCGGAGGAGAAGGAGATAGGGCCTCACCTATCGGTAAGGGACAAAGCCCCCTAGAAGGACTGGGTCCCTAACTTAGGTCCAGAGGTCGTAACGTCGGTATAAGAATTGGGAGACTTTATGGTCCCTTCGGGTCGAGTTATGTTTTTGTTGTATGTTTTAGACTCGGAGTCTTAGATGTGGTTGTTTTGTCTCTAATACTATAATATTAGTGTTTTATTTACATTTATGTCATAAATCGTTTTACGAACAGTATATCATACGGGAACTACTTATTTAGTAATACTCTTAAGTCAGTAAATAAACTTTCGAACGAGACCTTTATTGTGTGAATATATGGATCATATGTTATTTCAACAAGTCTAAACTAATTGTCTTCTATGATGCAAAAGTATTTAAACAAAGAAATTTATTGACCTTATAAATGTCGTTATTTGTTGACTATAAAGTGCATCAAGTCTAGTATACGACTTCCGTAAAACGACGGTAGACCACTGACATAGAAAAATTTTCACGTCAGTTCAAACCTTTCGAGAAGGGTTATGTTTGACGTTTGTACTGAGACTTCATATCATTTAAATCACCGTGTAAAAACAGGTCTCTGTTTGACTGGAATGTTACAATCCTTTAAGTTAATGATGAGTTTCTGTCTTTAAACTCTCAGTTTGAATGGTTTGTTGAAGTCTTTTATTTCCTTTCGAGTTGAGAGAAACAATGACGAGTGCCCGGTGTAAGATTCCTCTGTACCGATTCCCAAGTAGGTCGTTTTCTGTATTAATAAGACCCTACCTCTTCTACTACAACTCTGTATTCCCTTCAGACCAACTACACCCGAAATACTATATTTACGTTTTTCGAACCCGAGACCTCAATTCTGGACCCAAACTAAAGATGGCAGTAGTAGTGAATGGTTGGTACACTGGGTTTCGTTCAAAGACTAAGAGTCAAGTAAAAGAATGGACATTTTACACTTCTCATGGTTGAACCGTTCCAATGATCCTTTTTTACTTTTCAAGTCAGACAAGACGAGGTTTTCAAGTCAGACAAGACGATGTTTAATCGAGGTTTTGATCAAAGAGTTTGTGCTTGATCAAGCACTGATCGAATACCCCTTTATTACGGTAATAATAAGTTTTCAACATAACCAAGTATGTATTAAAAGGTCTTATAATTACGAAACGTGATGGTCGATTGTTGTAGACTTAAACTTATTTGATTGTACTGACTCACGTCGTTTGATTCACTATTTACACATACTAGATAGAATATGTAGTATCGACAAAAAGGGTGTAAGAAGGAACACCGGTGTCGAAACAGTACCTATACTTACTACACTTCAAAAGGGTTATAAACACATAGAAAGGGAATAGAGGCATTAAGTCGTGGATGTAGGGAAAAAATATAGGGTAAGAAGTTCAGTGGAGTCGAAACATCCGATTTCAGGATTTAAGCAGCTCCATAAATAAATAAGTAATCCTCAAATCGTATAGAAAAATTGTTATAATCATATAAATAATCCTAGTAGAAACATAACGAAAAAGTGTCATAATTAAGAAGTTGGGTTCTCGTACCCTATAGAAAGGTAAAGAAACATAGTGGAAGTCTAAGGAAGGAGTCACAAAACATCAAAAGACTCATATCCAGAAAGTAGAGGAACCAATTCAAATTAGGATCTATAAAATTAAGGAAAACTACGTTAAAATTTGTCCTAAAAAAAATGAAAGTGAAAAATTATCAAGTAATAATCGCAGACCTTTACGTTGTTAAAGACATGTAATTGGACATAAGACGTTGAGGTGACTTAAGTCAAGATTATCAAAAACTCACCTTTGAAATCCCAAAAGATATGTTCATAGTACAGTAGACGTTTGTCACTCACTATCAAAATGAAAAAGGGAAGGTTAGACCTAGGAAAAAAAAAAAGAACAGGTTAACAATTTAAAAACTATAAATGTTTACGTGTATATCACTGAAATAGTGGTGACGGTGGACCGGTTGTGTCTAACATTCGAAAGTAGTTGAAGTTCCTTGTAAGGTAAAAGTTTCCTTAGATTTTGTACTTTTTATACACGTAAAATTTTTTAGTTATTTTATTGTAAAAATTGGGAATATTGTTGGGATACTGTCTCCATAGTGATAATAGAATGAAAACATTCACTCGATTTCGTGTCTCTCCAATTCATTAACCTGGTGTTAGTGTCTCAATTAGTCACAATCTCGACTAATTGTCTCAAGTTTCGGTCCTTAGACTAAGGTCTGGGAAAATTCATCGGGAGCTGTAGTCCCGAGATATGGGTTTCGGTTATGTTATAACATTTCATTAATCGGAGGTTACTTTTATTCATTTAGATAAAATTTTTTAACTTCTGACAATTTTTTTTATGTTTATTTATTTATTTTATGGGTTCGGCGTTTGTAAATATGATAAGTGGGTTCCTTTTGATGCATTACGTCCAGTAGTAGTCTTTTGGAGTACCGGAGGTCGATCCAAAATTCCTTAAACTTATGGATATATTTTCCGGTGATTAAATGGTATAGAATTTTTAGTCTTTACCATCAAGTAAGAAGACCGACAAACAAGAAATTTGGGAGTGGACCCATGTAAAGGGAAGCCTCGTAGTTGAGAGAACTCTGGGTCACGAAAGGTGACAAGGTCGGACCTCTCTTCACGTGGAAATCTTTTGTCCTATGTACGTATGCCCCTTTCTGTCTCCTATATTGAAAGGGTCTCGCGACAAAGATCTGGGTCCCCAGTCCTTGTTCGATTCTGTTAGTACGGTTCGTTAAATTTAGTGGTGATTAATCAGAATTTACTTTATGAGGCGGAATCTGTTAGACCTGAAAAAAAGGAAACTTTTGGAAGTCAATTGTAGATAGAAGGGGATTTTTTGACATTCGAGGGCTCTCGTTCTCGGTCCAACGAAAAGAGTGGTGATTGTAGGGGTCGTGAACCTTACCACCCACCGCGTTTCGAAATTTTGATTTATTTTTGACTTTAACAGAAATTTCTGTGAATGAGTCCGTTTAAATGAGACATTTAGTTCTCGTATTCCTTTACCTGTAAAAAGACATTTTTAACGATTTCCCTGAAGAGACCACCAGAACACTAATTCTGTGCCACAAGGGTCCCGTCTCCCGTGTGCGAGGTAGGGACCAGTCCCTTGATTCTAGGACGTACGGTGTGTCGTGACCTTTCTTTTTATGACGATTCCAAGACACCTCTAGGTTGGTCAGGTAGGATTTCCTTTAGTCAGGACTTATAAGTAACCTTCCTGACTACAACTTCGACTTTAAGGTTACGGTGGACTACGCTTCTTGGTTGAGTAACCTTTTCTGGGACTACGACCCTTTCTAACGTCCGTCCTCCTCTTCCCCTGCTGTCTCCTACTCTAGTGACTGAGTTACCTGCACTCAGACTCACTTGAGGTCCTCAACCACTACCTGTCCCTTCGGACCGTACGACGTCAGGTACCCCAGCGTCTCAGCCTGTACTGACTCGTTGACTTTACTTGAGTTCCAAGATACCTCAAAATTTTTTTCTGTAAGACGTCCTCGAATTTTTCTTGTCTATCTTGTTGTATCTAGGGAGGTTTGAACTCAGTTGATTTATGTGGTTTCCAATAGTTTAAATGGATGGGGAGTATCGTTGGGGGTCTTAGAAGACTGTAGTGTGACAAAAAACGGCAAGTCAGGGAGTCAGTACAAGCTGAGAAAGTCTGGGGTACCTGACGTCGTGTGGTCCTAAGGGACAGGAAGTGGTAGAGGTCCTCAGACGAGTTTGAGTACAGGTAACTCAGCCACTACGATAGGTTGGTAAAGTAGGAGACAACAGGGAAGAGTGTGACAAATGTATATGAAAAATAATGACATTGTATGTGTAAGTGAGAGGGAGTTGGTTCAAGGGACCGACGGCTACTGACTTTGAAACTTCGGTCTCCATTTGAGTTGTAGGTCTCGACTGACCATGTTCCTCGGTCTCAGTGAGGTTTTGTGTCTCGTCCATGGACTACGACTAGTTAGTTCTCAGTCGGGTCCCTGAGTGTCTATCCCGCCCCTCGGTTGGTAGAAACGGGGTCGGTTCGAAAGGATTTATGTTTACTTATTTCGAGATCCCATCTTTTAGTAAAACATACAGTAAGTTCATCTTTGACAAACGGATACCATGTTCTACTCTTGTTGTGTCGTTAGTATTCTATGTTTTTTTGTCGATAGATTTAAGTAGTGTGTAAAATTAGTCTCATATTAACGAAATGTTACAACACAATCAAAGATGACATGTTGTTTCCCTTAGTCGATATACATATGTATATAGGGGAGGAAGAACTCGGAGGGAGGGTGGTGGGGGCGTAGGGTGGGGAGATCCAGTAGTGTCTCGTTGTATTCAAGCAGTGTGAAATTGATGTCTTCATAGGATCTTAGGGGTCTAGTGACTCGATCTTCAATATATTAATAACAATCGTAAAGATAAACTTATAAATACTCAACTCAATCAGAGTTCCGAAGTGGGGAACTGACCTTGTGTGGACTGGTTGGTAGTGGACACCCAGAACCTACCGTAGAGGGACAGTGCCCTTGAGGCCCTGAGGGTCTCGGTGCCGGGATAGGGAGGATGGAAGGGGAACATAATTGAGATGAGATTAGGACGAAACAAACATCACTACGACCCTCCCTAACCCCCGTCCTCCTCTTCCCCGGCTGGCTCCTACTCTACCGACCTACCGTAGTACCTGAGCTACCTACACTCACACTCACTTGAGGCCCTCAACCACTACCTGTCCCTCCGGACCACACGACACTAAGTATCCCAGTGTTTCTCAGCCTGTGCTGACTCACTGACTTGACTTGACTTGACTTGACTTGACTTAGGACGAAACCAGGGTACAAAAATAAGAGGAAAAGACTCAAACCTTCAGTCTCTTTAAATATTAAGGAAGGTCGGGTCCTAGAACATCTGGTCATTTAGTCCTATTCAAGAATTTCAGGTGTCTTTTAAAAATGTTTTATGTGTATGAAAGTAGTTTAGTTTTGGAGGTTCTACTTTAACCTTTTTGAGAGGTCCATACACTACCTTTGGGACTAAGTCTCATCAATTTTACCACCGATGTCTAACAATCAGACGTCCGTTTGAAATAGACCCTTTATGATTTCCGTTAATTCCCATTCACCGTTACGTTACCCACTAAAGGAGTTGTGTGTGAGTGGACTTTACGAGGAGGTATGGGTGACGTACATAATTCGTAGGATCACTCCTACCTCGTTGACCTAAAGTAGATGGGGAGGTTTTAGAAATAGATGAGTAAAAAGAGAAGAGGGTTTAGGTAGATGGTTTGTTCTTTTTTTTTTTTTTTCCTCTTGTGTGATTTCAAATTTGCGGTTTGTATTCAACCGTATCGCAAACCGACAGATATTTAAGCACAGGTACTTCTCATTTCACACGGTAGGAGGGAATGAAGGATCTTCTGTACCCAAGTTTTGCATCAATTGACAATTCGTAGTAATATAATACTGTCCTTCTACTTTTTGATTCTACGGATGGGGAAAGGTATCGACTTCAGGATGGACTCGAAGGGTCCCTCCGACACTCTATCAACACTTCATTTTGTATTTGGTCCCACCACCTGGAACTCGATTTGAGTGGAGAACGGAACAAGATGTAGTTTTATAGGTGCTCCTTCTGACTTCTGGTAAACACCGGATTCTCAAGAGTGGAGTTCAAAGTCTTTTAGATTGAAGTCTCGAGTTCGTTTTAAAGAGGAGACGGAAAACAAATTTTTCGTATCGTTCTAACACCATGGCACCTTTTCGTCTCTTATTAGGACCATGTCCAGTTTCAGGTACTTTCCCTGTCTTAATGAACAAGTAGAAACATAGGTGTCTTGATTTAAGTCACTGGACTGAATTATTTACGAATTACCTATCTGCCTACCTATGTACCTACCTGTCTACCAACTTATGTACCGTAGACGGTCTTATTCTCTACACATACCTTGTCTTTTGACGTCAGAGACTTCCTTAAGTTTTTGTCCATACTTTGATTGAAGAAGAACTCCAGCGAAACAAAACGGACTCGTGTCTTATTCCAGAGGGAGAGTCGACACTGGATGGTACTAGGTTTAGACTGGAAATTTTCGTTTCCTTCTGTTCTTTCTTTACCCTTTTCCCTGGTGTCGTTCTGTTTCCAATTCCTTAGATAAAGGACTGTACGACCACGTCTCCTTGTTATGTATTATTTTTAGATTCTCTTGTGAAAGTTATGGATAAGTTGTTTTTAAGTCACATTATTCGTTTGAACCATAATGTCAAATTGACCGTCCCCAAAAAAAGAATCACCATGTATTTTATTACGTATATATTTGGCCTGTTAAATGAGAATCCACGTTAGGTCAAAGTAACGCACGAATCAGCGAGTCAGCACAGACTGTGAAACGGGTACCTGACATCGGGAGGTCCGAAGGGACGAGCACCCTAAGAAGTCCGTTTTTATGACCTCACCCATCGGTAAGGGAAGAGGTCCCCTAGAAGGACTGGGTCCCTAACTTGGTCCCAGAGGACGTGACGTACGTCTAAGAAATGGTAGACTCGGTGGTGAAAGTAATCCTCGTGGGTCTTCTGGTAGTCGAAGCCTCGGGTAGGTGTGAAAACGAATTCGTAACGGAAGACTACAGACCTAATTTGACTTCGAGGTCTTTACTCTTAAGGAGGAGGAGTCCGGAACCTGTATCTATTTGAGTCTATTGGGTCAGTGACCGAGTCGTGATCGGTTCGTTTTAATAAGAAGTTTATTGAACCGAGAGTTCAATAAAGTAACCATGTTCCGGACTGTATTAGACCTAATGAGTGAATCTTTTTGTTTAAGATCTCTTTCACAGAACACTGGAATTGACTCTGTAAAGACCAGTCCCAAAGTCCTCTTGTCTCCTCCCGAGTGGTGGGTAGTTTCTCTTTAATTTCTGTCGTTTCTAATAACAAACGTGTTATTTATCTTTTCTGTATCTTTGGAAGGAAAATTTTTTGTTCGATAGACCCCTGAAGAAAATTTTTGTCCAGGGCACCACTTCCAAAACAGAAGATTACGTCCGCCACGTCCAAGTCAGGGACGAACCCCTCGATTCTAGGGTGTACGGAACGTCGGTTTTGTGTTTTGTATTTTGTCTTCGTTGTTAAGGGACTATCGTGTCACCTATTCTTAGACGGACGGTTACGTCCTCTGTGTCCAAACTAGGGACCAGGTCTTCCTAGGGTGTACGTAACCTCGTCGATCCGGTCACGTGGTATCGGTGACTCGCTCGGCCGTGAGACCTCGGGTCCTCGACATTGATGTCTTGGGTGCAAAGTGTTGTACTCTCCAGTGGCGTCACTCTTCGGGGTGCGTAACGACGACCTCTTGTCGGGGGTGAGTGACGTTGGGCTCACCTCCGACACGTCGTTACTTCTGGGTCGTGTCGGTTTTTATTTTATGTATAAAAAAATTTTAGACGAGATGTATCTTTGGTTCTTTACCCCAGGGGGTGGGAACGGGACGGGCGAACGGACCTACAGTTGAAGTCAAGGAGGGAAGGGGAGTCTGATATAGAGTAGCTAGTGGTCCAGACCGACTACGGAGGGGGAATCGTAAAGAATGTAAATCGACGGAGAAAGATAGGTGCAACGGGGGACATATAAATACAGTCATCTCACTATCACATCTAATGACCAGTTCTGTTACCCAAAGCTTTAATCTGTGGGGTCCCAAATCTTTGGATCGAAGACTCAGTAGTAGACACACACTGGAACTCGTTTGACGAATGGACCAAATGTGGAGTTCAAACGGTGTATATTTTGTTTCTATTGTCATTAGAGTATTTCGACAACTCTCATAATTTGTTCTATTGTAGGTATTTCGTAAAACTATTACGACGACGATTCAGCGAAGTCAGCACAGGCTGAGACACGCTGGGGTACCTGTCGTCGGGTGGTCCGAGGGGACAGGTTTCCTAAGAGGTCCGTTCTTATGACCTCACGCAACGGTAAGGGAAGAGGTAACAGACTTTCCATTGGTTTCCATTAATTTGGGTCTTCGTTCGACTCTTTTTTTCTTTTTTTTTTTGATTTTATTTTTTGTCTTGATGAAGATAATGACGAAGAACTCAATCATAAGGGTACGACCAAGGTTCCCGCCCCTCTTAAAGGACTGTCGGTTTACATATAGAAGCAATATCTATTTCAATCAAAATTGAGAACCTCTGAGAGTGGGAGAAAAGTGATCTACTAGTACCAGTCCTTCGGATGTCGTCTCATTTAGAAAGGGAAAAGAGATCCTTTTATTAAACGTGTAGTACGGGTCCTTTCAGGTTACCAGACAAAGTCTGAAAAAGTTGTCTTAACAACATTCACTTTAAGAATGGGTCGTGGTAGAGAAGACCGTTATTTATTCGGTGCAGACTGATAAGAGAATTCAAAGGAAAAGAATGCGAAGATGAGACAGATCTTGTTTTTATAAAGTCGAGGAGGTTCAAAGATAAGGGAGAAAAGGACTTAAATATATCTTCCTCACTTCTCTTAGACACCTTTTCTTCAAAGTAAAGTTTTTAACACGGTTTTGAAAGGGGATCTTCTCAAAGAGAAGAAAGAGTAAGTACACCTGACTACCCCGTGATAAAGTGTCTCGAAGAGGTTAATTGAATTTTATGAACCTTCATTATGCATGTTATAATTGTAAGAAGTCCGAGACTACGGGTAGAATACCGAATGTTACCACTTAATAAACGGTCCTTAATTTGTATTTATTCAAATCATCCATTTCTCCACTTTAAACCGGGACACCCCGGGACTTTCAGCTTTCTATTATTAATATTTTCGTCATTCTTCACCACTTTAGTTAACACTGTAAACAAGAAGACTTATATATTAAATGTTTGTTCAATGTTTAATATATCGCCATAAAGTATATTTTATATGTGGAGGTAAGATGAGTACATATCAACTTGTCGTCATTCTTGTCTCTATCTGATACGTATACTTTTACAGGGATAAAACAAGGTTCGTAAAGATTCATTATGTCCATTTGAGAGGGTTAGTCCCACTTGACTCTCCTTAAAAGAAGGTGTCTGGTGTCCCCAAAGAAAACGTATCGGGATCAAAGTCGAACTAGTCGACTAAAGTACTCGTCCGTAATTGATGTCTAAATATTATAAAAAAGATGTGCATAATTGGGGTGTAACCGTCTCCTAAAGAAAGAGTCCGTATCAGGGTCGAAGTATTGGTAGTAGGGTACAATCAAGACAAAACGAAAGTGTATGGACAACGACTTCATAAAACTATGATGAACTGGTATTCCTATAGCAGTCTAGATCTTAATTAGAGAGGGGACCTGATGACTTTGTCGGAAGATTAACCGGAGGGACGTACGTGTAAATGAACAGATGGATTGAAAGGTGTAATAATGGTTACACTCAAAAGATCTTAGACTAAGTGAGGGATGAATTTTTAGGAAGATACCTAGGATGACGGGAGCCCTATTTCACGTTCGAAGGATCACCATGTGTTCTGGGAAATAATGGACTGGGGACGATTGGAAGAGTTGAAGTCCAGGGTAGTAAATGAGGGACCTGGTGAGAGATGTCTCGGTCTGTGCTCGTCCTAGTCTGACACTTCGGTAATTCTAAAATAGGATAGACATACCTGTTTTCGGGAGGTCCTCTTATACTAGTATTAACATATTTATGTTGGAGTTTCGTTTTGGTAATTCACAGTTACTAGAGTAGTTGATTGTAACTAAAAAAAAAAACAATTTCAATGAGGATACGTACAACAATAATAATATTTGTTAGAGAGAAATATATTTAAAGGGTTAACCAAACTGTGTTATGTTTCATTTTTAGTGCAGCCTTCGACATTGTATTTTAAACTGGTTGAATGTTGTTCTATGTGTGTGTGTACGGGGGTACCCATCGTAAAGAGACTGATATTATACCTGTACTAAATGGAGTGAAAGGATATAGTTCAAAAAAGAATTATGAATAAAAATTCACATATTGAAAGGTTTAAAAAAGTTTTCTTTTTACGAACTTCTTAAATTTTCTTATAATTTTAAGATTAGGATTACATTAAAATTAAGATTGGGTTATCAATGTTATTATCACAATTATCATCGATTACGAACACAAACAACAACGACGACTCTCCGACTTTAAGGTTCAGAACTACCCCTTTATTACATAACGATACTTAAGACCCTGTATGGGTAAATTCTCGTATCCTCGAGAAAGGACAAAGGTGTTACTCGACTTTTGACGGTTACGGACGAGATTCGTTTAGGAAGGGACACGATCGACCCCTTCAACCCAATTCAGAAGTAAAAGGGGAAATACACAAACCTCTACCGGAGGAAAGAGACTATATCAGTACACTTCTCGCTAGAAAATGTATTCCAAGACTTTTACGTATCTACTATGTTAGTATAATTTTCGGGGAGGTCGTAGAATTCCTTGTTAATGTTTAAGTATGTAGGACTAGGACTGGGTCCTTTCAAGAAATGGTTACAGTATGTATGGGAAAGAGATCTCTCTATAACTGAAGTGGACGTAAATCTTTTCTCAAGAGACTAAAAGATTTCTATAGTAAAAGTTGACTTTGAAAAGAGAAAAAAGAAGAGAGAAAAAAATTTAAATTTAAATAAATAAAATTAACCTCCGATTAATGAAATGTTATAACATAACCAAAACGGTATGTAGTTGTACTTAGGTGGTGCCCACATGTGCACAAGGGGTAGGACTTGGGGGGAGGAAGGAGGGAGGGGCATGGTAGGGAGACCCACTAGGGTCACGTGGTCGGGGTTCGTAGGACATAGTACGTAACTTGGACCTGACCGTTAAACAAAGTATATACTATAATATGTACAAAGTTACGGTAAGACGGTTTAGTAGGGTGGGAGAAGGAGAGGGTGTCTCAGGCTTTCTGATAAGAAATGTAGACACAGAGAAAACGACAGAGTATGTCCCAATATCAATGGTAGAAAGATTTAAGGTATATATACACAATCATATGACATAACCACAAAAAGAAAGACCGAATGAAGTGACACATATTATCCGAGGTCAAAGTAGGTGGAGTAATCTTGACTAAGTTTACATAAGAACAATTACCGACTCATTATGAGGTAACACATATACATGGTGTCGAAAGAATAGGTAAGTAGACGACTACCTGTAGATTCAACGAAGGTACAGGACCGATAATATTTGTCACGGTGCTACTTGTAACCCCATGTGCACAGTTGACTCTAAAAAGATTACTTTACCTACAAAAGCAAAAAGGTTAATTGGAAATGTACTTGTTAAAGACTATTTTATGTCGGTTAATCATTTATTTGTATACTTTTTCGTAATTGTCACCGTTGGTTCCTTTTTGTTTGTTGTCATTGTAAGCGAAAAGGGATTACTCACTGTTTCGATTTAACCTTTCGTTAAACCATGTAATTTCATTTTGCAAATTTATGGAACTGGAGAGGATCCTAAAATAGGGTATTATCATTAGGTTTTATTACCTTTGTAGTAAACGTGTTACTACAAACTACAGGTAGGTCATATATCATTCAATTTTCGGTGTATCTACTTATTCATATTCCTTTATAGGTAAGTTACCTTCTTATAATTTGTCATTGATTTTAAAAATAATCACCTACTCTAAAAGTTTACAACTAATAGTCACAAGAACATCGACTTACTGTTACTACCAAATAAAATTTTCTGATACGTTACTGTACCCTTTACCAATACTGTGTAATTTATTCTTATGTTGCAATTTTCAATATAACTCGATCCTAACGTTAGGTAAGTGAAAATGTCGTTTGTGTATTGGGTCGGTATATATTGGTCAATTGACAACTCAATTGTAAGCTTTATGTCATCGGTAAAGTTACAACGATTTTAGGCAATCAAGAAAAAAATTTCACAAAAAATAACACCGTTTTCAGTGTGGTATATTTTGTATGATAAAATTGGTATCAATGGACACGTCAAGTCACCGTCATGCATGTAAGTACAACGACGAGTTGAGAGTGGTGGTAGGTAGAGGGATTGCAATTCCGGACGGGAGCTCCGGTGTCTTCGCCTTGGACCTTGGTTCCAGTGGAGGCTTGGACTGACTCGGGAAAACACGTACGCACGATTCAGTGAAGTCAGCACAGACCGAGAAACGTTGGGATACCAGACATCGTGTGGTTGAGGAGACGAGTATCCTAAGAGGTCCGTTCTTATGACCTCATCCAACGGTACGGGAGCAACACCCCTAGAAGGGTTGAGTCCCTAGCTTGGACGGAGAGTCCGTCTAAGAAATGGTGACTTGGTGGTCCCTTCAGACTCAGGAAAACATTTCCCTTTTCACCTTCACTTCAGTGAGTCCACACAGGTTGAGGAACGCTGGGGTACCTGACATCGGATGGTCCAAAGAGGTAGGTACCCTAAAAGGTCCGTTCCTATGATCTCACCCAACGGTAAAGGAAGAGGTCCTCTAGAAGGGTTGGGTCCCTAACTTGGGCCCAGAGGGCGTAACATCCGTCTGAGAAGTGGTAGACTCGGTGGCCCCTTCAGGACGACGGTTTTCGAGGAGACTAGTAGTGATTGTTGGAGGTCGAGTCAAGTCAGTGAGTCCACACAGGCTGAGAGACGCTGGGGTACTTGACGTCGTGCGGTCCGGAGGGACAGGTAGTGGTTGAGGGCCTCAAATGGGTTTGAGTACAGGTAACTCAGTCACTACGGTAGGTCGGTAGAGTAGGAGGCGACAGGGGAAGAGGAGGACGGGGGTTAAGGAGGGTCGTAGTCCCAGAAAAGTTTACTCAGTCGAGAAGAGTAGTCCACCGGTTTCATAACCTCAAAGTCGAAGTCGTAGTCAGGAAGGTTACTTGTGGGTCCTGACTAGAGGAAATCCTACCTGACCAACGACTGATTCGATTGGTTAATTCGATTCCACGGGTGAGGTCATTTGTGAGACAACACGGGGTCAGTTAACGGATTGTGGTTGGAAGGTCCTCATTAAAAGAAGCAGAACTCCAATATTTTTAACCGATAAATGGGGGGTTTTGACAGTTGAGTCCTCCAACCGGGTGACACGAGGGTCACAGGTGGAATAGAGACGAGAAACAAGAATTACTTGAGTGATGGAAGACTTTACGAGACACAGACCTTTAAGAAAGGGTTAGGTACGAGCCTTACGGAGTTGTGGATTAAAAAATGGAAGGATTTGTCTTTGAGACAGGAGTAATTTGTAGTTGAGGGGTAAGGGGAGGGGATGGGGTGAGGGTGGGAGAACAGACCGTAGATGGTCATATGAAAGACTGAGGTACTTAAACTGATAAAATCCATAGACGACATTCACCTTAGTTTGTCCTCATCGGACGTGGATTACATATAACCTTACGTAAAATTTTAAAATATAAATGAATAAATAAAAACCGACGTGACGGAGAAACAACGACGTGCGTCCAGAAGAGACCAATAAAGCTGCCCCCCAAAGAGAGATCAAAGTCACGCTCCCAAGGAGTAACGTCACCGAAGAGAACGGCGTCAGGTACCCGGATCAAAGAGGTTTCGTACACCCTAAAAGGACCTGGTCCTCAACTTGAGTACAGGCGACGTTACGGTCCCCCTAAGAATTGGTGACCTGGTGATCCCTTCAGGGACCTTACGTAAACTTATATACAGGATGTTTGTCTATAATGGTAAAAAGGGAGATACGATATTCATCCAAGAGTAATCAATAAAATATATATGATCATATATGTACAAATTTTTTTTGACCAAATTTTAAGTGGTAAGTTTTTTGTTTCTAGTACCGTAGGTCAGGGTAGTGAAGTACCGTTTAAACAACAAGTCAGAGAGTCAGTACAGACTGAGAAACGTTGGGGGTACGTAAACGTCGTACGGTCCGAAGGAACTGGAAGTGGTAGAGGTCCTCAAACGAGTTTAAGTACATGTGACTCAGTCACTATTGTAGGTTGGTAGAACAGGAGACAGCAGGGGAAGAGAAGGATCGAAGAGAAAGGGTCGTAGTCCTAGAAAAGGTCACTCAGTCAAGAAGTGTAGTCCACCGGTTTCATGACCTCGAAGTCGAAGTCGTAGTCGGGAAGGTTACTTATAAATTCCTGACTAGAGGAAATCCTACCTGACCAATCTAGAGGAACGTCAGGTTCCCCGAGAGTTCTCAGAGGAGGTTGTGGTGTCAAGTTTTCGTAGTTAAGAAACCACGAGTGGGAAGAAATATCAGGTTGAGAGTGTAGGTATGTACTGATGACCTTTTTGGTATCGAAACTGATATGACAACCGTTTCGTTACAGAGACTAAAAGTTATACGACAAATCCAAACAGTATCGAAAAGAAGGTTCCTCGTTCGTAGAAAATTAAAGTACAAACGTCAGTGACAGGTATCACTAAAACATTGGGTTCTTTTATTTCAGACAGTGATAAATGTAATAAAGGGGTACATAAACGGTACTTCATTACCCTGACCCTACGGTACTAGAAGTAAGAACCTTGCCACTCAAAATTCGGTCGAAAAAGCGAGAGGAGAAAGTGGGAGTAGTTCTCCGAGAAATCAAGGGGAAGTGAAAGACGGTATTCCCACCACAGTAGACGTATAGACTCCAATAACTATCAAGAGGGTGGTTAGAATTAAGGTCGAATACGAAGTAGGTCGGGTCGTAAAAGTGTACTACATGAGACGTATATTCAATTTATTCGTCCCACTGTTATGTGTCGGAACTGCATGAGGAAAGGGTTAAAACTTGGTTAGACAACTAGGGACAGACCAAGATTGATAACGTAACGTTTATCTACCCCTTTTTTACGTTTGTCACTGTCTTTTTCGAGGGTTCGTGAAGAGTTTCGGTTTGAACGTGGTTTTTTTTTTTTTTTCCAGTACCGGTGTCCACTAGACGACGGACAAACTAGGTGATGTCGAAAGACTTAGGACCGTTTTGGTGATATAGACTCTTCATACGAGTCATTTAGTTACTCTACTCGGTTTTGACGTTACGGACGTCGTCTGTAACCAGTTATCTTTCCTGTGTTAAGAAGAGGTGCTATTACGGACTGGCGTCCAACGTGTTGGTTACGAAGTTTTCAACTTGCTTAACCAGATGCTTTAAAACGGAGTAGACGGTATAAGTGGATTGGAGGGTGGTTGGCTGATGGTGAATTCGTAGAACTGTTGAAAAACGTCCTTTTTACGAAGGTGTTGGTCATCCTCCGTCTTTTACGAAGGTTCTAAAGTGACTTAGGGTTTCGTACCTAAAAATGCGATGTCCTTGTTTGTTTGGATAAAGAGTTTTATCCGTTTTTACACAGCTAAAATTACCAAGGATAAAACTAATTATTTGTACACGAACTCGGATGAATATTACTAAATTTTAAGAACCAGGTTTTGACGTTAATGAAAACCTGGTTGGATCATCAAGAGGTTGGTCCCTACCTTGGGTCCGGGGATTTCATCTTCAAGTCTCAGGCTTGGTGACCTGACGACCCCGTAAGGAACGAGATTAGAAATAATAAGGAAAGGAGAGTCACTGAAACCAAAAATCAAACAAGTAAAAGATTAAGGAATTTAACATTTCAATCCAACAATTAACCTCGAGTGCGAAGAAAAAAATGACATCTGTAAATATCAATATTTGAAGAGGAATCGTGACGAAAGTGGTATAGACTATTCAAAAAAAGAAAATTAAAATTTCTAATTCCATACTAACTGTATTCAAAACTGTACATAAAAAGCAAAAGTAAGTAGAGATTTATAAAAGACTAAAGAGAACACTAAAGAAGAAACTAGGTAACTAACAAACTCACACAATTAAGGGTGTTTAGACTCTTAAAGGGGTAAAATGAACAATAACCAAAGATTGAAGTAGGACGACCCAGTTTCTTCTATAAAACATACTATAGAGTTTAGGGGACTCTGACGTAGACGTCGGATTACATGTGAGACAAGACCTTTAACGGGGTGTACGGGAACTCTTCTTACAATGTGACGATAACAACCCATCTCGTATGACACATACAACAATCCAGATCAACCAACTGACACAAAACAGAAGAAAAAGGGGGTAGAAGACAGACCAACAAGAATAACACTGAAAGTAAGGTTCTGTCAAACGAAAATAAAGTCAAGAACGGTCGGGTGTAAGTACGGATATTAACCGTTATGTCAAAATATGGTTAAGAATAGATTGGTATTTGTCTTAGTGTTCCTCGTTCTATTAAAGATTCCGATGTCAGATAAAAACCAGAACGGATTAGTACACAAAGAAGACGAAATTCTTGGGAGAAGCGAATTATGATCTCAAGGGTCCGTGTAATAATAGTAGGTAAACTAGAATTAATGCACACAGTAGTCTCGGACGAGTGGCGACAGAGAACCTGACAAGAGGAAACGGAGAAGTCTGACATAAGATTAAGTTGGAACTTAAACTATTTTATAAAAGGAATCCACCTCAGATACACGCCATCAAAAAGACTTAGGAACATACAAACTTTTACAAAAGGAAACTTTGTTTGGGTGTCCATATCTCTTGTTTAATCACCAATGGTCACCCTTTTCCTACCTCCCTGCTATATCCCTACCCTCTAGTTCTCCATGTTTGATAACCCACATTCTACTCGATGTCCTTACATAACATGTTGTGTCCCTTACATCGGTTTTAAAACATTATTGACATTTACCTCATATTGGAAATTTTAACATATTTATGTAAATGCCTCCTCTTTGTTGATTTGAAGAAAATTTTCTTTATTTTTACAAAACAAAACAGAAACATGACGGTCTACCTAGGACAGGAACGACCTAAATCCTAATAAATTAGTGTCTCGGGTAAAGGGAGTCATCAGACATCTGTAAGTTGATGTAAAAGAGAAATTAACAATTTTTTCTTTATAGGTCCCGAAGGGACCGTCATGTCACCGATTCTTAGACGAACCTTTACGTCCCCTGTGCTCAAGTTAGGGACCAGACCTTCTAAGGTGCACGGAGCCTCGTCGATTCGAATACGCATCGTTGATGACTCGGGTACGTAGTGTTAATGACTTTGGACGTACATCTCGGACGCGTGTGTTGTTCCCTTCGGTATCGTTACTCCTCGGATGCGTGGCATTGGTTCTCACAGAGGGACGAGTGGTGTCGAACTGTTTCCGGCTCACGTCGTTGGTTCTGGGTCGCGTTGGTTTTTTATTATCAATAATATTTTATTTTTCTTTTCTTTATAAGTTACATTCCGTCTCAGAAAAAAGGAAGACATCCATTGGACTAGAAAAATATTTTGAAACATTCTTAAAAAAAGAGAACTAGGAATTTTAAATTACAGAAAAACGGAAACTTTTTTTTTAGTACGGATTCTAATCGACTCGTGAAACGTAGATCTCCGAGGGAAAAGAATTTTAGGTCCTCCAAAAGTAGATTTTAGATAGAAAAGGTGAACTGATACATATGAGTATACGTAAAAAGTGTATATCCGGTTTCCTGACCTTAAACGGACCCATAAAGTTACCGGTTCATTCGGGTGTAAGTTGACCTGTTTCGACATAAAAAGATAAACACGAAATTCATACTGAAGAGGAAAAAGGAAAAGATGTGAGACATTAAGGATAATAATCGTACAAGTTCGAAGGGTCAGGATAGTAAACTCAGTCGGTAGTAAAAAGTGAGTGCTAAAGTTAAAGAAACATAAAAATGAGACATAGTACTCTTAAAAAATTCAACTCGTAGTTAGTCTTACAATTTAGTCAAGAGTAGAGACTAGTATCAAGAATTAATTAAACGGAAAAAAAAAAAAAAAAAAAAAAAAAAAAAAAGAGAAAAAAACAAAAANGAAAAAAAAAAAAAAAAAAACGAACGAACGAGAAACAAACAAAACAAAAAGTGACACGACGTACCGGACACCTTAGAAACAAGGGGCTGATCACTGACTTGGGTCCGGTGGCGTCACTTTCGGGACTCAGGATTGGCGACCTGGCGGTCCCCTAAGGCCTGTTCAAAAAATTAAATCTTTAATACAGAACGTCACGTCCTTTTAGACACAACTTCAAGTCGACATAGTGGGAATCTCAAGAAAGACATGGGAACAAAGTTAAATAGTGAGTGCCCGAGGTGGAGTTCTCCTGGGAGACAACGCTAACGAGTCGAAACAGAGAGAGGAGATTTTACGACAGGGGGAATTTACCTGCTGTTAAGTACACACTCGACCTCTAAGGGTACGTCCAGACTGTTAGGTCGTTTTCCACTTTCAGTACGTTAAAGCACAAGACTTTTCGGTTATTGTTTGACCGGTCATTATTACTGGCGAGGAAACGAAAGACCGGAGAAGAGCCCATATTCGATTCTGATGACAAGTAGAGAGTCGACTTTATCCATGGTGGGTGGAAGGTTGTCCCGGTCGTTCTAGTCTGAAGGGGGTTTCTGGTATGTATCGTCCTTTATCTCGTTTACTTTTCGAGCTAGTGAGAGTGAATTTTTAAATTGTAGTACTCGCTTTCCGGAGCAATTTGTTTTAATCTTATTTGTTGTATATAACTTCTTTCTAAACATTATATACAATCTTATATCTACGGTAATCGTGTATTTATTTCGTGTGTTCAGTTACCTTTATTGGGATATAGGGCGAAAAATCTACTCACAAGGAATTAAGTTGTTTGTTCTGTATGTTTACTGGTTCTTTTGTACCTTTGTATAAGTCTAAGTGGTCATTTCTTCATATCCGGATTCGTGGTTCCATAGTAAAAAGTGGGTAATTTGACCGAGAAGAAAAGAAGCCCTATTATCGTCACAACCGTTTCCACCTCACTCCTCCTACGAGAGTACAACCGTCTTCGTATATATATATAACTATGTTGTAAAACCCCCTTCGGTAAACCTTCGTTAGAATACATATTCTTTGGAATTTCATAGGTGTGGGAAACATCAATCACAACGAAAACGAACAGACCGTTGTCGTGGAATTAAAAAAGACTCCTTTATGTCTGGACCATCCTAAAAGTTAGTCACGGGATACGAGGAAACGAGTTCTCCTTTCGTGTATTCGGTTCGATTCAGTTGGTCTAAGAGAAAGAATCCTTAGACTTAGAACTCTGCTGCTACTACTGACGATTATCATCGACATTGTAGATGACTTAAGAGTAAGACAAGATCCGTGATATAACACGTAAAATATCGGAACATTTGTTGAGAACAGTCACTCCATGTAATGATACAGATAAAACGTCTATCTTGATTATTATGATTAATATAATAATCATATTATTAATCATATGATGATAAGTATAATAATAATGATTATTCTAATGATAACGATACTATAATGATGACGATAATTACAATGACAATTATAATAATCATCAATGATTATTATAAGTGGTTCTAGTTATTAGCGACTTCTATAGAATTTCTATGACATAAGTAATAGATGACGACGTTTTGTTTAATGTGGCTTTGAGTGACCGAATTTTACTGTTTGTAATTGGAACTTTAATTGTATTCAGTACTTAAGTTCTCCAGGAATCGACTACGAAGGACGAGTCCCAGAGAGTCCTAACGTCAGTTTTACAGTTGGTTTCGACGTCAGTATCCTTTCGAACTGACCTTAACTCCTTAACGAGAGTACTACCGGGTGACTGTTCCGACAACCGTCCTTCCTGGGGCGGTGGGTCCCGGAGAGGTACCCCGACGATCTATCGGAGTTCTGTACCGTCGACGTCCGAAGGGGATCTAGTTTACTAGTTGCTCTTTAGTTCCACTTTCAGTGTCACAAAAGACACGGATCTAAGTCTTCAGTGTCTGGGAATACAGACGGTATAAAATGAGTAGTCTACATTTAACGATTCATGTCGGGTGTACTATATTTTGTCCTAACCCGAGGTGAAGAACTTTCTTCCTAATGGTCTTTTTGAGCGTACGTAGAAACTTTTGACGGTGTCTATGGTGGGTAATCAAGACGAAGTATCTAGTCGTCTAGAAGGGACCCAGGGTAGGCGAGATACCGAACAAGTCGGAAAACAAAGAAACTTAATGTAAGGAACTTTTATAAGGGAGTGAAAACACAATCAATGAGTTCGGTAAAGACAACGAAAGATGTTGTCGGAAGAAACTTTATGTTTTTTTTTTTTTTTGGACCCTAAAGAGACTGTCAGGTCACCAATTCTGAAACGGAAGGTTACGTCCCCCACGTCTAAGCTAGGGACCAACCCCTAGATTCTAGGGTGTACGGAGTGTCAGTTTTTTTTTTTGTCTTATATTTATTGCCTTCGTTATAACATTGTTTAAGTTACTTAAGAACTTTTTTACCAGACATAAAATTTTTTAGAAATTTTATTTTTTGTTTGTTGAGAGTGGGTCAGAAGGACCCACTCTTGAGGGTGACTTCAAGATGAACAGAATCGGACCCGGGGGATGTTTAGTCTTACACTCCGTTTCAAATGGACTAGTCAGAAAGGAACCTTCATATTAGGGTCCGTCGTTTTCACTCCCCTTTTTTTCGTCCCCTCTTTTCTTTCGTATATGTTCCGTCATATAATGTTTTCGTCGGTGTGAAAGGGGTCTTGTCCGCTGACGAGCCAGTGCGCCTTATGGAAAGGTCGTCCAACAGCTCTTGTGGTGTAGGACTTTGTCCTTCCTCCTCCGCAACTAGACGACAGAGAGCAATAAGCTCTAAACAGGGTACCTTGTGAATAGTAGAGTACCTCGTAATACTTGAATAACACCACCAGCAAAGTATTGTGTATTTTTATAGCTTATGATACACCATGGGGACTTTGATTTTATTGGAACATTTACTTAAGATAAATTTCAAAAAAGTTTTCTGTTACCGATCTACACTATAGGGGTTTATTAAATGTATTCCAATCGTTTGGTTCTATGTCAGAGGTCAATTTCGACGTCAACTAGGACTCCGATAAACTATCAGTAGTAGTAAGTGACCCAAAGAAAGTGAAAGTTGTCCATGAGACCAGATCCAACGAACGGATCTCCGCACTGGGTCTCGACGAAGGAATCTCCCACAATCAGAGGTCAACGACACGGAAAAAGTCCAGTACCTACACCGCTGACTGGTAAGTATCAATAGTGACCCGTAACTTAATGGCTCTCTACGGGGTACTAAGAGGACTCAAGGTCTATATAACGAAAGATGGGAATGACACATCATCGTTGGGGTTCAGGATTACGATTAGTTCCGTTAATGGTGACGAACAAACCGTGAAGAAAGAAATGACGACCAGGTGACCGTACTCCTCGATTTTGACGATTCACCCCTGGTGTTGAAGTTTATACTACTTTAAAAATGACACGGGGGACCTCCTTCACAAAAGGAGACGGTGAAAATAAAGTCTCTACCATTTATGTCTAAAAGTGTTAGTCCAGTGATCCTAACTATTACTCTCTCGGTCAGGTTGTATATGGGGAAACAAGTACCTGGCCGCATAAAATTCCTGTGTCCAGGTACTACGTACAATTCCTGCGTCTTTATGTAACTAAGTCGTGTATATGGCGTACATTCCTTGTCGTGATATTGGGGTATTCCATAAAAGGGATTCGACCGCGGAATCGACTTGAAAATGAACCAACAAAGTGACAATGTAGTCTGGTTGACGAGGATCCATTACCCAATATAAATGGTTACTTGGTACACCACTACTCAGATAACGGATGAAAGGAAACGATATTTTGTCCCGGGAATTGGACTCCGTCATACATTCTCTACTTGTACGACACTCTGTAGTCTATTATCATGACCACTTCTAATACGGTAGTCTCTTACGTTTAGATAGTTTAGTAGCTAAAATCGCTTTTCTTTGACGACAGAGGAGGTTCTATGTTCTATAGGTTACACCAGTTAGTCGGCAGTCCATCCACCGTCCAGAGAGACCTCTTACTACGGTATAGTTCCCGAGACGTTGTGAGAGACTCCGATCTTTATGTTCATAATTCAGTTGGAACAACTCTTCTTCAGTCACATCAACTCGGGTGTGTTTTGAGAGTAGGTACGGTGGTACCGGTTGTAGAAACCCGAGTGGACCGTTTAAGATCCTACCGGTTCCTCTCTCCGTTCCCACCTCCCCTACACCCCTCTCACCACCACTACCACCAAAAATTCAGAGAAGACTTCCTATAATTTCATTCTGAGTCACCAGACGAGTGGGGTCTTCATGTAGGTGTATTGAGAAGGGGTTTTGAAGACCAGAATAAGGAAGGATCGGTAACTAATTAACTGGTTCAGTACCAAGTACCGGGTCTTTAATCGTACACTTCCATAGAACCCGATGAGGTGATATCCTTTAGTACCGGTTCACATGGTGAAAATCGAGACAAGTGACTCTCGTAAGCGGAAGTGAGAAAACTGAAAGTCCTGGTAGGGACTTTCCAGACATTAGTCCTCGTCAGGAAAAGACCGTACGGGGTCGTTTAGTGTGACTTGGTAGTCACTTGGTCGGCTTAGAAAAGTAGACGGTAGTCAACCAGTATCCCTGGGGAAGTTCTATGGCATCTTATTCGACGTAACCACCCACTGCACTCTCAGACCCTGTGGACAGAAACATTAAATGAGTACGGAGGATTTACTAATAAAAGTAGTCTGAACGTCATGGGTGAGTCAGAATACTGAGTTACCTATACATTGTTAAGTCGATTTAGTCAAGTACTATCCGTCGATGTGAGTGTACCAGAGAACTACAGGACACCAATTTGTAACAGAGATGGTTTCGGACCATCGTCCGGTCCTTTATAAAAAGTTTAACTCTCGCAGAGAGGTCGTGTCTTCAGTATCGGGACGAAATTTTGGATCTTTAGACGTGTTCTGACAGGTGACCTTAAATCGTCAGAAGTGTCACAGGAGTGGTATCCGTATCTGTGGAACCCGTGATAGTATAGTCGACCAGTTTACCGACTGTGTGGTCTTGCCGACCGTAGTGTCGGATCTAGTCGACGGTGGGGAGACAAGGTACTAGGATCAGTTTGGTCACCTCTTCCGTTACCGTTGGGTGAGCTCATAAGAACGGACCTTTTAGGGTACCTGTCTCCTCGGACCACCCGATGTCAGGCATCCCAACGTTTCTCAGTCCGTACTGACTCGTGTTGTGTTCAGTTTTGACCTTCAGAAGACTCAGTGGACTATTTCCAATTTCGTTGTAGGGGTTCACGCTCTTTACGATAATTATGGCAGTTTTATGTCGGTTCACAACACGGGGAAAGAGTCGTCACTCTCCATACTCCTCGTTGTTAAACAGGAAAGGGAATCTTCCTTACAGAAGAGATCCTGTCCCCCACCGGTTTTGACAGGTGTTCGGTTTATGCTAGGGGGAGGATAAAAACATTTACTTCAAGATGACCTTGTGTCGGTGTAGGTAAACAAAAGGATAACAGACACCGACTGAAGTGTGATGTCACCGTTTTAACTCATACCGCTATCCATGGAATACAGGACGTTCCCAATTTTATAAGTAATTGGTAGGGAAATTTCTATTTGAATCGGTTGAGGACGAGATTCTATTCTCCCAGGGATTTTATGAAGTGATTCATCGTCTGTGGACTTTGAAGTACTTCAAATAGAGGGTAGTTCATAAATCTTATGAACTGTAAAGGACGAGTACCCAGATACTCATCTTCCGGTGATTATGTCACTTACCCCCAAGGGACCACGAGTCACCATCTCTTAAGTGGACGTTCACGTCCTCTGAGTCTAAGTTAGGGACCCAGTCCTTCTAGGGGACCTCTTCCTTCACCGTTGGTGACGTGATAAAGACGGACCCTTCAGGGTACCTGTCTCCTCGGACCACCCGATGTAAGGTACCCCAGTGTTTCCTCAACCTGTACTAAATCTCTGATTCGTTGTTATATCACTTGTAGTCCTATGAGGCGTTTTAAGAACGTCTGATATATGGTTCAGATGGGACCACCGAGTCTGTCATTTCGCAGACGGACGTTACGCCCTCTGGGCCAAAGTTAGGGGCCCATCCCTTCTACGGGACCTCTTCCGTTACCGTGGGGTGAGGTCATGAGAACGGACCTTTTAGGGTACCTGCCTCCTCGGACCATCTGATGTCAGGTACCCCAGCGTTTCTCAGTCTGTACTGACTCGCTGAAGTAAAAGAAAAGTATATGATTCAGTCTCTTTTCGTCTCGGTTAATTGAACCGGGTCTCCGTTTTCTCACTCATACGCGGAGACGGAAACGTACTCACGTACAGACATAAGTCAGGTAAGATACTGACCCTTGATGTAAAGGACCTTAGGGGAAAGGATATACCAAGGTTCAATCTTAAACGGTTTATTCTCTTAAGTGTGTTCTAAACCTTCCATGTCCGTTTCATCTTTGGTAATAAGGGATCACTAACGTCGGTTTGTGTACCGATCTTTTCTTACAGTGTCTTCGAAGTGTATTTGAGAACTCTTGACGGGGGACACGGTGAATCTGACTCTCCTGACCTCGAAGGGGCTCCGAAGACCCTGACCGTCGTCAAAGGTCCGTCCGAAACCTCTCGGTACGTGACGAACTTCTTCTCTAGAGCACACACTCGAAGAGACTGGAAGTCGTTGTCAACGGAACTAAAGGTGAGGGGGTCGAACTGACCGAGAAAGGTGTCAACCCATTCGAGGATTAAGACATAACTTCGAAAATAAGGGTCTTATGTAGCTTAACGAAGATAGAAGGATTGATTCGAGACTTTCAGAAGTTAAGACGTTTATCAAGACCTTAAACAAAAGGTTAGACAAACCTACGTTTTCATCATTACTGGAGTAACTATAACCTTTTCCCCTGTGATGATCGTCAGGAACCGTACGTCAATGAATTTACTAGTGGACATTCCATAAGTCCAAAAATGTAGTTCATACTATAATTGACACCCCTGCAAAAACATCGGCCGGGAACAGACTAATTCCTTTCACTTCACTTTCACTTTAGCGAGTCAACATAGGCTGAGAAACGCTGGGGCACCTGACATCGGGTGGTCCAAGGAGGCAGGTACCCTAAGAGGTCCGTTCTTATGACCTCACCCCACGGTAAAGGAAGAGGTCCCTTTAGAAGGGTTGTGTCCCTAGTTTAGGACCAGAGGGTGTGACGCCCGTCTGCGAAATTGGAGACTCGGTGGTCCCTTCAGGGACTGTTAAAGACCGAAAAACTCACTAAAACAGTACTTTTCTATATTCCAAAACTTGACACGAAAAAAAAAAAAAGAGGACAAAGATAAATCTACTAATCCATGATAAACAGGCAATAAGACGATTACACATGATGTATTTAAAGCCCCATAATTTGGGTGAAAGGTAGGAACCCTATTTGAAGTGAACCGGCACAACATATTCGGAAAAATTTACATCGGCTTATGGTAAACCATCATAAGACAATTCCTGAAAAATGTAAATATAAGTAATTCCTATAACAGGATTCCAAAAGACACAAATACTACAGAAGACACACCGAGACCATATTCTCATTGTGACGGAGTATCTCACTTCATCTTTCACAGGGTAGGAGAGAATAAAAAACTCTCTAAAACACTTTTTTACCATTTATAAGAGGTAATTTGTTGTCTTAAATGGTCACCCTTTTTTTTAGTGGACATTAACCGATTTCAGTTACCGGATATCTTCAGTTTCGGACCTTCTGGCTCATCAATATCATTATCCTACAAGACCTTACGAGGGAGGTTCCACTTCGTATCACTAGCGTAATCCGTGGAAGTCAGTGTTTCTTTCTTCGTGTAGAAACGTAACCCGTCCGTTGACCTGTCCGACCAATCGGGTGTTCCGACGGTGTCCCTCCGTCACACCATAGAGTGTTTCAAGAATCCGAAGTCTGTTCAGGTTCGCCTAGGACTCGGATAGAGGAGTATACATTTTACTAGTATTTTTCGAAGAAGTATTCCAATACCACTGATATGTTACTCGATTGTACACTCTTTCGGGAAAGTTCGTGTGTAGGAACCCACACCGCGGGCACGTTAGACTACGGTCAGGTTACTGTTTTGCAAGTAGCTGTCTTATTTTTGTCGGGGTGTTCCTACCGTTGTTAAGATTAAAAAAGATCACACACATCTATGTCTTCGCGGACGACGACAACGATTCAGCGAAGTCAGCACAGGCTGAGACACGCTGGGTATCTGCACGGATACTTTGTGATTACGTCTCAAATTTCTTCTTACGTTGTGGGAGGATTGATCGTGAGTTCAGTCTTTGTCTTACACCGGTGAATGGACGTTCTACTGTGGTCTACTCTCCGTCTACGTCCGTCTTTAGTTGCTTCGAAGATGGGTCTCGGGAGTCACCTTATCGGAGCGTACGTCACTCTAACTCACACGTGATTGAAAGGGACTTGGAGATTTGAGACTTTCCTGCTCAACCCCAACAAGGTTCGAGTAGGGTGGGGTGAAGACTCTGTCCGTTCAACAGTTGAGAGGAGGAACAGCCCTGTTCAGTGTAACTCTTGTGGTCTCCCGTCGGTGAGGGGTGTCTACCACCACGGACCCCTTTTGTTGTCGTCTTTGTTCCCACGTTACCCGGTGTCAGAGGGTCTCGGGAAGGCCAGGAGGAGGACGAGTCCGGACACGGTGTGTCGTCTTACCACGTCACATTTCTGGGTTCCACAACCATTGACCCTCTGGACCCGAACTTAGGTTGAAACGGTGAAGGATAGACACTGGAACTTGTTCACTGGAATGGAGAGGTTTAGTTAAAGGAGTGGATCTTTTTGTCCCGTGTTTTATTCTTGGACGAAGTATCCCAATGAGATACTGTTCACTCTACCCACCCAGGTTTATGACAGGTTTTGTCAGTAACAAGAACCCGTAGTATTGACAAGTAGATGGATGTAAGAGTGGTCTCAGGACCGTCCGTCTCACCTATTTACACTAAGAGTAAAAAGTCTATTTCTTTAACTCTGAATTTCCTTGATAGACTGGACGTCCTATTACTACCGGTCTCAGTGAACTAAAAAGAGTCGGAGACAAAGATGGTAAAGTGTCACTACCGTCGACCGGACTTCTCAAGTCAAGTCAAGTCAGTGCGTCGGTACAGGTTGAGAAACGCTAGGGTACCTGACGTCGTGTGGTCCGAAGGAACAGGTAGTGGTTGAGGGTCTCGAATGAGTTTGAGTACAGGTAGCTCAGCCACTACGGTGGGTTGGTAGAGTAGGAGACAGTAGGGGAAGAGGACGGAAGCTAGAAAGGGTCGTAGTCCCAGAAAAGTTTACTCAATCAAGGAGGGTAGTCCACCGGTTTCATAACCTCAAAGTCGTAGTCAGGAAGGTTACTTATCAGTCCTGACGAGAAGAATTACTACCTGACCAACCTAGAGGAACGTCAGGTTCTCTGAGAGTTCTCAAAAGAGGTTATGGTGTCAAGTTTTCGTAGTTAAGAAACCGCGAGTGGGAAGAAATATCAGGTTGAGAGTGTAGGTATGTACTGATGACCTTTTCGGTATCGAAACTGATCTACCTGGAGACAACCGTTTCATTACAGAGACGAAAAATTATACGACGGATTCAACCAGTATCGAAAAGAAGGGTCCTGGTTCGCAGAAAATTAAAGTTCCAACGTCAGTGGTAGACGTCACTGAAACCTCGGGTTTATTTATTTTAGACAGTGACAAAGCAAAGGGGTAGATAAACGGTACTTCACTACCGTGGTCTACGGTACTAGAAAACAAAAGACTTACAACTCAAAATTCGGTTGAAAAAGTGAGAGGAGAAAGTGAAAGTAGTTCTCCGAAAAATCAAGAAGAAACGAAAGACGGTATTTCCACCACAGTAGAGGTATAGACTCCAATAACTATAAAGAGGGTCGTTAGAACTAAGGTAGAACACGAAGTAGGTAGGGCCGTAAAGTGTACTACATGAGGTTAAATTCAATTTGTTCGTCCTACTGTTATATGTCGGAACCACATGAGGATAGGATTAAACCTTGGTCAGACAACAAGGTACAGGTCAAGATTGACAACGAAGAACTTGACGTATATCCAAAGAGTTCTCTGTCCATTCCACCAGACAATAAGGGTAGAGAAATTCTTAAAAGGTGTCAAACAACACTAGGTGTGTTAGTTTCCGAAACCTCATCAGTTATTTCGTCTTCATCTACAAAAAAGACTTTGAAAGAACGAAAAAGACTCTAGGTTATCTATAACCGTTAAACTAGAGACTAAGGAGACGGAAAAGATTCAGGTCGAACTTGTAGACCTTCAGGTACTAAGTACATGACAACTTCGGACCGAATCTCCTAAAACTCGTAAAGAAACGATCGTACACTCTACTCACGTTAACACACCATCAAACTTGTAAGAAACCGTAACGGAAAGAAACCCTAACTTAACTTTTGACTGGAAAAGGTCAGGACACCGGCGACGACTCAAAAGTTTTACACGACCGTATAACTCACGTCGTGAAAGTGTCGTAGTAGAAAATCCTAAACTTCATCGAGTTGACCTTAGGGTAGTGGAGGTGATCGAAATAAGTATCCCTACGAAGGATTCCGGGTGAACTGAAGTTCTAAGGTCCTACAGACCGAGATCCACTCACTAGTGTGGTAGAACCAATAGACCCAGTACTTCTAGAAAAAACATATCGAGAAGACACCTAAGAACGGTGGAGAAGAATTATAGAAGACGAAGACAATCCAGGTATGGTAAAGACAGGAAATAACACAGGTAGAAACGTACTTTATAAGGGAACCATAGAGACTAAAAGAACTTCTCTAGAGATCAGAAAGGGTAAGACAACAAAAGGAGATAAAGAAACGTAACTAGTGACTTCTTCCGAAAGAATAGAAAGGAACGATAAATAAGAAACCTTAAGACTCAAGTTTACCCATATAGAAAGGAGAAGGGGAAACGGAAATCGAAGAAAAGAGTTGATAAACATTCCGGAGGAGTCTGTTGGTAAAACGGAAAAACGTAAAAAAAAGAACCCCTACCAGAACTAGTGACGGAGGACATGGTACAGTACTTGGAGGTAGGTATCAAGAAATCCGTGAGACAGATAGTCTAGATTAGGGAACGCAGACAAACAGTAAAGGTGGGACTTCTCTGAACGAGTATTTTGCGCAAACACTAAGACCATGAGACTCCAGGTCTCTCCCGTTCATATAAGGGGTTCTGATGTACCGCTCGTCCCCCGGATAGACCGGGAGTTCCTCGGTCAGGACACCCGAGGACCAGACCACAGGTCGACGTCGGGCCTGTGAGACTAATCTGTCGGAGTAACAAGACAGGACTAACTAACAGTCTCCTAGGGTCGGAAAAGGACTGAAGGACTGGTCAGATACTCGACCTTCTCTTTTCTTCAGAAACCTGATGTATAATGTTACCTTTTAGTAGGTACTGTACAACGATTTACTTTGTTAAGTCAAGTCAAGTCAAAGTCAAGGAGTCGGTACAGGTTGAGAAACACTGGGGTATCTATTGTCCTGCGATCCGAAGGGACAAGTAGTGGTTGAGGGTCTCAAATGAATTGAGTGCGGATAGCTCAGCCCCTACGGTAGGTTGGTATAGTAGAAGACAACAGGGGAAGAGAAGGGCGGAAGTTAGAAAGGGTCACGGTCCCAGAAAAGTTTACACAGTCAAGCAAGGTAGTCCACCGGTTTCATGACCTCAAAGTCGAAGTCGTAGTCAGAAAGGTTACTTATAAGTCCTGACTAGAGGAATTACTACCTGACCAACCTAGAGGAACGACAGGTTCCCTCAGAGTTCTCAGAAGAGGTTGTGGTGTCAAGTTTTCGTGGTTAAGAAGTCACGAGTCGAAAGAAATATCAGGTTGAGAGTGTAGGTGTGTACTGATGATCTTTTGGGTACCGGAACTGATCTACCTTAAAACAACCGTTTTATTATAGAGACGAAAAATTATACGACAGATCCAACCAGTATTGAAAAGAAGGTTCCTCATTCGCAGAAAATTAAAGTTCCGATGTCAGTGGTAGACGTCACTAAAACCTCGGGTTTATTTATTTCAGACAGTGACAAAGGTAACAAAGGGGTAGATAAACGGTACTTCACTACCGTGGTCTACGGTATTAGAATCAAAAGACTTACAACTTAAAATTCAGTTGAAAAAGTGAGAGGAGAAAGTGAAAGTAGATCTCCGAGAAATCAAGAAGAAGTGAAAGACGGTATTCACACCACAGTAGACGTGAGTTACTTTGATACTTGGTACGGTCCATCCCGGTGGGTTCTCCCTACTTGGTACCACCTCTCAAGACTGTTCCGCACTAGGTGACCTCTCCCCTTACCGTTTGGTGAAGTCATAAGAACGGAACTCCTGGGGTACTTGTCATACTTTTCCGTTTTTTTTTTTTTTCTTTGTTCACTAGATGTTTTGTCATTCATGGACTGGGGACACAGATAAAACACATAGTTGTTTCCCCTTTCACCTGTCAGTATTGTACGACACGACACGAATCAGCACAGTCTGAGAACACTGGGGGACTCGACATCGGGTGGTCCGAGGAACTAGGTACCCCTAAGAGGTCCCTTTTTAAGACCTGACCCAACGGTACAGGGGGAGGCCCCTTAGAAGGGTTAGGTCCTTAGCTTGGGTCCGGAGGACGTGACGTCCACCTAAGAAAGGGTAGATTCGGTGGTCCCTTCGGGTTCTTATGACCTCACCCGTCGGATAGGGAAGAGGTCCCCTAGAAGGACTGAGTCCTTAGCTTGACCCCAGAGGACGTAATGTCCGCCTAAGAAATGGATGACTCGATGGTCCCTTCGGGTCTACCACTATATGCATTACCATTTATACGAATAGAGATCCACCATCTTAATGTCCATTCGAAACATAAAAGGGGAACATAGAAAGACGTACACAAAGATCCAAATAGGTTATTCGTATAGAATAAAAACACTAGTTTTGTTCACACACACAACAACAACAAATCAATCATTCAACACAGGTGAAGAAAACGCTGGGGTACCTGACGTCGGGTGACCCGAGGAGACAAGTACCCTACAGGGCCCGTTCCTATGACCCCACCCAACGGTAAAGGACGAGGTCCCTACACACATAATATGATAAAATTAACAGGTAAAAATTTTTAACGATGCACTTCTCAGTCCCTAGAACCCGATAGAAGGTGTAATTAAATGACACCGAAACATGTTCAGAGAATTCGGGGTCCTCGGAGTCGAGGAGGTTGACTTTGTATTCTTCCTGGGGGACGGGGAAAGTGTGTCTCCGGGTCCCAGAAGGACCAGACCAACGGACCAGTGTACCGAGGGAGAAGAGGAGTTTGTTCGAAGGTCCGTCCTACTGTAGACGGAGACAGAGGTAGAGGGAGTGAGATAAGTAATTAGGGAGTGGAGGGACATCGAACCCAAAACGGGGGATAAGAGGTCGGGTGTAAGAGGTAAGACCACTACCTCCGGAGGAGTGACGGTTTTGGTTACCGGAGGTTCGGAGTTAGACGTAGGGACGAGAGAGAGAGGGGTTTGGGGACGGGTTAGGGGGTCGTACCCCGAGAGGACTAGGTGGAAGGTGGAGCCTCGTACCAGTAGGGAGCGGGAGAGCCGGATTTCGAGCGGAGTCAAAGGAGTAGGGAGGCCAACGACGAAGAGGGTCCCCAGACGACGCTAGGCTCCGGGAGGAGAGATAGAAACCGGAGGGACCCTACTGGAGCGGGTATGGTACCCGGATAGTTCATCGGAGGTATGGTAGAGGTCGGGTTTGGACCGGGGACTCGAGGTCCAGACTATCGTTTAGGGGTGCCCCGGGTGGAGTGGGAGGTGTGTCGACCCGGGGAAGAAGGGAGGCAAGGGTGGGTGTAGAGTGCTTGGAGGAGGTAGCAGGTGAGACGTTTATCGAAGGGTCCACGACCGGTGAGTCTTGGTGTTTACATGTCGGACCTGAGACGGAGAGGAGGAGGGACCGGTGTGTCTCAACAGGGGTCCAGAACCAGTCGAACGGAGATTCCTGAAGAGGGTGGATGGGAAGAGGGTTCGGGACTACTTCCGGGGAGGTGGTGAGGGTGTTGTCACTTCGGTACGAACTGCCGAGTGAGTGTGGGGTGTCGAGTGGGACACTCGCAAGACGTGTGGAAGGACGTTATCGGGTCTGGGAGACTCGTGAGGTGGACCCGGGGAGTGAGTAAGTCTTCTGTAGTGGTACCTGGAGGTATGGAGAGTAGACGTCCTGTGGGGACTTGCAGGGTGACCAGAGGTTCGGAAGTGAGAGAAAGGGAGGTCGGACCGGGGTTTACGTCCAATATAGTAGTCATAGTAATATTGATAATGACTCACAAATCACACACAGTCTGTGACTCCCGAAATGGCCATGAGAGTAAATAAGTACACAAGGAGTGTTGTTGACGGACTCCTTTTATGGATGACAACAATAGAGGTAAAGTTTCTACTCCTTTCAGTTCATATATCTCAACTTCATTGGGTGAGTGCCACCATATCAATTGATATGTGGAATGATTTCAGAACCTTGACCCTAAACCTATGTCTCGGACTAGACTGACGTCTCGTGGACGGAAATTGGTGGTATTCACTTCAGCGAGTTAGCACAGGCTGAGAAACGCTGGGGCACCTGACATCGGGTGGTCCGAGGAGACAGGTACCCTAAGAGGTCCGTTCTTATGACCTCACCCAACGGTAAAGGAAGAGGTCCCCTAGAAGGGTTGGGTCCCTAGCTTGGGTCCAGAGAACGTAACGTCCATCTGCGAAATTGGAGACTCGGTGGTCCCTTCGGGTGACTGGAGAAAACGGTCTTTGTGGATCTCCTATTTCAAGTGCACGGAAACCCCTGGGAGTCCGTGTAGAAAAAGTCAGGACAGTGGATGGCACGGGTGGACCACGAAGGATCGAAAGGTAGGACTGACGGGAGGAATGGACAAGTGAAGGTGTAAAGTTGAGTACAGAAAAACGGTGACTCACAACCACACCGAACTGGGGTAGAGGTTTGCAGTTTCGGGAGGGTAGGAAGTTCCGGTAGAGTCTTCGAAGAGGGAGGTACGATTCGTCCAGTACAACTTTCCGTCGACCCCCTGACCGGTCGTTGACTCTCTGTCCCCTGGACTTTCGGACTAGAAACGGTAAGGTCTTCCATTCCCCCGCCCCCACCCCCACCCGACCTCTGGAGTGTGGTGC
>SJYO01007492.1:10876467-10963612 GCA_006410555.1 Capra ibex | reverse complement strand
ACCTCTCCTCGCCCCCGCCTTCACCCCCCCGAAGAGACCACCGAGTCACCATTTTATATGCGGACGGTTACCTCGTCTGTGCCCAAACTAGGGACCAGGACTTTCTAGGGTGTACGGAATTTCGTTGATTCGATAACTCGGGTATGAGATCTCGAACCCTCGATGTTGATGACTCTGGTTCCCGGTGTTGATACCCTCGGCAGAACGGACCTCGGACACGAGACGTTGTTTTCTTCGGTGGTCTTATAAGAATAAGTCGTAGAAGTCTTATAAGAGTACGTGGTGTTGATTTCTCATCGAGGGTGCTCAACGTTGACTTCTTTTCGGGAACGTCGTTGACTCTGGGTCGTGTCAGTTTTCGTCTATTTATTTTCTAACGGTCCTATTCTGTTCTGGTAGGAACCCCCGGGTGGAACGAGATTGTCAGGCTCCGGGAGACACAAGTGCCGGGGACCTTACCACCACTTCAACGGGAGAAATTTAGGGAGATTGTGAGTGTGTTACCTCTCTTACAGTCTCGACCCTTCCCGAAGTCTCTTTTTATTAGGGTGGGGACGAGGGAGGGGGGAGGGGGTGAGGTTCCCTACGAATCCGGGTCTCTTCCCGTCTCCGGACCGATCGGTAGCCCCTCACCACCTTCCCTCCGTCGCGAGGGACGAATTGCGTCCTGGGTAGAGTCGTCCAGGGGTCGGGACGTCTCTTTCCTCCCCTCCTCGGACCTTCCCGTTTTCGTCGACTTGGACCGAGACCCGGCCGAACCGGACGGGTAGGGGTCCTCCGGAGTCATCAAAAGGTAGGGGCCGTCCGGACATCGGATCCTGTACACAAGGGGAGAGGGGAATGGGGGGTGTAAGGAGGCGTGTGAGTCCGTCGTTTCACCGTAAGTCCCGGACTACCCCTCCCGGTCCTCCCTCCGGGTGTGTGTTTCTGAGTGTCTATTGGTCATTTCGGTGTTTGTACATCTAGGTCTTTCTATTGTGTGTAGGTCTACCCTGTTTACCTAGGTCTGCGTTTGTTGTGTACGGTTTTGTTATACGGGTGGGCGGTCTGTGCATCTGGGTAAGAGTCTCCGTGTGTGTCTCTATACGTAGGCACGCGTCTGTGTGTGTCCGTGCAAGTGTGGGCCTCTGAGTGCACGTGTGACCCGTCTGTGGGNCGGGGACGGTACGAGGGAGGAGGGGGACTCGAGGGTACGACGAACAGATGTAGTTTACAGTCGATCCCTTTCCCTCTTTTCAGGACTCGACGGGGTCAGGACCCTCTGTTGTTCGCGATTTGTCTTGGGTCTCGGGTCGGTCCGAGGGAGCCGGGTCTCTTCCGCGGTCCAAAAGTAAGGTCTCTTAAGTGGTCTGTTAGGGGTGGGACAAGGGTCTCCGGTCCCACTCCAACCAAGATCTCGTAGTGGGGAGGTACTGGGAAAGAGGTCGGAGAGTCTGAGGTAGACACAGGGGTCGACAATTCCCGTCTCCTCTCCCCCGAGGGTCGTCGGCCTGTAAAGGGAGGTTCGAGGAGAGGTGGGGTGGACAGAGGGAGAGAGACAGACGGGGGAAGTCGGGGTGTAGGCAGGTGAGGCTCTAATTGAGGTGGAGAAGTGACCTAGGTAGTGTGAGTTCTTGGGTCTTTGTGTCGAGGAACTGGCCTGCCTGGGTGACCAAATGTGGAGCACCCTACGAGGTGCCGACGGACCACCGGTCCCGAGGTCGGGTGCCTGACGCAACGTACGTGTACCACAGGCCACGACAGGCGTCTCCACCGAGCTCAAGGTAGGAGTGGGGTCGACAGACCCTTGGAACCTGGCCACCGAAGTTGACAAAACTCGGAGTAAAGGGAGTAAATGTTTTACCCCTGGTACTACGGAGGGTCGAGAGGTGTTACATACATCCAATAGTGCCCCGGATTAATTCTGTGGACCAAAATTGGTTCTTGATCCGACACTCTGATGCCAGATCACTACGGTCGCAGTCACAAGGACAGACCCATACGCCATTGAGAACGATGGGCCCCACCCCTCACTTTATGGGACAGGCATCGTCTGCCGAAGGTCGCCCTCGCGGGCGGTGACCCAAGGCGAGGGAGGGCTTGGGTGGACGGGGGGCCGGGGTGAGCTGGGCCAAGGGTGCGGCAGACCGGGGACGGCCGCGCCCGACAGTCGGCCTTCCCTAAATCCTAGTCGACGCAGCCGTGTCTCCGGCGGAACAGGGCCACCCCTGGACTCCGGCGTCAGCCCGGCGCGCCAGTGCAACGAGCCGCCGGCGCCACGGTCGCCCCGGGGGGGGTGGGGCGGGGGGCAGGCTGGACCCCGGCGAAGTTCCCGCCCGCGGCCTAAAGGGTCGGGACGCGGGTTGCGGGGCGACCGTCAAACCCCCGGAGCGTTCCCCCGTGTCAAAGGCGGGTCGCGGCCTCCCCCCGCCGACCGCCCAGGCGAGGTGGGGCGGGTGGGCGTCCGTCGGCGACTTCGGGTGAGTTCGACCCAGGGGCCGGGAGGGCGCGTTTCCCGCGCCCGGACCGGAGGAGGGGCGAAGAGGGTCCGTAGACCTCCTACTGGTGTCTAAAGGGGTCTTTTTCGGAACCTTGGACCCTTCGGAGAGCCTTGTCCTACTTGAGTTGACTCCTACCTAACGACCTGGCGCTGTCCCGCGCCCCCGCCCCCGCCCCCGCCCCCGCCCCCCCACGTCCCTTACCCCACGCCTACTACGGACCGACACACAAGCCACAACCCTGGCCGAGTCTCGCACGACCCAGTCCGACGACCTATGTCAGTGTGACAAGACCCCGACTCAACCTTCGGTCAGTCTACAATAGTTCACGTCCCAACCCTAGACGACCCACAACCCTGGGAGAGACCTACACCCTAGAAGTGACTTAAAGACCTACGTCAACATCCCTAAGTAAGTCCGGTTGACACGTTACCTTCCTCTAGGTCTCCATACACCAGGTCCACACCCCCAACAAAGGGATCAAAGGGTCAGACCCACTCCACAAGGAGAGATCCAGTCCAACAACTCCGGGAGAGACCACACCGACAACCTTTTAGAACCGCTTAGAAGAGACCCACAGTTCCCAGACCCGAACCTATGGACGGGTCCGCCTAATGCGGGTGCACAATAGTCGGTGAGATCTAAACAAACCTGTTTTACAAATCGGGGTCTCGGAGGGTGACCAGACTTCCGTGTGGAGGGGCGAGTGGTAGGCGGGGTCAAGTAGCTCCGAAGACACCCTGATCAATTACCTCCCGGACACCGTCGAGTCGAACTGTGGGGAGAAGTCTTGGGTCCTTAACTCCCTCTGGACCTGAGGTCAACCTTTCACCTTGCTACCGTCAGACAGGTCTACATACAGGAAACGGAAGAGATAGAAGTAAAGGAGTGGTTCTTTTACCTTCTCAACCTAAACTATAAGAGACTCCAGGGGATATGACGGGAGAGGGACAGGAAGGGATGTGTGTGTGTGTGTGTGTGTGTGTACGTGAATGTGTGTGTGTGTGTGTGTGCCACTAGAGGGGTGTGGGATGCGTGTTTACTGGAATGTGTGTGTGTGTGTGTGTGTGTGTGTGTGTGTGTGTGTGTGTGCCATGAGTAAGGGTAGAGGGGTGTAACCAAGTGTAACCAGAAGGGCGGGTCTTACACAAGAGAAAAGGGAGAGATCGGAGATACTCTTCCGGAAGGAATGGGGTCGGGGTGAAAGGTCGGACTAAGAGGACTGAGAGAGGTAAGTCGATCCTCGAGAGACTTCCGTCCCGGGATAGAAGAGGACCGGGCGGTGAGACTTCGGAGCAAGATCTACTTGTACCCCGAGTCCCTGAGTAAGAGTCGAGTCGGTGGTAGGGTCCAACCGTCAACTGGGAGATTCTTCTTCTTCTTAAAGAAATCAGAGATTATGGGGTTTACCACCCCACCCGTGATTCGCCTAAATCCGCCGGACAGAGGACGGGTGTGGTTAGGAAGAAAGGTCCGGTGACGTGGGTACACTGTCTGTCAGACCCCGCGGTCCCTCGGGAGTCTTAGTGTACCCGGGTCCGCCCACCGACCTTTGACTGACGGGTCGGGATCCAGAGGGTCGTCGATACAGGGTTCGTTTACCTTTAGTCTTTGGGGTCTCCCGTCCGCACTAGATCTAGTGAGTGGGACAAAGGGTCTGGTTGAATGTATCAATTCGTACACTCGTACTGGTAGATGTATATGAGTCTACACGTTTGTGTGTGTGTGTGTACGTACGTGTGACTGTCTTGATTCGGTCTAAGACTCGGTCTGTAAAGGTAGTGGTTGTAAAGGATCAGGAGTCTTGTCGGGAGACTCTTAGTGATCGGGGTAGACGTCTACTCCTTTGACTCCGAGTCTCTCCCCTTCCCTGACTCTGGTGTGTCGACAGTTTACACCTTAGTCTTGAGTTTCGGTACGGGAAACGTGCCGTGGTGATCCTACGTGTGTGTGTGTGAGTGTGTGTGTGTGTGTGTGTGTTGAAAGTGTGTAAACACGAGTTGAGGATTTGGTCAGTAACTTATGGTTTCGATCGTCCCCTGAATTCTCTAGTAGAACAGATACGGTAGGGTGAAATGTCTTCCTCCCTTCCCTAAATAAATTCAAAAGTTGTGGAAATCCTTCACCGTCTTGGTCCTGAGTCTAAGTGTAGAGACAACAGTGTGTCTCAGTGCACATGTGTGTAGGTGTGTGGCGTGTCGAATAGGTCTCTGACAATGTGTGTTTGGGTACATACATGTGTATCTGTGTCGGTCGGTAAGGGTGGTGTGTGGAGGGATCAAACAAACATACAGACGTGCACAGGGGAGTAGTGTGTGTGTCAGTATACACCAGTGTGTGTCGTGTGTAAGTGGGTGTGAGTAGTGTGTGGTAGGAAAGTGAGTAGATAGGTGAGTGAGTGTACATAAGTGTGTGGGTACAAGAGAGTGAGAGTGTGAGCGTACATGGTGGGAGGACAACGTCTTCTCTACTCAAGTGGGACTAGACCCTGGGGTGCATCGATTCCGATATCTGGGACCCAACCCTCGATGCGTGACTCGGAAATTCTCCCCCACGGACGTTGGTCGTACCACAACACACCCACGTGGGACCGTAGTGGTAACCATCAAACCCCTTCACACGTGACGGTCGTCAAGGGGTGTCCGGGTCCGTTGAACAGAACCGGTTTGGGTCGTCCATCGGGGTCTTTCACGGTTCAGTACCCGGTCCTCACCGGACCGGTCCGGTCCGACCGCCGTTTTGACCAGGGTCGAACGTTCGATTATAAAAAGAAGACGGACCTCGGTGTGATCCCTACAAGAAGAGACTTTCTCGGTCTGGGACTCAGTACTCCGGAGAAGGTTGTGGGTGACTTCTACTCCTAGTTCTGCGGTCCTAAACCCCCGGTTCGTGGGTCTCGACGATTACCCTAAATGGTTTCAACCATTCGGTTGATTACATATATAGATTATGTCTGATTAGGGTTTGGGATCAGGTATTTGTCTCTGTCGACAGTTTCAGGAGATTGTCTACGAGACTCGACCCTGGTCTGTGTAGTCGTTTGTTAATGTTACGACCCCGACTCCCCCGACAGTGTATCTCTGTCTGTATCGTATACCCTCGAACCCCGTCCCACGTCGGCGGAACCTGGTCACCATCCCGACGTACTAGACCCAGACTTCACCACTCATCCTTAAGTGGTTCTATGAAAAAAAGTCTACTTTTTAACACAAAGTCCCTTACCTCTGGTCGTACTCACACGTGACTTCACCTCCTCATCTCCCACCCGATCTCCATGTTCTTTACTCCGGCCAACTTCAGTCGATAAGTTGTGCATAAATAGTTATAGATGATACACGATCTACTACTGTGCGTCTTACATGTTCGGAGAGGGAGCTTCTCGAGTTCAAGTTCCCAGGGTTTAAGTTCACGAAAGACCACTATTCGTCCACCACATCTACCTGTTTGGCCTCACACTTGTTATCTCTCACCACCCCGAACACAGATTATCCTCTCAGGTACAGGACAGCTTTCGTAAAGACAAGTTCTTATACACAGTTAGGTACTGTCAGTTTTTGTGACTAAATACCTACCCAAGTCTACTATCTGGGCCTTAAACCTCCTTCGGATGTACCCCTCGCTTCCTCAAACTCGGAGCGGGACATCTACCCGGATTCCGGGTGTCCTCTAAGAACGGTACTTTTCCGCAAACAGTGTCCTCGGAGGACCTCTGCGAGAGTGTGACACCAGTGACCTGGTTTTCCCCGACGCACGGACAACGGGCACTGAGGGTTACTGTTCCTGCTGCAAGACGAAACGGGGGTAGTGTTGAGAAGGGACCGTTCCCGGTGAGACAGGAGTGTGCGTACAAGTAGGAGCCGGGGAGGAGGATGGGATGGTCTTTGGGAGGAAAGAGATGGGTGTAGAACGTCTCTTTTCGACTACTGTAATCCAGGAGGGTGTAAAGAGAAAGACTGGGTTCGGGGAGTGTTTTCCTGTCGCGTGTTAGTGTGAGTGTGAGTTGGAGACATTCCGTTCCCCGAATCTGCTCAACTGGTCCTTTACTAAGAGACACACCGGACTTTCTACTCTTACGGACTGAACCGCAGGACCAAGGAGACTTTGGTCCTTTGACCATCGATCCAACCGTATGTCCGTCCTCACCCCTCGAAACTTGAACCCGAAGTCTTCGTCGAGAGGGTGACCGATCTCTTCCTCCCGTCGCACCGGTCCACGGGTCACACCGGGCAAGGGAGGGACTGTGTAAACGTCTGGGGGTGCACGAACCGCCATCTCGGACCCTCGACGGGGTCCGTGTAGGGCCGTCGGGGAGGGTGAGGGGTGGTCGGTGTCGGAGGGAGGACCTGGAAGTAATTTAATAAGACGGGGTGACCAGGGTCCGAGTCTGACGGAAACTACACGCAGGGAAATCGAAGATTCCGGTTCGGGTCTGGGGAGTGTTGTCCGGTCCTACTACCAGAGACTGTCGAAGGGATCCCGGGGTCCTACCGTCCTGTGGTTCCGGATGAGAGTACGGACGTCCTGTGTGCGGGTCCGGAGGTACCCGTCGGTCTCTAAGGGTGTAAATGTACGTTGTGAGAAGTGAACGTGTGAGTGGATCAGGATCACCCTGGATGGGACATCGTGTCTTTGTAGAAGGGACGTGTGAGTTCGTGTGGGTACACCTGTGTGAGTCACGTGTGTCTATAAACGTGTGTGGGTGGATATTGTGTCGTGTGTGTGGGGAGTGTGTGAGGGGAGAGTGTCCGAGTATGGTGTCACGGACCGAGAGTGTACTCCGAGACCACGTAAGAAGACGGTAGAGTGGCTCGAGGAGTGGAAGGAGTAGTAAACCCCCAGTATTGTAACACTGACACTTGGGTCTGTCGGACCGAAGTCAAGAATCCCTAGGGTGAATTTCGATACACAGACACCCGTTCAATGATCGGAAAGACCTGGAGGTAAAGACAAGAACAGTTTCCCGTTACCATCACCACAGAAGGTTCCCGACAACACACCGAATTTACTCCAACACATGAATAGGTGAAGTTGTTACGGACCGTACAACATTCTTGAGTTGTTTGTGTCGACAACGGCGAACGGAGAAGGGAAAAGTATAGGAAAAGGAGTCAACATAGTTTTGGTACTGAAAAAGATTTTCACGGCTCGAAGAAGTACGAAGACTGGGAAACGAATCCTACAAGGAAGATAACCTTGGTTGAGACGGGGTAAAGAGGGGGAGGGTAGGTGAACTACTCGAGGAGGAGTTGAACAATTTGGGATGAAATCCCCCGGGACGGGAGGTGGTCGTCTTGACTAATGACTGGTGAAACGTAGGGTGGGACGGGACTTAACAGGTAGAGGATTTGGACACTCGGGGACCTCTTGTACCCCGGAGTACTTTCAGTAGAGAAACTAGGACATGGGTCGTGACCGGTACCCAGTGACGTTCATAGTCACCATACACTCCTTCTTTTAACACAATGTAGTATTACTTCTTAGTTGTTCTCCGTGAACACGTTGACTAATAATTTCCAATACCTTTGATACATCGGATCTCCTGTCTATCTTTGTTAGTATTATAAGGACATTACTATCGGCTGATGTCCCTTACCCTTGAAACCCGTTCGAGTCGTAATTCCCGAAAGACGAATTACGAAGTCGTTACGACACTCCGACGCGACCACTGCGCAGATAGCGAGCCCCCTCACTTACTCCCTTCGTACACCTACGAAGGTTACGTAATGATACGTCCTCGTTCTTCCTTGTCTCGTTAGATGGAGGTCCTTGAACCTGTCTGGAGTTTTAGTACTACAACTCATTCTTTTAATCCCTGGTCTTTCTAAATACCGGGTCATAGTAAAAACGTTCACTTGCGGGGTTCCGTATAGATATTTCTGTTTGCGAAAAATTTTATATATAAATACATAAACAAACTGACGTGACTCAGAATCAACGTCGTACGTTCTAGAAGTCAACGTCGTACACCCTAGGTCAAGGGGTTGGTCCCTAACTTGAGACCGGGGAACGCAATCCTCGTGTCGTAGAATCGGTGACCTGGTGGTCCCTTCAGGGTTCTGTTTGTATAAAAATTCCTGTATAAAAATTTTATGTATAACCTCACCTAAGGATCTGACTCCTTCCTTCATGTCTTATTCTTGTCCTAGACCCTTCTCCCCTTTTTAATTTGACCGTCTCTCCTGAGTTAAGACACGTGGACTTCAGGTTAGTTTGTTTTTTTTTTGTGTTTTAGTCTAGGTACCCTTCACATAGTAGAAATAGAGAGAATGTCAACTCTTTTATTTGACAGACAGAAAATAAATCTACAACTAAAATCCCGTAGATTTGTCGTAGTAACAACTATCAAAAGGAATTACGTTTCTGTTCAAATTAAAAGCAGACTAAGAAAGGGAAAGAAGAGACAGAGGAGAGACCGTTTGGGGGAGAATAAGAGACCAAGAATGAGATTCTTAGTAAGTCACTCCGGGACTAACTTCGGACTTGATCTAACTTGGAACTTCGATCCCGTCTGGGGTGTTGGAAGTATGGGACGTACCCTTACTTACTTACTTACTTACTTACTCCTTCTCTTCCTTCTCTTTGTCTCTCTCTCCATCCCTACTTCATTGTTCTAAGGAGTCTTCGGACTTCTTACCCACCTGAGAGGATCTTGTGAGAGAAAATAAGAGGTGGGGATAGGACCCGCATTCAGGTCCCAACCCCGTCCCCCTCTTCCCGTTTCCCGATTTTTGATCTACCGACTAGAGAAGTTTAGGAGGGTAGTGCTCCTTCACAGTGAAGGTAATAGTCCTCCGTCGACCGGGACCGTGTTCAAGGACCTCGGTGTCCAATCGTAGGTAGCGAAGTCCCTAAGGGTTTAGGGTACACTGCACTCTCGGAACGAGACGTGACCGGGAGCATGGTTGTCGTTCGTGTTATTGATGACTACGGAAGTAGACAAATAAGGAAAAGTTAAGAGTATAGTTCATACGTGTAATTTCTAATAGGGGTAAAACGAAGACTCTTTTGATTCTGAGCCTCTCAAATTCTCAGAATTTCACTGAGTTGTTCATGGAAGACTTATGAGCGAGGTATAGTTGTGGGGGTTGTGAGACATCTGGAATTGTGTCGACTAGGGTGGTGTCGGATACTCGACGCACCAGCGACGGCGTAGAGTGTTAACCACTCGGTTCTACGTTTCTCCCGTTCACTGACAGGGTCTCAGTGTGTCACTTGTGCACCCCCTGTGCCTTCAACTCTAATCTACCAGACCAAGGTCCCGAAGGAAAGGGGTGAGGGTGCGGTACGACGTAAGACGTCCCATTTGGTCAGTACACCTCACCCGATCCTCCACCCCCCATTCCATGACCTAAGGAACCGTGGACCCCTGGGACCGAAGGACGGTCAGTTTACCCCCGGGTGACGTTTACTCCAGTTCCTGTGTGTCCCAGTCAGATGGGTATCGAAGGGGTTCCCGGGGATTCGGGCCCCTCTACCCTCTCCGGTGGAGGGAGAACGAAAGGGGCGGTCTCGACTCACTCGATTAGGACCCCTCTTCTGTGTAATCAGGTCTTCTTAGTCAGGGTCGGACGACACGACTCAGTCGTCCTTCATGTCGGGACCGAGACGGTCGATGCACTCGGGGACGTGCCGGTGGTGCCGACGGGCGGGCGGGTGGGCGGGCCTCCGGGGCGGCACCCGTGCGGGGGTACACGGACAAGGACGACTGGACGGGTGATCTCGTGAGGGGTCGAGTCGTCAGGGGTCGGAGGTCGGGACGGGGGAAACGATCGTTGTCTGGACAAAGAGCACGGTAGGGGTGACCGGGGGTATCTGTCGGTGGAGGAGGTCGTGTCTATTGCTCGGGAGTGGTCCTGACGGAGTCCTCCTTCCTCCCGAACCCCCTTATATCCCTCAGAAAAGGGGTGTAGGTCGGTGTGACAGTCCAGGCCTCTCCTCCCGACGCCCGTCGAGTCCATTAGATCCCCTCGGACGATCGTCATCACGGCGAGAGCCTCATCAGTTGCGGTAAGATGAGCAGTAGGGACGGAGGTCGGAGGGATAAGGACGGTGATAGCGGCCCTGGAAGTGACAGTGGCGACGGGCTACCGCTCCGATGATATCCAAGAGGTGACTACGGTGACGGACATGGTGGTGGTAAAGGTAACCAGTCAGGATGGTCGATTCTGTTCGCCCACAGTCGTTCTGGTAGTTTTTTCATGACGGTGGTTATAGTATTCTGTAGTCCTTTTAGTGAAACTGATTGTCGTAGTGTGGTAAGAACATGGTTGACATGAGTGCCAGTGGTGATAGGTTCCGTCGACAGTAAAATGGTGGTTTTTATGCTGGTAGTAAACGTTGAGGTCATGGTGGGAACGGAAATGGTACTAGTGGTTGTGGTTGTAGTAAATACGGTTGTGGTAGTGGTAGTGAGAATGGTGATGGTATTAGTTATGGTAGTAGTGACGGTGAAATGGGTGGCGGTGGTAATACGGAAGACAGGAGTGGCATTGAGATGAGTCGTGATGATTCGACCTGTGGTGGTTACGGTCGTAGTGGCAGTCACATTAGTGATGGTCTTGACATTTGTTACGGTTACAGTGGTATTGAAGTCCGTTGTGGTGATTTGTGCCATGATGGTTGTAGACATATGGTGGTAGAGATATTGACGTTACCAGCGGTGTCTCACCAGTTGTTATAGAAGGGGTTCTACTTATGAGGTAGTGGGGGTTTGACAGTGATGGTAGTGGAGAAATAATTCTACTCTTCGTAAACGAGAAATGGACTCGGACAAAGATACGGTCCGTCTTAGTTTTTGTTGGTAACTTCCTTTCGTCTCAAGAAGATTGAATAACAAGACTGATATATTAGTAAACGGGTGAGTGAAGGGTAATTACAGGAGGAGACTTGTCCGAACTACCAAACGATTTTACCAGGTAAATCACTAAGTGTCTCCTTGTCGGTACGTACGGACTTTTTGTCCTCACCAATGTCCTCAGTGAGGGATGACAGACACTGTAGTTCCTCAGGTCGAGGGTTGTGGTGTGTGGAAAAAGGGAGGAGTGGAGGGAGTCTGTAAGACCCCGAGACATCTACACAGACAGACAGGTTTCTTCTGAACTAGGGAAGGGAATGGGTTGAAACCAAGACGAGATCTTCTTCTCTTGTCTTACATCGTTCTCCCGACCAGACTCTCGGTATCTAGGGTCGGAACTAAGGTGGTGATTGAGAGACACACCGGAATCGTTTGGGTGAAGGAAAAGAGACGGGGTCAAAGGGGTGGACATTTTCTTCCTTGAAGCTGAGACCACGAACTTTCCACAAAACTTGACTCTGTAAGGATCCTGTTTAAACTCGGGAAAAAGGTCTTCCAGGGAAGTTTACTCTTTTTGTCTCCGACGTTCAGTAGAGAACCACAGAGGTTATCTGAGGGGACTGGTCGTACAGGGTCCTAGAGGTCCCTCTGGAGGACCTCGGGACTCTACGACGACGGACCCACCCCACCCTACACTTCCCAATTCGTCAGTCCCGACACGCGCTGGTTTGGAGAGTCTACTTTCTGACCAGGGTCTCTTGCGGTACACCGACAACACCAACCGTCCGGTCCCGTTACCCTGGTCCGATCCAGGGCTTCCTTTAGGGGAGGACCAGAGTGGTCTTGTTTCACCACAAAATGCTTTTGCGGTAACAAGAACCCGTTCAGAAAGGGTAGAGTTGTATTTGGTCCTTCGTCACGAAGGAAAGGAACCCGCTCTGGGGTTCCAGGGGAGGTGGCCAGCTACACCCCCCTCTTCTTGTCTCAAAAGGACGGACCTCACTAGACGGTGTTTCGGGGACGGGTCACTATCGGTTCCGAGGGGTTCCGACCACACACATACTCGTGCCTCCCGTCCGTGTACACGTACACACTACCTCACTCCTCTCCTCTTCTTCGTTTCCCTGGGGGTCGGGTCAGAGAACTGAGGTTTGTCTAGAGACATCGTCCTCGGTCTGATACTTTCTCCATAGTGACGGGTAGGTAGAGGGACGTGGGGACACGGGGAGTCCGAAAGAAGGCACGGGTAGTCGCACCGTTAGAACAAAGACGGATGTCGGAACCGTGTGCGACGAGGGAGACGGACCTTGGGAGGTGGGAAGTGTGGGAACGAGGAAGAGTAGTGAAACCAGAGACAGGATTGTAGTAACTTCTGTATTGACAACTTAATGAACGAGTCACAGACGGAAAGGACTGAGGTACTCCAGTTCCTGTCAACACAGGTAGAACGGTAACAACGTAGCGGCCATGGATGGTATACTATTGGGGTCACACACACACATACACACACAGGGGTTGGAAGTGTAGTGGTAAAGGTGGGGTATATCTTTTGTATATCTCCAGTGTCGTCGGAGAGTCCGTTCCTTTGGTTGAGTTCGACCTTTTAGTCTCCGAAAGTCGGGAACCTCTCGTTCGTAGGACAGATTTGTGAGGTAAAACGACTTCCCTTTTGTCTCCACATCTCGGACCTTCCAGGACCGGTAACCAGTCATCCTTGACGACTCGATCTGAGGTCCAGAGGACTACGATCTCGGTAGTCTGTCCTGAAGAATGGACGAAAGGTACGAACCCGTGTCGGACCACGATAAAGAGAGTGGAGAAGTCTACGTTTTGAGCCGAAGACGGTGTCGACTTTACACGAGTTGTACTGAAAGGGTGGAGGGACTCTTGACTGAACGACTTTTAGGTTTCTAGGTTTCTTTAGGGAGGTACCCCGAGCCTTTGAAGGAAGAGGGGTAGTAGTGGGGACTTGAAAGGCAGCCAGTACAAATAGTTCTCTTCCCACTTTGGTGGGAGACCCGTAGGGATCACTGGTCCCTCCGTCCAAAGACCGAAAGAGGTGGAACGGTGAAGTAAAAAAAGAAAGAACGTTACTTATGAAGACGAGAACAAAGATATCGAAAACGAACTTGTTCCTTCCGAATAAACAAATTGAGAACCACCTATGTATCTCTTCCTTATTATTATGGAGAAGCATCCTCAACAACCCTTCTAATTTGTCCTGCGACAGGGTCGTGTTCACCTACGAACTAATTACGGTCTAACAAAGGTTTCAGATTTTTCGATACATTTGTGTTCCTCAATGAAAGATCCGTTCCTCGTAAATGTCTGACAAGGAAAATTTTTACACACAGATCCGGAAGACTCCTTTCCTCCGTCTCAGGGAAAATTATTCTCAAGGGGACTCCAACCGATCCGACTCTTCACAATCCACAAAAAAAAAAGATAAGAAACGTTTTATTACATATAAGGGTCCATTCTGTACTTTCGTTCGTTTGCTTCATCTCTACTTGTCCATTTGTCCCAACTAACTATGATTGTGGTCAAGGGTTTCTCTGTTTCTTTGTCTCCACGGACGACACAAGTAACGTAAGGAGACTCCGAGGACCTAAATAGAGAATAGGGTCCGATCATCTCTCCTGCGTTTGTCTACCTGAGACACGGAGATTCGTTTCGTTCTATCTCTTGTCTATTTTAAGGAGGGTCTATCTGAGTCTATTCGTCGATCATTCTCTAAATTGGTGGTGGGTGGTAGGTGGGGCCCCACCCTTTCTCCCCCTACGTTCTCCCGAGAAGAGGGCGGAGTTCACGGAGAGTCTTTTGGTTTCTTGACACTAAAGGGTGGACTCTTCCTTGTCGCCAATCTAAAGTCGGAGTTGGGAGCTTAAACGGTACCTCTACGTCGGATTGGACGTTCCCCGGACACCCAAACGTCAGCGTTCAAGTTTCGACGGACACTAAGAAGGTTTAGTTTTGATTGCCGCGTAGAGAAATGCGATACGACTACCTTTTAAGGTCAGGGCAATAGTCACCCTTCCAGAAGGGACAACATTCCTCCGTGTTCCCAGACTTTCCGAATCCAATACAGGTCTTTTGTTCCCTTGTTGGAGACCTCGAGAAACATCGAGGTTCACATCAGACTCCTGTCCGGAATAGTCTCAGGGTCCCGCGGACAATCTTCTCGTTTCAGAGTCCTAGGTGAGGTCCGGACGACTTAGCCTTAGACACAATATAGTTCTAGGGGTCCACTAAGTGTACTTGCAATTACAAACTCTTCGTGACGTCTGATAGAGGTTTATGGGTGGTCTCCGACTGTCGTGACACCAAAACCACCTAGTTTCCTTGCACCTACGGACCCCGACCCGGAGGAATTCCCTTGTGGTGTCGTCTGTGACGGGAGGGATTAAGACGACCAAGGAGTAAGGAGGGTCTTGGATGGGTTGGTGGAGGGAAAGTGAGGAGGAAGGGACAGAAAGTAGTGTCGGGAGAGGGATTAGAGTCCGAAAGTTAGTTGTTTTCGGACTTTCTGGTCAATAGATGACCCCTGAACCTTGACGTCGAAGTGGTTGTGGGGGACTCCACTACCTCGTATCTCCGTGACCGAGAGACGAGAGACGGACCGTCCCTCCTACCGGCCTATCCCTCCTCCCTGCTCCTCTTCTTTTTGGTGGTTATGTTTATTGTGGAGTTAGGTAATAGGACGGTCGGAACAGTAAGAAATTGAGAGCGAGAGTTAATATAGATCTAAATTCTCATATTTTGTTTCCGAATACGACATTAAAATTACCTGAACAAAAATTCCCTTTTTTACTCAGGGTCTTAGGATCTTTACTAATGAAGATTCTGAGTGTCCCTGAATTACACGAGGATCAAATTTCTAATTTTTAAAAAATCGTAGTAACCTTGCACAGAGGACGGGAAGAAGAGAAAGTACGTCTCTTAGGGTGACACATTTCGTCTCTACCTCAACGAAATCGACAGTCCACCCCTCATGTCTTGGGGTTGATCTACCAAAGAAGAGGGTGTCAGGGTCGTCGGGAACGTCGTTCCTTTTGTCTGGTGTCCTAGGTACCTCGTTCCCGACTTCTTGGTTGGAGTCGGGAGGGAGATGGGTTGCGACCTTCAGGGGAGTACCGGGGTAAGGAGGGTGGAGGTGAGTGAGTGTCTCTTTTCGGAGTGTCCGTCGGTCTGGGTTACGGGTCGACATAGGTGAAGGATTCACTATGGGGTCAAGTGAAGAGACAGTGAAAGTGGGTCTTTAGGGTTAAGACGAATCCCCTGACGTTCCTTTTCCAGATCAAGGAGAGAGTATACTAAATGTCTCGTTTAGAGAGGACCTCAGAGGATTGGTCTACTTTGTCCACGAATTTGGATACTATTTACCCGGTTACCTACTTCTTTATTGGTTTACTGTCTCACCTAACCTCCGACCTTTTCCTTCTTTCTCTTTCTTGTCGCCTTACTTTATGGGAGGGGTAAGAGAAAATCTGTAGGACAGTGAACTTTTGTCAGGAGAATTTTGCACTGTATGTATTCTTTTCATGTCGAAACCCTAGACTTGTGTTATGAGGTCTTTCTGGAATTGGGTCACAAAAAGTTTAGGCACATTGATCACTTTTAGTTAAATTACCAAGAGTTAGAAGTCAAACAAATTGCCTTCTTGTCTTACCTTTTCTCTTATGGTATTTAGTAGTTGAAAAAGGTAAATATGTATGTGCACACACACACACACACACACATACACACACACATCCTTACACACATGACCCAGTACTACATCTTACATAAAGAATGACAGCCAGTGTTCAGTTTTGATTTTACTTTTGGTCGCGAGATTGAGGTACTCACACACACACAGGAGTCAGACTGAAAAACACTGGAGTACCTGACATCGGGTGGTCCGAGGAGACCTTAGAAGGTCCGTTATTATGACCTCGGTCTACGGCAAAGGATGAGGTCCCCTAAAAGGGTTGGGTCCCTAGCTTGGACGCAGAGAACGTAGAGGACGTGACCGGCCGTCTAAGAAAATGATGACACGGTGGACTCTTCGGGGTTGAGGTACTTATTCCGTAGTGTTACTAGGGGTAAAAGTTTACCCTTTTTGACTCTGTGTCCAGTTAATGATTGAACGGATTCCAGTGGGTCGGTCATTTACCGTCTCGACTCTGACTTTGTCCTACCCTCCCACTTCCAATTCTCCGTCACACTAGGGTCTCGTACTTGAATCTTGGAGAGGTGAGGTACCCGAGGTCTTGTCCCTGTTCGTACGGACCCCCTCCTACGTCAGTCCCCCTCCTAGCACGTCCTCGTTCGAACCTGGTCCCCGTGGATCTTCCTGAAAGGAGAGTGTGTGATCTGAGTGTAAGAGAAGGAGACGAACCCCGTGAACATCTGTGGTCACTCGAGACAACCTTCCTGGTATGACGACTATGAGACCCAGTATTCTCCGTCACAGGATGGAGTGTCTTAGTTGGACAAGGAAGCTGGGACCCGTCTCCCGAAGTTGGTCGGTACACTTCCGACTCAATGGGATGCTAAACCAGGTACAAGGAGGTGACTGACCGTTTCTGTACACACCTTCCGTAAAGTTTTCGGAGTAGTTGTCGTTTCAACTGGAGTCACGATGACCATGGACTGCTCTTTTAGCCGAGGAGGTATTAGGTACAGTGTATAAGATTCCCTAAGAACTACGAAATCAGAGTACCTGTACGATTCTGAAAGATCTAGCATTCGCGAGATAGTCTGTTTGTGACATTGACAGAGAGTTTACGTACAATGGCTGTTAGTAGTAGAGTCTTGCAGAGTTGAAGAAGTGAGCACACAGGGTTCCGGGGAGGAGGCAACAGTTGGTGCTCTATTTAAAATTGTCGTGAACTTAGATGAGGCGATATTTCTCTTCGGATGCTAAAGTTACATATTCCTTTACCCCACGCCATCTAAGGTCTGGGGCCGACTACTTGAGAAAAAAAGAAGGAGTTACGTCAAGAATATTGTCGTTTCAGAATAAAATTCTAAGACACAGACACCACGAAAAGGGTGTCACACGAGCCTCTCAGGAAGGATCTCCCCTTTAGACCTCTCAATCCATACGGAACTGGATGTGCTTGGGTAGAACCGAAGGTTATTAGGGAAGAATCTTTTCCTTGAAGACCTTAAAACGGATCCTAATAGTATTCGAGTTACATGGTATAAAAAGGGTACGAGTTTAACTCCGTCGTAAAAAAAAAATTAAGGAAGGACCTTTGAGAGTGGAGGGGTCTTCCCGGGGACCTTACTGGGTAGAGACGGGTCTCCCCGGACCTTGTTTCGTTTCCTTCGACCCCCCATCGATTTAGAACTTGAATGACCATCGGTCCTAACAAGCCGAAGAGACCAAACTTCTCACAAAAAGAAGTATCTCTTCCGTCCCGGGTGACCCAAGACAAGAGAAGACATTTCTAATTCGGACTCGGAAAAAAAAAAAGAAAAGGAGAGAGAACAAGGGTTGTCCCAAGTCTTTCGGAGAAGGTAGAAGAAATCCAGAGTCACCAAGTCCCTCTACCCGGAGTCGATATGGATCCTTCCCAAATAGTAAAGGTATCAGATTCGGGGTTTAGACCCCGACCGAGACTCCTCGGGCTCGTTCCCTCCTCACCCTCGGTCTGTCCGTGGACCGGCACCGTGCCGGGCGACCCCGCTCCCGGACAGTCAGAAATAGTCCCCCTCTACGTCTCGACGTAGTTCCCTTCACGCACTCCCCGTAGGGAGCACCCGGTCTCCCACTCTTGGACGGAACGTTACGTCCCTTACGACTAAGCTAGGGACCAGGCCCTTGATTCTAGGGTGTACGGAGTCCCGTCGATTCGGGTACACGGTGTTGATCTGTCGGACGCACTGTGTTGCTTCTAGGACGTACAATGTTGATTATGGACTTCGCCGGTTTATTTATTCATAATTTTTTTTTGTTGTCCTTTCAGGTACTCGAAACCTCGGTGTCTCCGGGTCTGTTTATTAAACCTTATTGTTACAGAGGCGAGAGTCTTAACGACCCTCCCAATTTACTCTAGAACAAACAATTGGGATGTGTGTCATTCCTAAATTGTTTAACGTCAACTAGAACAAAATTAATAAAAACGACACTAAATTTCTCGAGACTAATAGGGTTTGAGAGGTCGTTCGGAAGGCCCGGATGACACTGAAAGGACTGGGGTTCTAGAGGAGAGAGACAGAGGAGGTCGTGTATTTGTGGTGTTCGGTCTCGTCCGACCCGAGTGCTACCGGGACCGAGGGTTCAAGGGATCACTACTTAGTCCGAAGAGTCTAGAGACAGGAACGTCTAAACCCGTCCCTGGAGTAGGTCGGTATGAACATAATATCCTCCTCGTAACCCGAGCCCCCTGTTACCTGATCCCCGGGTAGGACTGAAAGGTGATTCGGAGTCACACGAGTTTTATTGTCTGGGGTGAAGTAACCCAAGGATACTTTAAATAATTCCCTTTCGTGGGTCGAGTCCTAGACTATGTTTCACCCTTGAGTTCTTTCGACCGACGAAGTTGGAACTACAGACTCACGGACCGTAGGAAGACTCTTAATATCCTCCGTCCATAAGACTCGACACCCTACCCCTCCCCACACACACATACCTCTACTCCCCCGTCTCTCTTTCACTCACCAGAACCTTTATCTCTGAAAAGGAGTTATTGAGTGACCGTCAAGGACCGTCTTTTAGACGGGGATTCCCTTGAGATCGACCCGGACACTACACCTACTCTTTCTCTCCCCTTAACTCTCTACTATTTCTACTCCGGAGAAGTCCTTCGGGTCTCTGGTTTCGAGGTACTGGACAGTTACTTCTTCTACCCTAACCTCGGGTTCATGCAGACAGATTTCAGGTACGGGAAAATTGAAGGTCTCCGACAAGTCCGTCTTCCACACCGGAAAGGTTCCCTCGGTTCCTGTTGAGAGAATGACAGGTCTATGTAGTCACCTGTGGTTTTTGGGTCCAACCGACGATACTAGCGTCTGGAATGTTCAATGAGTCCGACGAGAGTCTGACACTACGTTTGTTGCGGCTGTGCTACCCCTTGAGGGTTCGTTTCTGACGGGTAATTTTTCTCAGGGTGTAACCCATCTTTACCGGTCTAGGATCCTGGGTGCACGAAGAGTAACCGAATCTAGACGGGTCTCTCGTGTCGAAGTCGGACTTCAGAGGTGTCGACCTTCGACAGTGGAGAGAGAGGGGAGCGTCAAGTTACCGTACAAGAAGTGACATCCCTCCAGACACATGCCGTGGGGGGACCGAGTGAGTCAGGTGGAAAAGGGACGTCCCTATGTGAAGAGGTTCGAAGGGCACCTGGCGAGGAGGACTTCCCCTCTCTGAACCCTTTCCCTCCAATCACCTTGTTTGAAGTCGAGGGTAGTAATCTCGACTAGAATCTCGAAGTTGACCACGAGTAGTAGAGGGAGGATGTTACGGGTAAAACTTAAGGGAGAGAGGAGGGGACTCGATAGTGGAACTCACTGGGTTCGGGAGGTGGGAGTAGGGTCCCGGACATAACACTAAGAAGAAGACCCCGAGTGGTATTTGAAGTGTGGCGGAGAAAAAGATGTGACCGTGGAGGTCGTCGTCTAGACGATCTAATGTACCGGGTTCACCGACTCGACGAGCGGGACGTCGAAACGACGTCTCGGGAGAGGTCGAGACCCGGGGTGCGTTTCGACCCTCGGAAAGTACAGTGAGACATATACCTAACCTCGTCCTAGAGGTCCATACCTTTCACACGGAGGTCTCGGGTTTTACCGGATTGACCGTGACACGAAGGAAGAAATATCATTTTTCGTTTTCCGTCGGTAAGTACTTAGAAACGTTCCGAACAGAGGGTGAAAGATCTTGTTGTCGGAGGTCACATGTTCGGTGGAGAACGAGTAGGAGGACCAATCATACTGCAGCGTTAGAGTGTCCAGTCACACTACGAGACGTCCCACGGGGTCACCAGGTGTCGCGAAACCTGATATGACACTATTCCTCGTTCTCTTAATTGTACCGGGACCCTATTTTGATGCTTACGTATAAGAACAGATAGGGTACACTTACACCTGACAAGGACTAGAAGAAAAGACTAACCTTAGCTTTTATTGTGTAACTAGTTCAGTTGTCGTCGTGCGGTACTTGGACTTCGGTACAATTAGAGGACCTCGTTTCTGAGGTCAACTCGTGTCGTCGCCGTAAACATCGATGACAAATCGTCTTGAAGGTCAACAGATGTCAGTATGAACTCCTAGGTAGACCAAAGACGGTCCTGATCTGACTATTTAATTCGTGTCTTTAACATCCCTGGTGGTGAGGATATAGAACTCTATGGATTCACTATCGTAATTATAGACGGTGGAGGGGACCCTATGTTATAACTAAAACTAAATGAGAGAACCACCCCTCAACCCATACCTCTTCTTCCTCCTGTCTAAGTCTCCGAAGGTGAACCGGAAGAGGTGACACTATTGAGAATGAGGTGTCCAGTTTCCGGAGTACATTCTTAATGTAATATATGGTTCATACAGTTCGGACCAATTTGTAAGTCTCTAGTCTCTTAACTCACCAGTCACCAGAGTGTAGGGTCGTCCAGATGAGATTCGACCTGGGACTACTCCTGAGGTAATAATGAACTGGAAGTCTCATCCAGGTATCACTGTGAAGGTCAAAGACTCACAGTCACAGCTGAGTCTGAGACCCGGGTTATCAGGATCTTCACAGACCCATAAGAGTAAAGTTGACATTTAACTAAGACTCATTTATCGGTAGTCAGAGAGATCCCTTCCTGACCCCTCTAGGAATCTCCTGCACGAACGACAAGTTAGGAGTAAACCTCGTATTTAATAACGACGAGAGGGAGACGTCCTTTATTTCTGAATAAACATTTGGTGGGTTTTCGGGAAGTACGAAGTAAAAACAAAAAATTCAAAAAATTCGGTAGTTGAAAAGTACCAGAGAGACTTCCCAGTTCTATTGAATCATGTTGGTTAATTAAGGAGGACTCCGTGTTATGCAAGAAGGAAGATGATTGTATTTTTAGATTTTAGACCTAGTCCGGGTTTTGACCCGTTTCCTAACACTGTAAAATAACCTCGTTGGAATCTGGATGACGAATTTGTGAACGTAAGGAAACTACTATGAGAATGACTAATGAGTAGATAAAACGGACAGTCCATTGAATAAGGTAATTGACAGAGGCGTCGAAAGACGTTCAGTTCGAGACAACCGATGGTGAGATTCATACGATCAAATTGTTATTAACCCTGGAAGACCGAAAACATCCTCGGTAGTGGGGGTAACGAGGGGTTTCCGACTCGAGGTCCTGTCAGAGATGGTAGTTGAGGAGAACGTTTCCTCTCTCGGCAGTAACTCGAATCACTGTGACCACGGGAGGGTGGTTGTGTGAGGGTCACTTGAACTTCCTAGTACAGAGGAGAACCAGACGGACACCCGATAGTAGGAGACTACCCAGAAGACTGTAGTGTATTATATAAGTCAGATCGTGTAGACGAAGGGACCCTGAAATTTAGGGAAAAAGGAGGTAAACACGAACTGTTGAGTTCGTAAAGTTAAGACAAACTGTATGTGGTAGCAAAAGAGGTTCAAGGGTCCTCAAAGAGTTCGTCGTTTGAACGTGAGAGGGGAGTCCAGTGGAACGGTCTCTCAATTTAGGGCATGGGGTTCATTTATGTGAAGGAAAGGATCAGTAGACAAGACCTAGGGAACTAGGTCGTGGGAATTTTATGTCGGATAAAATATGAAGGATATTAATAAGACCCCATATCAGGGAAAGGAGGGTATATTCTGACCACCCAGTACCCATATCAGGGAAAGGAGGGTATATTCTGAGACCACCCAGTACTACGTTGAACCAAGACTAATAGTCGGACCGTTGGTCCCTTCCTCGATCTCCTTCTCAGACCTCTTCTGGAGATAACGTCCCAAACCCCTCTTTGGAGACGACGCAGAAGGACATACACCCCTCCCAAGGGAGAATAAACTCTCCTCACCCGGTTGAGACGTGCGAGACTGTCACGTCTCAGATCCCTTGGTCTTATGTGTCCACAGGGGTTGGGTCCACAGTCCGGGGTCCAAAAGGGTTGATCCCGGGACTGGAATCACATCTCTGAACGGAGTCGATTCGTAAGAAGTAGAACCTTCGAGGTATGATAAGTTAGGACTAAACCTAGTATTTAAGAACGACGAGAGAGGGACATCCTTTATTTCCGAATAAACATTTGGTGGGTTTTCAGGGAAGTAGAAGTAAAAGCAAAAGGTTCACGGGAGTTGAAAAGTACTAAAGAGAATTTCCAGCTCTATTGAACGTATTCAATTATGTTGGTTAATTAAGGTAACAGAAACATACATAAACGGGGACACGAAAAGTTTGGGGACGTACTAACGTACCGGTCCGACAGGGGAGACGACCTTGTAAGAAGGTTCAGCAATGGTTACTTTCGAAATCGTTGACTCGACGGTAGAACATGGTCCCTGATAACACGGAGGGCATGGGGACCCTCCCCGTCGTAGGAGTCGTCGTTCCCTAGGTCATTTGATTAGGTAGAGTGGAGACTCGGTCAAAACCGGGAAGTCGTTTGTGTGTGGCACTACGTCGTTCCTCAGTCTTATGAATGACCCTCTGTTACGGACACTTTCTACTTTCCTTTTCTTACCATAGTCCGAAAGACTAACACGACGTCTGGACTATTCCGGAGAAGGGTGACCGACTCTCGACGGGTCCCTTTCACGTAGATGGGTTTTCACGACGTCATTCCCCCCTAGGTGATTGACATGAGGACCATCGAACTGTACCCAACTTGATACAGAGGGTTGGGGAGGTGTCTCTACGCGACTTCAGGTTTGAGGAACTTACACTGAACTAAACCTTTATCACAACGTCTACATTAATTCTCCAGTGCACCCTCAGTCTACCCAGGGGTCGGATGATACTTCTGTCCCCGTGTGTTCCGTGAGTTCCTCTCGCGGAGTACTTCTGTCCCGTAACCTTATTACGTTGGTGTTCGGATCTTCACGGACTTCGAAGGTCTTCCATCCTCTCTCTGATGTAGGAAGGGACCGCGGAAGTCCCTTTGCACCGAGACCACTCGGGAAGTAAAGTCTGAAGTTCGGAGGTCTTGCCACTTTTTCATTTGATGACAATAAATTCGGTGGGTCAGACACTATGAAGTAATACCGTCGGAATCCTTTAAGTATGTATCGACTGATCGTCCAATAGAAAACTTCCCGTTCGACTTTCTGAAGGGACCATCAATTCTTAGACGGAAGGTTTCGTCCCCTGGATTTAGACTGGGGATAACCCCTTGATTCTAGGGTGCTCGGCATCTCGTTCAAGTGAATGCGGTGTTGATGATTGGGACACGGGAGATCTCGGTCGTATGGCGTTGACCTATCCTCGGGTGGACGTCGCTACTTCGGGGTAACGTCGGTTTATTTCTTCGTTTTTATTTTTCTCTCGACTCACCGCGTAGAAGTACCAACTGTGTTTAGAATTTGACCGAGGTTTCGGGTGTAAGAAATGGAAGGGACTCCCCGGGTACTTGACCCCCTTCACTTCCAGTTCCGGGATCCGAAAACATACTTTCGGGAGGGTGGTGGTGAAGGGGAGGTGTTACCAGGAGACGACACACCTGAGTTTCTGACCCACGATCTTTGAATCCCGTCGGTAGCACCTGTTCTCTCGAGTCCGAGATTCTCCGGACTCGGGGTAGTTCTGGTGTCGACGAGTGGACCGGGGTAGGGAGTCCTCTGTCCTTCCTCAGACAAGTCGGTGGAGAGTGGAACCCCACAGACAGAGGACACTCACTCACTTCACACTCACTTTCAGTGAGTCAGTACAGGTCGAGAAACGCTGGGGTACCTGACATCGGGTGGTCCGAGGAGACAGGTACCCTAAGAGGTCCGTTCTCATGACCGTACCCAACGGTAAGGGAAGAGTAGAGGACACTCCAACCGGGGGTTAAGGAGACTTCAACCTCTGTCTGTGACTCCCCTCCTGTTTACCCACGTCTCTCACGGGTAAGGTCTGGGTCGTGAAGATGTCTTCTCGAACGATACCAGGAAATCGACTGTATGTACATTAAAGACTCCTCCAAAGAGTTTCTGCAGAGACTAGTTGGGGAGTTTCCATCCTTGGGGACCGAATAAGGTATAGGAGGAGAGTTGGTGTAGAGAAGACTCGAGACACGAACCGAGTGACTTAAGGGTGGGGGCGATGGGGTCGAGGTCTCTGGACGACAGACCACTGTGGTACCCCGGTCCAAGGTAAAAAGAGGTTTCTTCTGGAACCGGTGTCCGAAAAGGACCACGGAAACCTCCAGAGGTGTCTGTTTTGAGGTGAACCCCAAAGTTCCCAGACCTTTACGGTTCACTGGTTTTACCCGTCGAAGACGTTGACTGTACTGAACTCAACGGAAACCCCTATCAAAAATCTTCACCTCTTCCTTCAGGGGTACAGGACTCAAGGGTGAAACGCGGTCCGGACCACGGTCAGGAAACGGAAGACGTCGGAGTACAATAACCGGGGTAGCACATTCAGTCTTTGGTACCCGAGCCTCTCTTCCCTTACCTGGTTGTGGTGGGTTACTGTCTCGACACTTCGACCCGGACTGGGTCTAGACGAAGGACTGAACTGTCGTACGACGGGAGAGACCTTAGTAGGTATTCCTCTTTTCCCATCTCGAGACGTTACTATCCAGAAGGGACCACCGAGTCTGATTTCTTAGACGGACGTTACGTCTCTGGGTCCAAACTAGGGACCCAACCCTTCTAGGGGACCTCTCCCCTTACCGATGGATGAGGTCATAAGAATGGATTCTTCAGGTACCTGTCTCCTCGGACCGTCCGATGTCAGGTACCCCAGCGTTTCTCAACCTGTGTTGACTCGTTGATTGCGAAAATGAAAGAAAGACGTTACTAAGTAGAGGGTTAGACTACGTTTATGTTAGCTTAAAAAGTATTTCAAGAAACCAACGTACCCGGTTTGAATAAAAAGACTACAGTCTCGTTCGACAATCTTTCTGAAACTGTACCCGTATCTTCTGCTGACCCATAGGATAGGTCTCAGGAGAAGGTCCAATAACAGTGTAAAATAATAGGAACTCTATCGGATATTGAGAGATTCATCATCTCTTAACTAGTACGTTTAATAAGAAAAGGTACCTTTACGTTTCTTTAACATAGGTCACTTTACTGACGGGGTACCTATTTGGTTAAAACATTTGTAAAATTTTATATGACCGTAAGAATATTGCATACACACATTCAAGAGAATTAAAGGGAAACTCGGTCACCATGGTAGAATGACCAAGGGAGTAATCACCCAATTGACAATGTACAAGTGGTGCATAGACATTCACCGACCCTTTAAGTATGCATAACCCACTGACGGAGAACTGAGTTTAGACGACGAGTAGTGGACAATAAGTAGTGGACTGCACACTATTCGAAGTTCTCCGACCTGAAAGACAATGAGTCTTGAGCGAAAAATTCTAGAGAAGGTCTTAAGTATTTCTCTGTAAGAGAAGGAAAAGCAAGAAACAAAAACAATGTCAAAGGACTGAAGAATCATAAATAAGAACACACATAGTATCCTTCTCGGTGCTCGTGTTCAGATGGACGCAGAGAATCACCCTTCCGTACACACGAGCGGTTCCGGTGTGCCCTCTGTAAATAACTGTGACAGTGGAGGAGACAAATGAGAGTGAGGCTTCTGTCTGACATTGGGTCGTCCTACCCTTCCCCGTCCTCCAAGTGTGAGGAAGAATGTGTGAACCCGAGACTATTGTCCTTTCCGACAACCTCCGATGTCATGACTATTGGAGGACCCGGTCGCCCTCGGTCTGTCAGGTCCTCGACCCCTCTGGTGTGTCGAGACTGATTCGACTCCTAGGTGGTCGCGGACTTTCTACTACGAAAACCAGGGGACGTCCCCGGGTCGAACTCGACTCGGGGTCTCGTCCTTCCTTCAGTAGGACTTTCCGGTTCAAGTCCTACCAAGGGGACTCGACACCAGAGGATGGGAGAAACTAGAGTATGGTAAGGACCAATTTTTATTAGATTCGTACGACAAAGTTTATACGCACATAAAATAAAACTTTATAATATAAACAAATAGAGATATAATTTGTCACTATTTCGAAGGGAGTATCGAGTCAGCCATTTCTTAGACGGACATCACGTCCTCTGGACCCAAGCTAAGGACCCAACCCTTCTAGGGACCACTTCCTTTACCGTTGGGTGAGGTCATAAGAACGGACCTCTTAGAGTACCTATCTCCTCGGACCGTCCGATGTCAGGTACCCTAGTGTTCTCACCCTGTGTTGAATCGATGATTTGGTGGTGATGGCGGTTTGTCGCTATTTTGAATTACTGAAAAAACAAAAATTTTTACGTATATTTCTCTTCAAGAGACGTTGGGTCTCTTGACCGGACGAGAGAGAATCCTTAGGCGTGACGGGGTCTCGTTCGGGAAGAGGTGTCGTATCTTGTCACGCCTCATACATCCCTTGAGTGTCGGACCGAAATAACTACTGAATTCTGTTCGACACAGAGGAGAGACCCGGACTCAAGGGGGTAGCTAAATTTCAGTCCTAATGTCATGGGTGGTGGCAGTGACAGTACGGGGGAGAATGTCAACATTATCTTTGTGGTCGCATACACTTTTTACATTCACTTCAGCGAGTCAGCACAGGCTTTTCAGCACTTTTTACATTTCATGATATTAATAGATAACACTTGACAGTAAAGGTCCTCGGACTTTCAGAGTACGAAAAACCAAAACCAAAACAAAAAAATTGTCGTGTGTTTTGGAAACACGTTCTTACTTTCGAGTCCAGATTTGTTCCTTATGGGGGTCTCCCACCGTGGACCTGCGTGTTCGAGTGGTCTCGTTTCGGTGTGATTTAATGGTATTTGTCTAGGAGAAGGTTCCCCCTCCCTGACGGCCTTTTCGGTTCCCCTGCAGTACCCTCGGTGTCTCAATTGTAATAACTGAAGTGAAGAAATGGGGGTCGTTGTCGATGTTGAAACGTGACTGTAATAAACGATTTTCATCATTGTCATTGACGTTAAATGACTCGTGAGTCCTAGGATTCACGAAACGTCCATAATAAAGTAGAAAAAACCTTTATTATGTTCCCCATTCCGTACTAATGGGGTGAAATGGTTAGCCCTCCGACTCTGAGTCTCTGTACCTCAGCCAACCGGTCTCAGTGGACCAAGAGTTCAGACTCTGACTCCAGAAGACAGGGGTTCCGGTGGAAGTGGTGGTACGAGGTCGTGTAGTGTGACGGAAGGCACGACCCTCGGAGGTAAAAACCCCTCCGGACCTACTACGGGAAGATCGTCAAAGGGAAACAAATAAATAAATAAAAACCGAGACGACCCAGAAGCACCGACGCGACCGAAAAGAAATCAACACCGCTCATCCCCGATGAGGGATCAACACCCTAAACCCCCTCGCCCCATGTACACAATGGTAGACTTAAAAGTAGACCTATCGAGACAATTGTTCGGAAACCCTTCAGTGAAGTGCATGCAAAGGAGGATAAACGCTTCTCTCCCGACCGAATCAATAAACTATTTCGGGGAAGGTCCGGACTTAAGGAACTGATGCTAAATGACATCACAGAATTGTGAGAAAGTACCGTGTCAACACTTCTCGTAATCTCTTTTCGGATCCGAAAATCAGCTATTACTCGGTAGAATAGTCACTCTGAGGTGCACCTGGGATAGTATACCGTACACCCTAGAAGGGTTTAACCCCTAGTTCGGTCACAGAGGGCGTAACTGTCCTCCTAAGAAATCGTGACTCGGTGGTCCCTTCAGGGTCAAAGGGACATCTGAGACGTAATCTCTACCCCCGCTTTACTCGGTGGCCGTCGTCGGGTTCCGGCTGTCTCGGGACTAACGTCGACGACGTCTCGAACGTTACCCCTCCTCCCCCCGTAAATTTGAAACCTGAAATTTGACCCTGAAATTTGACCCGTAAATTTGACCCTGAAAACCTGAGGGTCGGTGACAAACTGACTGGAGAGTCCGACTCCGGGTGCATCCGTTTCGTGGGATGAACCCTTGGCGGTGAGACCCCAACCGTCCAATTTCTTCCGTCTGCGACGGAGGAAACAATCGTCGTGACCGGAACGGTGTACCAGTGATACGGGAAGACTCGTTCCTCGAAGTAGAGACTCTTGGAACCAAAGGGATAACCATTCTATTATGGACGGAGTACTAACGAAACGTTGAACAAGAAAATAAGTAAGTTGATTATAATCCAACTTGGTGAACTTTAACGACTATAAATTATGAAAAGAATCAAAGTTTCCGTAAGTAAAGTACACCAAGTTAAGATCATAAAAAACGTACGACACAGTTAATTCTAAGATGTCTCTTTGTCTTGGTTGTCCAAAGTTTATCTCTCTGTCTAAAATTCTTTAACCGTTTGAGGGGAAGAAAATTCCCCGACCGTTTAGACTTTAGACATCCTGTTCGATCTTCAGACCTATAAATCCGTTCTTAACTCTATCGTCAGAACTCTGGCTTAAAACGTCCGGTCCTCCACCCTTTAAGTTCGTCCCTAAAACACACTGTCGGAACCCCTTCAAGGACGAAGTCCCTTGGACTCAGAAACTAGAATTCCGGTAATTGACTAACCTACTTCGAGTAGGTATACACTACTTCTCATTAGACGAAATACCTGGTAGTTGGTTAATATTTATACTTGGTATAGATGCTTATGGAAGTGTCGTTGTAGATCTGATCACAAGCTGGTTTGTCGACATAGGGTATCGGGTCGGTTCAACTATATTGTAATTGAAACGTTCACGGTTAATACATGATCCGAGACGACACGACCTTTTTTTTTTGAGAACTCTCACGGATCCTCTCGTTCCTCTGATCAGTTGGGATTTCCTTTGGTTGGGACTTATAAGTGACCTTCCTGACTACGACTTCGACTTCGAGGTTATGAAACCGGTGGACTACGCTTCTCGACTGAGTGACCTTTTCTGGGACTACGACCCTTTCTGACTTCTGTCCTCTTCTTCCACTGTCTCCTACTCTACCAAACTACCGTAGTGACTGAGTTACCTGTGCTAAAACTTGTTCGAGGCCCTCTACCACTTCTTGTCCCTCCGGACTACACGACGTCAGGTACCCCGACGTTTCTCAGTCTGCACTAAATCGCTGATTTGTTGTTCCCTAGTGTTCGACTATTTTGACTGTCTCCACGGACTGGGTCGTCTCGAATGTAAGATCAACTCTCTGTCTTTCAGTTATGGGTCTTGTTATTTGTTCATTGACTCATAATACGATTCTCCCTTTTTTCACCCGATTCCTTCCGCTTACAAACCCTTGACCGTCCATACCGAACGTCTCACCAGTCCCCTCCATCCGGAGTGACTCTCGGTGCCGTACTTCCTCACTCCCCAGTCGGTGCGGTCTCGTAAGACCCGTCTCCCTGACGGTTACACCTTCACAATTCCCGTCTCGTACGACCGCACAAGACCTTGACTTTCCTTCGGTTCCATCGACGTCGCCTCTCACTGTCCTCCCCCGAAGTCTCTCTAGGACACCCCGAAATCTCCAATAACAGTTGACTCTTTCACTGCTAATTGAGTCTCTGTGGACGTACAGTGTATGGGTCGTGTCACAGACCAGATCTTTTGGATCCAGGAACTCACGTCCGGTGACCTGAGACCCACTCTCGAAAAAGAAGGGGTGGAGAACCTAAGAGACAGGGTCTGAAGTGTAAAATGGGTAGAGGAAGGATTTGTCGATAAAGTCCTCGGTCACCTGGTGGTACTGTGGACTTCAAGGTTGTCGTGGACGGTACATGCACCCTCGGTCCTGGGTGACACTCTCCTCCGGTCTTTGTGGGACATACTAGGTCCGACTTCCCCCGACCAGGCTCTGTGTGTCTGGTGAAGGGGATGACCGTAGGGTCGGGACTGGATAGGTGGGCCGGGCCGGACGTCGGGACCGGTCGAGACAGGGCCCGAAACAAGGACTCAAAGGTTCAGGGGAGAAGGACGGTTTGTTTCGGGGGTCGGGGGCGGACGGCGGGTTGTCCGTGGACCCCGGAGGCCCGGACCCTTAGTTTCGGACAAAACGTTTCCTCCGGGACACAAACCTCTTTGTGGGTAGGGGACGACGGGTTGGGAAGTTTCTCGAGTGTAACAAGACGCGACTCTTCCGCGGAGGACTGCGCTCCCGTCCCGGCCCCGACTGCGCCCACCTGGAGACTAGAGTCCGGTCCGGGGGGTGTGGTGAGTCCCCCCTGCGTCCCCGGTTCGGTCCCCGCCAGACAGAGTACCGTGACACGGGGGAGGTCAGAAGACGGGTGGACTCGGGGGTCGGGAACGAAGGGGTGGCTCCGGTTCTGGGAAGGTAGAGGGGTCTGTCGTTCCACCTGACTCTCCCGGTAGTCCTGTTCTTGACTCCATCCGGAGGGTCCCCTCACGGGCCCGCGCGCACAGTCTACGGTGTACTTTCTACGGGAGTAAAGTGTCTACCGCTCTCTCCGGTCTCTACTCTACCGTGACGTAGACCCCCGGGTCGATGTCGACCTCCTCTGACCGAAGTGAGGTGTGGGAGTCATTCCTCCGGGTCCGGTTTTGTGTCTGGAAGACTGGGTTTCGGTCCACGAAAAAAAAAATTTCTTTATAAAGTGTACATGAAAAAAAGGGGTTGGTCGTAACAAAAATAATGTTGAATTGAAGTCCATCTTCATTTGAAATCTATTTAGGAGAATTGTGTCTAACCCGGGTCCGCCGAGGGCTAGTGAGTGAGCCGGGAACCTCCACAAGAGGACGTGGACGAAAGGAAGAGGACTGCAACTGTGTGTCGGGTCTCCACCGACACCCCGGAGAATCACAGTGGGGACAGCACGACTCCAGAGAGTTCTGGCCTCTCCAATTCAGTAGACGGATTCCAGTAGGTCCTTTGGTCCTTGTTCGGTGTCGAGTCTTCGGGTAAAGTCCCCGAAGAAGACATAAGGAAAAAGGAGGTTGACGTGAACACTTCGACACCATAGGGTGCAGGGAAGGGGTGTCACAGGGGTCATGAGTACAAACTGAAACGTCAGGACCTATGAGTGATTCTAGTTCCCGTGATGTCAGTCTGTCTTTACTCCAGGTCGGTACCGGGGTAGCGAATTCGTTTGGTGAACGAGTAAGACTCGGAGTCAAAGGAGGAGACAAGTTGTCTTGTTACTGTCGGGGCGAGGAATCTCCGATGACGTCTCTGCCAACATTCACCTTGCACACTTTTCGGGGATCGTGTACTATTTATTATTTGTGAGTTATTCACAATAACACTAGTAATAATAAGGAGGATGAAGGTGATAAACCTCATCTCCCTTTTTTGCTCTCGGGTCCCTTTCCACACCGTGACAGAGAAACACACTCGAGAAGGACTTCGTTTGTCGTCGTCGGGGAAGGACGGGGGAAGGACGACCCGATTTCCCTCTCCCTTCCCGGCCCTTCCCGTCCCCCACCTCCAACGTCTCTGTCTGAAGACTAGAGGGCGGATCCTAAGAACGTGAAGTGGATGAGCGGGAAGACCCGGGGGTTCACACTAGAAGACTGTCAGTCCTATAACGACAGGACCAGTAGAAGGAGGTCACAGATTGTTGGGCCCTCCAGTGAAGGTCGGGGTCTAAGGACCTTTTAAGGTGTCCTAATAAACCTCCTCCATCAGACCGACTCATTTTTGTGGAACTCGTTCGGTGAAGGCTCTGAACGAACTTTCCGACCCTTCGTGACCTCCAAGGTCAGGGCCGGAACAATAAATGAGTGACACACTTGAACGCTTTCAGGGAGTTGAAGATACCCAGAGTTCAAGAGAAGGTGGTTTGTTCCTGTTGTTATAGGTACGTTATCACACTAAATCCTATAAGATACACGGTATAAACGTCCTGGGATTTACTTCGCTCCCCTGTAGTAGGTTTTAATACGTTTTACGGGTGACAGCATGTAGCATAGAATTTCTACAATTTACCTAAGATCAAGTAAAACCTCGGTCTTAAATCTAATAGGACTTCACACAATTATTCGTTCAGTAAAGTCGATAAACACTCCACTAGGGAGTAGATAGTCAACCTCGATTCGTAATGAAGGAATGATATAATTCTTATTATCGATGGTAAACAACTGATACATGAAGTACAGTCCGTAAGAAGCACGAACCGTGAAAAGTATATAATTAGTAGAAGGACTGTTCAAGTATTTTTACATAAAAACAGGGGCAAAATGTCTACCCCTTTGACTCCTCACAGACGACCCGTAGGACTCCCATAGGACACCCGTAGGACCCCCGTAGGTGTCCGTCGGACTACAGTCTCGTCGGGCCGAGAGACGATGGTATGTATGGTGGACAACGAGTCGTGGATACCCCGCCCAGTTTCTCCCCGAACACACATTTCACTGTACCGCAGGTGGTTACGATAACGGGAGACCGAAACGATCTTTGGTTTAGTTTATGACTCCTCTGTCTCGATCTCTAAGTCCAACCTTTCCTAAAAAATTACAAACGAAAAATTTACTATCCCGAAGGGACTTCCGAGCCGACCATTTCTTAGGCGGACGTTACGCCTTCTGGACCCAAGTTAGGGACCCAACCCTTCTAGGGGACTTCCTCGCGTACCGTTAGGTGAGGTCATAAGAACGGACCTCTTGGGGGTACCTGTCTTCTCGGACCTCCCGATGTCAGGTACCCCAGTGTTTCTCAGCCTGTGTTGACTCACTGATTCGTGGCATGACGTGTACCTTATAAGTGTGTTACGTTGTAGTGTGTTTATCATTTAGGTTTCTAAAGAGTACTCTTAGGTGTTACTGTACCTCTCTGTAGGTGTTGTAAGGTTCCACCTTTCTTTTTATTTCGGTCAAGAGTTTTATACTTTAAGGGTGTTGTTGACTATAACCTTACGCTAACGAACCTTCTTACGGACCTTCCGAGATATGTCAATAATTGTGGTCATCCATACCGACCTGTCATCCTAACGTGTCCCAATAATAAAAAAGGAAAAACTAGTCGACATAAAAGATTAAAAAAAAAGATCTTCGTTGTCCGGAAAGAAAACATTAAATTTTTATTAGTGTTTACGTTCTACTTATCACTGAATCCGAATGATCAAATTTTTTTTTTCTGACTCAAAATAAGACAGTGTAAGTAAATAAGTAAGTTATTTATAAGTGAATGTATGATCCACGAAGACAAGTCGTCGTTCAAGTTAGTCAGGTCTTGTAGTAATACTTCCCCTTCTACCACCCTCCGAGGCCCATTGCCCGGAGTCTTCTGTCCACCCCCGGTCGGAGCACGATATTTCCTGTGCTCCGGAAGGAACACTGACGGGTCGTTTGGACGTGAAGAAGGAGGTGTCAATGCATGGAGGTACAGATGGTTCCCTTAGTCTGGAGGGAGGACTTACTGAGCAACTCTCCCTCTGTGCCCTCGAGTATGGTGTACCCTTTCCTGGTTCTTGTTTGGAGACAACTCCTAGACAGTGGTACGACCCCCGAAGGTTCGGTGGGTCACTCAGGAGGGTTAATGGAACGTAGAGGTAAAGCCGTCTACTCCTGTCTCTCCGAGTCTCTTCATTTCAACGAATAGGTTCCTCTGGTCGGACAGTCTCTTACTCGACCCTAAACTTCGGTCGAGGATGGGTGACTCTACGGTAGTGGGAAGATGAAGTCCTGGGCGTCGGAGGGGGGTGGAGGAAGTGGTAGTAGTCGTAAGACCTGTGGTTCAAGACCGTGGGACGATTCCCATAACAGAGTCTATAGTCACTAGAGTAAATGAGAAGGAGACTCCATCTCCGTCCTCCATCTACTACATAAATGGTTACTCCTTAGGGTCCGAGTCTGTCCAGTGATGGACGGGGTAGTGTATCGTGACCTCATCACCTCGACTCTAAACCTTAGACACGGATCTTTTAAGATGCTTGTCTCCTCGGACCGTCCAATCTCAGGTACCCCAGGGTTTCTCAGTCTGTACTGACTTGTGCGCGCGTACGTCGGGACGACCCGAGGTCTCGAGACCGGAATTTGTGGACGTGCGGGGTGAGAGGAGGATAGGATCCAATCTGAGGACACTTGTCACACCTTGTGGAACCCCCATCGTGATCACTTGTATTTGTTTACGGTCCAGAAGAAAAGAAAGAAGAACGAAAATTTGTAAGCCCTTCACACATTTACCTTCCCTTTTCGTCCATCTCCTCATGAATTTCTCCCTTCTGCATTCTCTTTACAAACTGTTAAACCGTGCGCCATTTTTGGTCGACTCGATAACTTTTAGGACTTTCTATTACGGCAATTTCACGACGTAAATTATACAGTCGTTTAAACCCTTTGAGTCGTCACTGACCTTTTCCAGTCAAAAGTAAGGTTAGGGTTTCTTCAAGTCAAGTCAAGTCAAATCACCGAGTCAGCACAGGTTGAGAAACGTTGGGGTACTTATCGTCGTGTGGTCCGGAGGGACAGGTAGTGGTTGAGGGCCTCAAGTGAGTCTGAGTGTAGGTAGATCAGCCATTACGGTAGGTCGGTAGAGTAGGAGACAGCAGGGGAAGAGGAGGACGGGGGTTAGGGAGGGTCGTAGTCAGAAAGGGTTACTCAGTTGAGAAGTGTACTCCACCGGTTTCATGACCTCAAAGTCGAAATCGTAGTAAAGAAGGTTTCTTGTGGATCCTGACTAGAGGAAATCTTACCTGACCAACCTAGAGGAACGTCAGGTTCCCTGAGAGTTCTCAGAAGACGTTGTAGTGTCAAGTTTTCGTAATTAAGAAGTCGAGAGTCGAAAGAAGTGTCAGGTTAAGAGTGTAGGTATGTACTGGTGTCCTTTTTGGTATCGGAACTGATCTGCCTGGAAACAACCGTTTCATTACAGAGATGAAAAATTATACGAGAGATCCAACCAGTATTGAAAGGAAGGTTCCCCATTCGTAGAAAATTAAAGTACCGACGTTAGTGGTAGACGTCACTAAAACCTCGGGGGGTTTTATTTCAGACTGTGACAAAGGTGACAAAGGGACAGATAAAGGGTACTTCACTACCCTGGCCTACGGTACTAGAACCAAAAGACTTACAACTTGAAATTCGGTTGAAAAAGTGAGTGGAGAAAGTGAAAATAGTTCTCCGAAAAATCAAGGAGAAGTGAAAGACGATATTCCCACCACAGTAGACGTATAGACTCCAATAACTATAAAGAGGGCCGTTAGAACTAAGGTCGAACACGAAGAAGGTCAGGTCGCAAAGAGTACTACATGAGACGTATATTCAATTTATTCGTCCCACTGTTATATGTCGGAACTACATGAGGAAAAGGACAAACCTTGGTCAGACAACAAGGTACAGGTCAAGATTGACAACGAAGGGCTGGACGTATGTCCAAAGAGTTTTCTGTCCAGTCCACCAGACCATAAGGGTAGAGTTTTAAAAGGTGTCAAATAACACTAGGTGTGTCAGTTTCCGAAACCGTATCAGTTATTTCGTCTTTATCTACAAAAAGACCTTGAGAGAACGAAAAAGCTACTAGGTCGTCTACAACCGTTAAACTAGAGACCAAGGAGACGGAAAAGACTTTGGTCGAACTTATAGACCTTCAAGCACCAAGTGCATAACGACTTCGGACCGAACCTCTTTAAACTCGTAATGAAATGAGTGCACACTCTACTCACGTTAACACGTCATCAAACTCGTAAGAAACCGTAACGGAAAGAAACCTTAACCTTACTTTTGATTGGAAAAGGTCAGGACACCGGTGACGACTCAAAAGGTTTAAACGACCGTATAACTCACGTCGTGAAAGTGTCGTAGTAGAAAGTCCTAAACTTTATCGAGTTGACCTTAAGGTAGTGGAGGTGATCGAAACAAGCATCACTACGAAAGATTCCGGGTGAACTGAAGTGTAAGGTCTTACAGACCGAGATCCACTCACTAGTGTGGTAACACTAATAGACCTAGCACTTCTAGAAAAAACATATCAAGACACATAAGAACGGTGCAGAAGAATTATAGAAGACGAAGACAATCCAGGTATGGTAAAGACAGGAAATAACTAGGTAGAAACGTACTTTACAAGGGAACCACAGAGATTAAAAGAACTTCTCGAGAGATCAGAAAGGGTAAGACAACAAAAGGAGATAAAGAAACATAACTAGCGACTCCTTCCGAAAGAATAGAGAAGAACGATAACAAACCTTGAGACGTAAGTCTACGAATATAGAAAGGAAAAGAGGAAACGAAAAGTGAAGAAAAGAAAAGTGTCGATAAACGTTCTCTTATAAGATGTGTACCTGTAGTGGTCTATCAGTTGTGGCTTTAGTCTAACTAATACAAGAAACGTCGGTTTCTACCTCTTCGAGATATGTCAGTCGTTTTTGTTCTGACCTTCGACTGACACCGAGTCTAGTACTTGAGGAATAACGGTTTAAGTCTGAATTTAACTTCTTTCGTCCCCTTTGGTAATCTGGTAAGTCCATACTGCATTTAGTTTAAGGAATACTAATATGTCACCTTCACTCTTTATCTAAATTCCCTGATCTAGACTATCTATCTCACGGACTACTTGGTGCCTTACTCCAAGTACTGTAACATGTCCTCTGTCCCTAGTTCTGGTAGGGGTACCTTTTCTTTAGGGTTTCTTCTCGTTACGGTTTCTTACGGGTTTGATGGTAGTCAACACGAGTAAAGTGTGCGACCGTTCTAATACGAGTTTTAGGAAGTTCGATCCGAAATCATCATATACTTGACTCTTGAAGGTCTACATGTTCGTCCTAAATCTTTTCCGTCTCTTTTTTCTCCAGTTTAACGGTTGTAAGTTATTTAGTATCTCTTTTGTTCTCTTAAGGTCTTTCTGTAGTTAAAACGAAGTAACTGATACGATTTCGGAAACTTACACACCTAGTTTGTTTGACACCTTTTAAGAATTTCTCTACCCTTATGGTCTGGTGAAATGGACAGAGGATTTTTCAGACATACGTCCAGTCCTTCGTTGTCAATCTTGGTCTGTTCCTTGTTACCTGTCCAAGTTTTACTCTTTCCTTATGTCATTCCGACATGAAACAGTGGGACGAATAAGGAGAAGATACGTCTCATGTAGTACACATTACAGTTGGACCTCCTTTTTGTTCGACTTTAGTTCTAACGGTCCTCTTTATAGTTGTTGGAGTCTATACGTCTACTATAGACAGATTATCGTCTTTCACATCTTCTTGATTTCTTGAAGAACTACTCCCACTTTCTTCTCTCACTTTTTCGACCAAACTTTGAGTTGTAATTTTTTTATTCTAATACCGTAGGTCAGGGTAGTGAAGTACGTTTATTTTCTTCTTTTTCACCTTCGTCACCACCTAAAATTAAACTCCCCGAGGTTTTAGTGACGTCTGTCACTGACGTCGCTATTTTAATTTTCTACGAACGAGGAACCTTCCTTTCGATACTGTTTGGATCTGTCGTATGATTTTTCGTCTCTGTAGTGAAACGGTTGTTTCCAGGTATATCAGTTTCGATACCAAAAAGGTCATCAGTAAATGTCTACACTCTCAACCAGGTATTTCTTCCGACTCACGACTTCTTAACGAAAGTTTAACACCACGACCTCTTCTGAGAACTCTCAGGAAACCTGACTTTCCTCTAGTTTGGTCAGTTAGGATTTCCTTTAGTTGGTATTTATAAGTAACCTTCCTGACTACGACTTCTACTTCGAGCTTGTGAAACCGGTAGACTACACTTTTCGACTGAGTAATCTTTTAGAAAGGGACTACGACCCTTTCTAACTTCCGTTTTCTTCTTCCCCCGTCGTCTCCTATTCTACCAATCTATCGTAGTCGTTGAGTTATCAGTACTTAAACTCGTTTGAGGGTCTTCAGTACCTCTTGTCTCCTCAGATCGAACGACGTCAGAAATCCCAGGGTTTCTCAGTCTGTGTTGAATCGTTGACTTGTTTTTGTTGTTCTTGGTTGTGGAGTAAGAAGTTATCTTTGTTTCAAAGTCAAAGACTTTTTACTCACACCTTCGTACCACCCCTTTCTCTTCCCTGTTTTCCGAACTTTTGTTCAAGAACCTCCATATTTCCTTGATCTTTACGAACTGGACCTCTTTTCATCAAAACTTGTAAGTTGATCTTCTGTACACTTTTCGAAGAGGAGACCCCGTTCGTTCACATGTTCCACGACTCCCGTTCGTTCTTTTTTTTTTTTTTTGTCCTGTCTATACCGGAGACAGGGGTACCTTTGGACTTTACCAACCCTACCAACTCCGGAGACGGACGTCTATAGACTTCTCACTCACCGGAACAAGACACTCCCCGGGTGCCTGTCTCCACCCTAACAAGACACCTACGGAACCACCCATCTAAAGGAGGGACTTCTACGTCCTTGAATGGGTGTCCGTCTACCTACCGACGGAGTCCCCTGTCTTTCGAGCGGTAGTGTTCCCCTTTCCTTCACACTCGTGAAACTTTCCTATGTCTTCTCCCCGACATAGACAGACGGGTTCAACGGCGGTGTTTTACGGTGGTTCACCGAATTTGTCATCTGTAAATAAGTCGTGTCGAGACCTCCGACTCTTCAGGTTCTAGTTACACGGTTGGTCAAACCAAAGACCACTCGGGAGAAAAGGACTGAACGTTTCCCACTGGAAGAGTGACACAAGAGTCTACCGGACAGGAGTCACGTACACATACCTCTCTCTCTCTTGAGAGTGATAACACAAAGGAGGGTGTTCCCGTGATTAAGGTAGTCTTCCCGGGGTGGGAGTATTAGAGTAGATTGAGATTACTGGAGGGTTCCCGGAGTAGAAGTTTACGGAAATGGAACGCCCAATCCCGAAGTTGTATACTTAAACCCCATCCCCCCTTTGTATTTGTAAGTTGGGTCTTGTCCCGGAGTCGTACTCGTCCCGTCGACCTGATGAGTAACGGCTCAGGAAGATTTGAATCGCGAGACGAAGACATGTTCGACTCCCGTGCACCTGGGACACGACTCCCGGTCGACACTGAATCCGTCGACTTGGACCCGTCCCACTCCTCAACCCTTGGTCTATCTTACGGACCCACCATGTGTGTAGTCGGGGGAGACGAGACCCTCATCTCTACGATTCTACTCGTTTTGGAGATGAACACCACTGAGTCAAGACCCGTTCCGTGAACGGGAGAACATCAGAATTGAAGAAGTAGACTATTTCTCCCACACTATCATGGTGTGTGGGTTTTTTGATAACACTTTACCCCTACTTCATACCTTTACACACCAGGTCGGGTCGTGTCTCGCGCTACGTATTCGTTAGCCATCTACACTCGACGGTAAATACTAACAATTATTCTTGTTCACGGACGGTACCCCAAAGTTGGTCTCACCCCTTGTTTGTCCTTATGTCTACTCCTCTAATAACACACAAACAACCCCCCCCCCCAGAGAAATGAAGTCCACAAATTAAGAGTGTTCATAACGAGGACCTCATCCTTAGTCCTTTATGAAGAATCACCTTCCCTGTTACCCTCGACTTTGTACTTCTTTCTAACTTCTTCAACTCCCCAAACCCCGGTCCTATAAAACTTAGTTTCCTACTTTTTTTCTTCTGTCCGACGACCCGATTGACCTCTTTCTTTTACCGAGTCCACTGGTGTATGTACATAAGTGAACAAGTGGACGGTATAGTAAGTGGTGAAGGTTGTCGGGGTGGACGGTGTTGGTATTATCAAAGTCGAGATTTTCTAGTGGTGAGTTCGTAGGGTGGTGGACTAGTGTTGGAGGTCAGAAGATGATGTACTACATGATGTATCCAGGGGAGGTGGACGAGTAGTGACCGAAGAGATCGGGGACCGTGAGATAAAAGAAAGTCGGGTAGTGGGAGAAGAAGGAGTACAGAAAGAAGAAGAGAAGGAGGATCGGGGAGTGTTCGTGAAAAGATGACGAAATTATAAAACTGAAACAACAAAATAAGATAAAAATCTAATGAGTGTATTCACTATGACACCTTATTAACAGAGAAGGACTGTAAAGTAAATTGTACTACTGGAGTTTCTGGTAGGTAACGGTAGTGTTTACCGTCCTAAAGGAAGAAAAAGTACCGACTCAGTATAAGACGACATATATATGGTGTAAAAGAAATAGGTAAGTAGGTGACTGTCCGTGAATGGGACAAAGGTATAGAACCAATAATACTTATGACTACGTGTTTGTATCCTCACTTCTATAGAGATTCTGGAACCAAAACAAAGGAAACCTATATGTGGGTCGTTGTTCTATCGACCTAGTATACCGGCTAGATAAGAATTAAAAAACTCCTTGGAGGTGTGATAAGAGGTATCACCGATACGGTTAAATGTAAAGGTAGTTCTCACCTGTTCACAAGGGAAAAGAGGTGAAGGAGTGGTTGTACACAACAGAAAATAGATAAACTAGTATTTAAGATCATTTACACTCAGTACAGGAAATAATGTCGAGTCTACCACTAGGTCGTAAAATCATTGTCGAATAACAACGATGCTTAAGAGAACGAGCAACCAGAACTCTAGAGTGACCAACTCGTTTGGAGAGGGAAGACAAGGACGCCAAAGGAAGGACATGGATCGTCGGTTTGTGACAACTCTTGTCGTATGGTGTCCCGTCTCCCGAAGGGGACTGAGATCCACAAGTGAAGTTTACCCGGAACCTGTGACGGGTATTGGTAGGTGGGAGGGCACCGGTGAAGTACGAAAGTAGTACGAGGAGTTTGGACGAAGGAGTAAGAGTCGGTACTGGGGTGGAAGAGGAAATGTCTCTTTCTTTTATGGCGGGGAATAGAAGTGTGTGTGTGTGTGTGTGTGTGTGTGTACGTGTGTGTTGGGGTGTGGGTAGGAGAAGGGAAAGGGGAGGATAAAATTGTGTCCTTGATCATAAGAGTGGATTCCGGTCAAGTCTCTTCCACTACCGTGGGGCGAGGTCTTGAGAACGGACCTTTTAGGGTACCTACCTCCTCGGACCATCCGACGTCAGGTACCCCAGTGATCCTCAGTCTGTGTTGACTCGCTGAAGCGAAAGTGAAAAGTGAAAGTACGTAACCTCTTCCTTTACCGTTGGGTGAGGTCACAAGAACGGACCTCTTAGGGTCCCTGTCCCCTCGGACCACCCGACGGCAGATACCCCAGCGTGTCTCAGTCTGTGCTGACTTCGCTGCGTCGTCGTTCCGTTCAAGAGGTGGACCTAAAACCACGGGACGGAAGAGGGGAAGAGTCCTTAGAACATAAAAAGTTAATTAAAAATTACCTCATGTCAACGAAATGTTACAACACAATCTAAGACGATTTGTCGTTTCACTTAGCCAGTATGTATATGTATATAGGTGAGGAAAAACCTGAAGGAAGGGTAAACCCAGGGGTGTCTCGTAATTCGTCTCAGGGACACGATGCGTCATACAAGAGCAATCAATGGATAAAGTATGTATCACAAATATCACATGCACACAATTAGGATTAGAAGGTTAAGAAGGGTGGGGAAGGGAAAGGAAGAACCATAGGTGTGTAAACAAGAAATGTAAACAGAGATAAAGACGAAACGTTTACGCTAGTAGATATGATAAAAAGATCTAAGGTGTAAATACGTAATTTAAATGTTATGAACCAAAAGAAAGACTGAATGAAGTGAAACATACTGTATGAGATCCAAGTAGGTGAAGAGATGTTTACTGGGTTAAAGTAAAGAAAAATACCGACTCATTATCAGGTAACACATGCACATAGTGTCGAAGAAATAGGTAGGGACTCAGCCTGTACTGACTTCACTGAACCGTTGTCGACCTGTAAATCCAACGAAGTTACAGAACCGATAACCTTTATGACGACGATACTTGTAACCCCATATACATAGACAAACTTAATACTGAAAGGGTCCTATATATGGGTCTTCACCTTAATGACCCAGTATACCTTTAGGGTACCTGTCTCCTCGGAGTACTCGATGTCAGGTACTCCAACGTTTCTCAGTCTGTATTAATTTCGTGTGATAGACATAGACATGCAATCAAGATTTAAAATCCCTGAAAACGGTGAATTAAAAAATTAACTTTCTGTCAACGAAATGTTTCAAAACGAAAGACAGTTTGTAATTGTTCTTAGTCGGAATCCATGTGGGTACAGGGGAGGGAGAACTTAGAGGGGGGGAGAGGGAGGGGTAGGGTAGGAATATTTAACAGTGTCTCGGGGACAAAGTCAAGGGACTCAGTATGTCGTTTAAGGGTAACCGACAGATAAAATATATACCGACATAAAAGCAAAAATTTCTTGGAGCTGTGATAAGAGTATCACATAGTGAGATGTAAGGGTGGTTGTCACATCTCCCAAGGTAAAGAGGTGTGGGAGAGGTCGTAAATAACAAACGTCTAAAAAACTACTACCGGTAAGACTTACCACACTCCACTATTGAGTAACATCAAAACTAAACGTACAGAGATTATTAGTCACTACAACTCGTGGAAAAGTACGCAAACAACCGGTAGACATACAGAAGAAATCTCTTTACAGATAAATCCAGAGGACGGGTAAAAATTTTAACCCAACAGACAAAAAAACTATAAATCGACGTAATCGACGAACATATAAAAACCTCTATTTAGGAAACGGTCAACGAAGCTAACGTTTATAAAAGAGGATAAGACTTCCAACAGAAAACGTTTAGAACATTAAAAAAAATAGGATAGAAGGGGAACCCCACAAAAAACAAAAAACAAAAAACAAAAAAAAAACCGGTGTGGTGTACCGAACTTCTTAGAATCAAGGGGTTAGTCCCTAGTTTTGACACGGGGAACGCCACGTTTGTACCTCAGGATTGGTAACCTGGTGTTCCCTTAAGGGATCGAGACGAAGAGGTAGTGTAGAAAGGACAATCGAAAACTTGTTCTAGTTTAGCGGACGACTTGTTTCTCTTTTCGGTTGTAGGAGTCGGAGTGTAGAGGAGGGCGTGCGTGGGAGTCGGAAAGGACGACTTGAAGAGTTCCTCCGACGGGCGTGAAGCGGAGTGTAGGAGTGAGGTGAGTGGAAAAGCTGTCGAAGACTCTATATCGACTGGACGATATTTGACGTGAATGACTTTCACACGTTGAACCATTCAAAGTACAGATGCGGGTACCTTGGTGGTGGTGTTACTTCTCTTATTTGTAGAGGTAGTGGTAGTGCTCAGAGAGACACGGGGAACTGTTCGAAGAACGAGGTAGTTAGTGACTTTCACGAGAACTATTTACACGCACACTCGACGTAGAGTGATCTACGTCACTTTTTACCATTGACGAAGAATTTGCAGAGTCTTTATGGAGTTTATGTTGGATAGGTTTTGGTCTGAGTTCCCGAATGAGGAAGTTTGGTCGACGAGAAGACCATCATGGTAAGTTCACACGTACGTTCGGTCCTCAGATCTACACAAGAACTGTGTACACCCGTTGTGACGTGGTTCATGACGGGTAAAGATTGGGAACTAATGGAGACACGAGAGGAGAGACAGAGACAGTAGTGGCGGAATCATGTTCTAAGGAAGGAGTCAAGGTGTGGTATCGTTCCCAAGGGGTTGTCCGTTGTGATAGGTAAAGTCACGAGTATGAAGTGAAGGGTCGACGTCGGTCTCCCTAGAAAAAACTTTTGTTCTTACTCCAAGACCTCATCTTGGTTCTCGGACCCCGACACCTCGACGTACCCGGACTGGGAGGGACAGGCGGGAGACCATCCACCCTCTCCGTGCAGTCGACGTCGTCGGACGTGATTCCCACCCCGAGGATCCTTCTCGAGGGAACGGTCGTCTACTGTTTTGGGACTCACCGTCCTACCTGTTAGTCGGAGGGTCCCGGAGGGACACTTCCTGGGCGATCGTGGTGGTTCCAAAGGAAGTGAGAACAGAATTATGTTCTTTATTGGTTCCTGTAAAGAGGTTCCTTCTGTTACAACAACAACTACAAATAGTGACAGTACAGATTGAGATAGCACTGAGGTACGTGACATAAGGCGGTACGAGGAGACAGGTACGCTAAAGGGTTCGTTCTCATGACTTCACCCATCGGTAAAGGAAGGGGGTGTCCTAGAAGTGTTGGGTCCCTACCTTGAGAGTAAAGGACGTAACCGTCCGTCTAAGACATGGTGCTCTTTGGTGCGTCTACCGGTTGTCCGTGTACTTTTCTACAAGTTGTAACGATTAATGATCGATTTATTTTTAGTTTTGACGTTACTCCATAGCGGAGTGTGACCAGTCTTACCGGTAGTAGTTTTTCAGATGTTTATTATTTACGACCTTTCCCACACCTCTTTTCTTTTAGGAGGATGAGACAACCACTCTTACATTTGACCACGTCGGTACCATCTCTTGTCATACATCCAAAGAATTTTTTGTTTTTTTATCTTGATGACACACTGGGTCGTTAGAGTGAGGACCCGTATATAGGTCTTTTTTTGTCTTAAGTTTTTCTATGTACGTAGAGTCACAAGTGATATCGGACAAAGTCTATCGGTTCTGTCCCTTCGTTGGATTGACAGGTAACTGTCTCCCTACCCATTTCTTTTACACCATGTCTATGTGTTACCTTATAATGAGTCGGTAATTTTTCTTACTTTATTACGGTAAACGTCGTTGTACCTTTCTCTCATAGTAGAACTCACTTCATTCTATCTCTTCCTCTTTATAGTATACTATAGGGAATGTACACCTCAGATTTTTCTTTACCATGTTTACTTGAAGGAATGTTTCGTCTTTGTCTGAGCGTCTGAATCTCTCGACTTGAATCCCAACGATTCCCCTTCCTACTCCCCTTCCCTATCAATCCCTCGAACACACAGTCATGCGTGACTGTATAAATTTTACATTGGTGGTTCCTGGATGGCATCTCGAGTACCTTGACATGAGTTACAATACACCGTGGGACCTACCCTCCCCTCAAACCCCCTCTTACGTATACCGACTCAGGGAAGTGACAAACGGACTTTGATAGTATTGTAATAAACAATTAGTCGATATGGGGTTATGTTTTATTTTACAAATTTTTTTCTATTGTTTCTAGGTACGTGAGGTTACAAGTATCGTCGTGATGAAGGGTTTCGGTTCTATATCTTCGTTGGATTTGCGGGTGACCGTCTTCTTACCTATTCCTTCGACACCATGCATATATGTTCCCCTATAATAAGTCGGTACTTTCTCACTTTATGTCATTACGGTAAACGTCGTTGTACCTACCTGGATCTTCAATAGTATGATTTACTTCGTTCGGTCTCTTTCTTTTTACAGTATAATATAGTGAATTTATCATTTTGGTGTTTTTCTATGTTTTCTTGGATAAATGTTGTGTCTTTTTCTGAGTATCTGAAGTTTTTGTTTGAATACCAATGGTTACACCTCCACCCCTTTCACCCTATTTAATCCTTAACCCCTAATTTTATATGTGTGATGATATATAATATAATCATAATATTATATTTTATCTATTGGTTGTTCCTGGGATGATAAATCGTATCCCTTGATATGAGTTATAGAACAGTATTGGATATTTGCCTTCTCCTACGCTTTATAAAAAAATTTTTCTCTACTGGTTTTTTGTTTTTTGTTTGTTTGTTGTCTCTCTCTCTCTGTATTGGTCTATCTTGTTGTGAAGAGTTTAGTAAATGTCGCATAGAGTCTGGGTAGAAAAACATACTGGTGTGAACCTACAGTTCAACAACGTTTTAAAAAGATTTACGAATGAGTCTTACAACAATGAATTGGGTGTTACCTGACCATTGTTTCTCAAACGTCTGGGTCGTGTCAAACACCTGGTGTGAAACTCGTCGTGACCTTATCTCCTGGGTAATGCCCGATTCTAGACCTCCCCCGTACGTCCCGCCCTAGGGTTCTTACTCTTTCTGGGACGGGTGGCTGTACCTCCTTGTGTCCATGTCTCTTTTCAGACCCAAGTCTAAGACGGTATGGTCTGCATCTTATTTGAAACCGTTCCGTGAAACAACAACAACAACAACAACAACAAACAAAACAAAAACAAAAACAAAAACGTCTCGGAGGCAAAGAAATGGACCTTTTACCTATCACGCCCCGATCCTATCTTCTACAGACAAAAAAGAAAAACAAGGTACAGGTCTTTTTTCTATCGTAGACTGAAGGGAAACCCAAACCTACCCGAATGGAGAAGAGAATCAAAGTTCCGACCCATGTATTGGATTTGCACTGGGTAATGGTCCAAGTTAGTGGGATGTATACTATCCGAACCAGGTCTCTACCCGTGTATTGGGTGGACTCGATGACTTTCAGATAGAACCTGGGGAACGACCTACACAATCCCCTTTTAATAGAAAAACACACTCGACGATTCATGTTTCCCTTGGGGGACTTTTACTTTGGTTATGGCTTCCCTCGACTCTGTTTTTAACCTCTCTTTTCGAAGACTATTATCACAAACTCACGGACCAGGGTCCAGTCGAAGGTGGGGGAGGGAGGAGAGGAAGAGGGTCAGTGACAGGAACCAGTCTGAGGTGACCGAGAGGGAGGGAAGAGACTGGAGGGACGACTGGACACGCAGGTCCTACCCTTTCCAGGTTCTTACGCTAAGCCCAATTCTCCGTCTCTGATCGATACACTGGCTCTTCGGTGAAGTACAGAGACCTGGAACCGGAAGGGTAGACAGGTTACCCCTACCGACAGACAGAGTCTGAGAGTTTCAAGAGAGACACTGGACCGTGTGAGGACTCGTTTGTACTAGACCTTCGCATTTCACGACGACCAAAGTGAGTAAAGGGACTCCGGTTCACAGTACGCGTCTATCTGCTCCATATCTCTTTCCCGAAACCGCTTTTCCAACCAGGGGTAAATGATCGACACGCCGTCCACACTTTCCCCGTGCAGTACATACACGGGTACTGCGTCGAAGAGGTCCCGAAACAAATGGGCGAATGATTTACTCTACTGCCATGGATAGACGGTCATATAGACACTCCGTTCTCGCTGTTATATCTGTCTCACGCAGTCAAGTCAAGTCAGTGAGGCAGTACAGACTGAGACACACTGGGGTACCTGACGTCGTACGGTCCGGAGGGACAGGTCGAGGTCGTTGTTGAGGACCTCAAATGGCTTTGGGTAGGTTGGTAGAGTAGGAGACAGCAGGGGAAGAGGAGGACGGAAGTCAGAAAGGGTCGTAGTCCCAGAAGAGTTTACTCAGTCAAGAGACGTAGTCCACCGGTTTCATAACCTCAAAGTCGAAGTCCTAGTCAGGAAGGTTACTTATAAGTCCTGACTAAAGGAAATTCTACCTCACCAACCTAGAGGAACGTCAGGCTCCCTGAAAGTTTCCTGAAGAGGTTGTGGTGTTTTCGTAGTTAAGAAACCGTGAGTCGAAAGAAATATCAGGTTGAGAGTGTAGGGATGTACTGATAATCTTTTTGGTATAGAAACTTATCTGTCTGGAAACAACCGTTTCATTACAGAGACGAAAAATTATATACCGTGTATCTTTAATGAAAATTTTACCTGAAAATCCCTGAAGGGACTGCCACATCACTTATTCTCAGGTAGACGGTACGTCCCCTGTGTCCAAGTTAGAGACCAGGAGTCTCGCTGATTCGAACATCACTGTTGATGACTCGGACACGAGATCTCGAGTGTTCGACGTTGATAACTCGGGTCCTCGCCGTGGATGACTTCGGACGTACGGGATCGCGGACACGAGATGTTTTCTTCGGTGACGTTGCTCTTCGGGTACGTGGTGTTACCTCTCATCGGGGAAGCGGTGTTGATCTCTTTCGGGCTCGTTTCGTTACTTCTAAGACGTGTCGGTTTTTATGAAAAAATAGAAGAATTTATTTTTTGTTTACTTGAAAATTTTAATTTTTTACAATTCCTACGGTTTATGTCCACCTTGGGTCGACTGATGGAGTTCTCTCCTAAGACCGCACAAGTCGTATCACAAGGAGAAAACTACGAAGGGCTTGTCTGTACAAGGTCTCCACAACGATAAGGACAGACTCTGTGTCGTGGGAGAACCATTGAAGGAGAGAAGGGGGTCAAGGTGAGACAGGTGAATTTCGGACGTTGTGAGAAAGTCGCCGGGTGGAAGAAGGTAGGTAGAAGGGGAAGGGAGACGGGGCAGTGTGTGGGAGGTGGGACGTAGGAAATTCAGGGCAAGTGACGGGGAGGGACCGTCGTGTAAGCCCCTGAACCGTCCTCGACAGTCTTTGTCTAGGGATTCGAGTCTTATAAGGGGACCGAACGATAACGGATTGTTCATTTGTCGTTTAGAGATTATCCCTGACGCTCCGAGGGTACTTGAGAAAAGTCGAAAGGAAAGATGTTGTCTACGATGGCCGTGTGGGGCGGGGGTGTGGGGGGTGGAGGGGGTGGTGGTGGTGGACATAGGGAAATCACGTGGAACTTGTAGTGGATGTCTAAACCCCTCCTCAAGGACATGTGTGACCACCAAGGATGGGGTTCGTGGATGTGAAGAAACAGGTTTTCAAAAGACGCCACCCAAGTGGGTAGAGCCGTCCTGTCGCTTTAACTAGTCTAAACTACCTGTTTATGAGGTCGAAAGAACAGCGAGACACTCTGTAAAGAAGAAAAAGAAGAGGAAGATGAACCGGAGTGACACACCGAATTTCCTAGAATCAAGGGGTGGTCCGACCCCGGGAGCCGTCACTTTCAAGTCTCGGGATTGGTGACTTGACAGTCCCTTAAAGGATACCCTGCAAAGACTACACACAGGATGTGTCAGAAAGTCCTCCGAGGGGTCACCATAATTCGGGGTCAAGGGTTTTCCATTGTAAGAGTAGAAAATAACCAAAAGGAGAGAAAAGAAAGAGGAGGTGGTGAAGTGATACGAAGGACCCCTGTAGGAGAGTTTATTTCATGAATGTGGATTTAGGAACTAGGTCGTAGTCGAAACCTCGTATGGGTTTAATCCTGTAAAAGTTTCGAGTTCAGGGTAGTGTGGGATGATACGTGGGAATTGAGATCGGTTGAATTTGATGTTTGGTCTACGGGTGCGGAAGGGAGCGGGTGCGGAAGGGAGAAAGACCCGGACAATGGGTCTTCGGGAAGAATGAAAACGTAGACAGTAGGGGATAAAAAGTTCTTGGTCGAGTCCAAAGTGACTAAAGTGCTATTCGTGTTTCTTACTAACGAATGGGAGACTTAAGGACTCGTCTGAGAGTCCAGGGAACCTTACGTTAAACGGGAGGTCCAAAGAATTGGATCGGATCACATGAGTGTCAGAGGGGTGGGGGAGATGGGGGATGGAGGTGACGGCGTCAAACCAAGTTACCGAATGAGGGTACCGGTGTTGATCTGGAAAAGTAGTGGGTCGTGACGTGTCCGAGCCAAGTCAAGTCAAGTCAGCGAGTCAGCACAGGCTGAGAAACGTTGGGGTACTTAACGTCGTGCGGTCCGGAGGGACAAGTAGTGGTAGAGGGCTTCAAGTGAGTCTGAGCACAGGTAGCTCAGGCACTACGGTAGGTCGGTAGAGTAGGAGACAGCAGGGGAAGAGGAGGACGGGGGTTAGGGAGGGTCGTAGTCTCAGAAAAGGTTACTCAGTTTAGAAGGGTACTACACCGGTTTCATGACCTCAAAGTCGAAGTCGTAGTAAAGGATGTTTCTTTAGGGTCCCAACTAGAGGAAGTCTTACCTGACCAACCTAGAGGAACGTCAGGTTCCCTGAGAGTTCTTAGAAAAGGTTGTGGTGTCAAGTTTTCGTAGTTAAGAAGTCGGGAGTCGGAAGAAGTGTCAGGTTGAGAGTGTAGGTATGTACTGGTGTCCTTTTTGGTATCGGAACTGATTTGCCTGGAATCAGTCGTTTCATTACAGAGACGAAAACTTATACGATAGATCCAACCAGTATTGAAAAGAAGGTTCCTCATTCGCAGAAAATTAAAGTACCGACGTCAGTGGTAGACGCCACTAAAACCTCGGGTTCTTTTATTTCAGACTGTGACAAAGGTGACAAAGGGACAGATAAAGGGTACTTCACTACCCTGGCCTACGGTACTAGAAGCAAAAGACTTACAACTCGAACTTCGGTTGAAAAAGTGAGAGGAGAAAGTGAAAGTAGTTCTCCGAAAAAACAAGGAGAAGTGAAAGACGGTATTCCCGCCACAGTAGACGTATAGACTCCAATAACTATAAAGAGGGCCGTTAGACCTAAGGTCGAACACAAAGAAGGTCAGGTCGCGAAGAGTACTACATGAGACGTATCTTCAATTTATTCGTCCCACTGTTATATGTCGGAACTGCATGTGGAAAAGGATAAACCTTGGTTAGACAACAAGGTACAGGTCAAGATTGACAACTAAGGACTGGACGTATGTCCAAAGAGTTCTCCGTCCAGTCCATCAGACCATAAGGGTAGAGAAAGTCTTAAAAGGTGTCAAATAACACTAGGTGTGTCAGTTTCCGAAACCGTATCAGTTATTTCGTCTTTATCTACAAAAAGACCTTGAGAGAACGAAAAAGGTACTAGGTCACCTACAACCGTTAAACTAGAGACCAAGGAGACGGAAAAGATTTTGGTCGAACTTGTAGTCCCTCAAGTGTCAAGTGCATAACGACTTCGGACCGAACCTCTTAAAACTCGTGTCCGAGTCCCTGGAATTTAAGGTCACAGGGGTCCCACTGGTGTCTGCGAAGAGTGTGAGGACGAAGTCTCCGTAGACGACATACTCCAATAGTTCTAGAGGTTAGAGGAGAAGGGACAGAGAGGTAAGGAGGTTCGGTGTGTCTGGGACGGTCGGGGTATCTAGAAAGGTGTTTGAGTGGTTAGGGAACCGGGAATGTGGTAAGGTTGATATGTTTTAGGTCAAGACCCAGTCAAATGGGGACTCGGAAGGACCTAGGAAGAGGGAGTCACCGGACTCTTCTCCCCGTTTCACCAATTCTTATGGGTGTCCTTAGTAGTCCCAACGTTAGAACCGAGATGATGTGCGAATAACACATTGGAACCCGTTTAACGGATTCAAAAACCAGACGTCCGAGAAGTAGATATTTTCTCTTTTCATTATTTTGTATGAGGAGTCCACCTTCCAAGTTAAAAATTTACGGTCTCTGTACCGTTTCGGAGTCATAGACCAATGTACAATTATGACGAAAAATAATGACATGTAGAGGAAGTGACCCTCCTCTTTCAGTTACTTCGTTACGTGCTTCCGTGACTCTTGGTACGGTCCGGGTCCTATCCGTGAGGTATTCCAACCCCCGATAATAATAATGACTTGACTCAAAGGAAGAAATTTTGAAAACGGACGTGACCTAGAAGTGACAACACACTTCTGAAGGAGATCGACTCCGTCCACCCCCGATGAGAGAGAAACACCACTCGTCCGAAGAGTAACACTACCGAAGAGTAACACTTCCGAAGAGAACGAAGTCTCGTGTCCGAGATTCGCGCGCGAGTCATTAACGTCAACCCCCCGAAATCTCTCACCCGAGTCAACAACATCACTCACCCGAATCGACGGGGCTCCCTACACGCTAGAAGGGTCTGGTCCCTAGCTTGGGCACAGGAAACGTAACCGTCCACCTAAGAAATGGTGACCCTTCAGGACTTGACCAAAGACCCTGACGACAGTATTTAGTGGTGTTGATCCTTCGAATTTTGTTATCGTCACATGACAGAGTGTCGAGATCTCCGGTTTCAGATTGTGTACTTCCGCAGAAGGTCCAACCGAGGAAGATTCGGACTCGGGTAGGGGAGTACGGAGAGAGGAACGAAGAATGTCGTCGACCGTTAGGAACCACAAAGAACCAAAGACCCACACTTTCAGGTCAGACACAGAGACGTGAGTATACCGGAAGGACAGATACAGGGTCAGAGTATTGAGGGGAACTGGAAGAGAACATTTCTGTGGACAACATACATCCCAGGTGGGATTTAGGTCCGACTAGAGGAGAACTCCCGGAAGTGAATTGACATAGACGTTTCTGGGAAAAATAAGGTTCATACGAGTGCAAGTGTCCGAGGTTTCCAACCCTCAACCTGTATAGTACAGTCCCCGGTCGTAAGTTGGAAGGTGTCACTAGAAATACGTCAAAGTCCTCTCCCCACCCTCACCTTCGGTCCAACGTTTCTTAATTCTCTGTTTCTCCTTTCCTTCTCTTCTCCTTTTTTTAAGAAAATTTTTCCTGTCACCCCTCCATTCCTTTACATCTATTAATAACTGTCTCTAAACCACTTCCTATTTGTCTCTCCTTCGACCTCCCCCTCATTCATCTTCTCCTTAAAAACAAGGATAAAATTTTATGACATCTTTGAACTCAGAGAACCCCCGGTCCACTCATTGATTCCTTCCCTTCTAGAACTTCTAGGTCCTTTCTCTCGTAAGCACCGTCAGAACACCAATTCTTAAGCTGACGGTTACGTCCTCTATACCCAAACTAGGGACCAGGTCCTTTTGGGGTGTAGGGTGCACGGTGTCCTGCTGATACGGGTGCACGGTGTTTATGATTAGGTCGCGAGATCTCGGACACTCGGAGTTGAAGACTCGGGCCCACGATGTTGAGGACTTCGGACCCGAGGGACCTTAGGTTCGAGGCGTTGTTCTCTTCAGTGGAGTTACTCTTCGGGTGCGTGGTGTTGTCTTTAGAGTGGTGTCGATCTCTTTCTGGTACTCGTCGTCCTTTCTTGTCGTTTTTTATTTTTTCTAAAATTTTACAAATTTTTTTTTTTTTTCTTCTTCTACGTCCTTTCTCTCTCCTCCTCCTCCTCTCGTTCCTCGTCCGGGGTCTCGTCCCAGTGGAAGTTGTGTAGTCCCGACTGCACCTACTGAGTCATTTAGGTCTCTATCCAGTTAGTGTCTGGTTCTCGTCAGTATCTTGTTCAGTCTTGTCTGTATAGCGACCTCCTCTTTTTTCGACTCGGTTCCTCGATGTCTTCTGTTCTCTTTTGTATTGGTGACTCGGAGACCTTCTCGGATTTTGTATTTCCCTGACTCAGTCTCTACTACCACCCCACCAACTACTTCGTGAAAGAGGACGAAAAAGAGAAGACTTCGAGACAGATGACGACCTCCCGTCCGTCTTAATACTACGGGGAACCCACCTCTTTCTTTGGTTCTGAGTCTTTCGGGAACCCCAATGACTTCTTGTATGTCCATGAACCCCAATGGTTTCCTGTGTGTCTCCAGGACCCACTCCTCCGTCCCCCGGGTCTCTCCCAGACCCCCTCAGAGGTGGACGTGTATCCTTCTCTGTAGGAACTCCGGACGGGTCTTCACCCGTGACAGAATATATGAACGGACATGAGAGGAAGAAGGTGGGAGGAGGGACCCGACTAGAAGGATCAAAGGATGGAGAACCTAGAAAGAGTTCCCTGAAAGGTCGTATGGAGAAGAAGGAGGTTGGGAAATATCTAGATTTTGACCTGGATGGAAAAAGGGAGATTTGACTGAGGAGGAAGATATAAGGGATGAACCGTCAACCGTGGTGGTCGGTGTTTAGACGGAGAGACATTGTAGGTTGGTTAGTGGTTCACGCCACAGAAGACGGAGGATTTATAGAGTACTCGGATGGACGAGAGAGAGAGGGGTCCGGAACAGAGGGACAGAACGGAATTGGGATGGTGGATGGTGTCCGAGGGTGGACTAGAGGGACAGAGAACCGGAGGGGTCAGGTAGGAAGTTTGACGATGTCGGGTTCGAAAGAACGAGTCCGTAAATTTCTCGAGACGAGTGAAGGGTGGAGACGATCCATTTCGTGTTTAATCATAAGTTTCGTGAAATACTAAAACGGGGACGGTCTAAGAGGTCGGAGTTACTGACCTCTTAGACTCGTATGAGGTGGGAGGTCAGTGTGGATGTTAGACTACAAAAAGTTTACGAGGAGTGGAAACAGATCCAATTTAGACATGACGGACCTTTCAGGAGGAAGGGTCGTGGTAGACGGTTTCGGTCGAGTCCATAGACGAGACGATTCTTCGAGAGGACGGGGAGGTAGGGCACCCCAAGTGGGAGGGTACACGTGAAAGGGAGTGAGGGGAGTAGTGTGCAGAGTGGAATATGTTTTAACAAAGGGACGGACAGATGGGTAGTCTACTCTACCTCTAAGGGTCCACCGGGCCCCTCCGAAGTCCCCGACTGTGTACGACCACGAGTCAGTACTAAACGACCTGGCGCGACTACCGGTGTCGCAGGTGGTTAGGTGGTCTCAAACGGCAAATGAATCAGTAACAGGGTAATAACGGTGAGGAGGGGTACTACGTATCAGTCGAGTTTTGTAGAAATGTTTAATCTCAAAGAAAGGGAAAGGTAATAAGTAAACCTTATGTAAGACGTTTGACGAAAATAACCGGTTTCAAATATGAACACACACCGAAAATTATCCGTACCGGTTTATCAAGAGATCTTTCTGTCACAACTAATGTAGTGATGGTGCATCACGTACCTAGAGACATTGTGACTGTCGTGACCGAAAGTGGTAAAAGTAAGTCTAAACGGTGAACTTGTCCATACTAACCACTACCAGAGAAGGAAGTTCCTCCGAAGAGATCAAGATCTCTCCGTCAATATTGTGGTACTCTCTCCCATCGACTCCCGTGACACACTCGGACCTACCTCACCTCCAAGTCACTTTTGGAGGATTTCCTCTACTGTAGATTGACCCTGGGTTGGTCAACTACAAAGGACAACCGTACGGCAGGCACTGTAGAAGGGGACGTGACCGAAAGAGTTGGAGTAGAAGTGGGTAGAAGTAAGTAGAGGACGATTCTCCAAGAGTTCAGGGTCTTAGTCATTTCATATTATCCAGTCACCCTTATCTACAAAGAAGGTAGAGTGTTTACTCCTATGACTCCAAGTGCCCCTAGTGTGTCGATCACTCATTTTCCTGATCTTGAACTTGGTTCGGGGGACCGACAGAGACACGGGTACGAGTGGGTCGATGGAGGTGACTCTTCCCTCTTTCTCCTGTAAAGGACCTTTCGGGTACACGATCCGGGGTACCTTCGGCGAAGAGTAGATAGTGAGGTAAGTGTTGCCGGGACAGTTCATTCTTTTATGGTCGGTGTCAGATGTTCCCTCGTTTCACTTTGGGTTACTATTGGGAAGGTTCCAGCGTGTTGTCCCGTTCAAGTCACCCTGGGTCTTACAGGTTCTCGTATCTGAGAAGGAGGATCCCTGTCAGAGGGGATGGGAGTGTAGGGTCGGTGTGACTAGAGTCTCCCTTGTGTGGTCAAGTTCGCAATGTCCAATTTAACACAGGGGGGTAGGGGTTTAAGTACACAAGTTCAGGATTGGGGAACGTGGAATTTGACACCGGAATAAACCTCCGTCACAGAAATATCTCCACTGGTTGAAATTACGTCAGTAACCCAACCCGGGATTAAGTTAAACTGACCACAGGAATATTTTTGTCCCGTAGACCTGTCTCTGTCTGTAACGGCCTCTCTTCTACTACATTTCAGTATGTCCCTCTTCGATCTGTTTCTTGTGGTCTTCGATGGTCTTTGGTTCTCTGTCTGGACCTTGGGTAGGACGGGAGTGTTGAGACTCTTCCTTAGTTCGGTCGGTTGTGGGACTAAAGTCTGAAGACCGGAGGTCTTGACACCTTGTTGTTTAAACCACACAAGCAAAAAATTTCGGTGACAACCGTTACAAACAATGTCGTCGAGGCCTTTTACTTGTGTTTTTGACGATGGGCAGGGGTTTTCTTCTCTAGGACTTCTACAAAAACTTGTGTACTAGAAACACTAAAATTTTAAAGGTTACAAAAATAATAAGAATATAAAAATAACTTCTTTTAAACCTTTCCTACTCTGTCATATTTCTTCTTTTAATTTCTGGGTACGGGAGAAACCTTCACTTAAGAACCCTGTCCACACGTCCTCGACTTACCTCTTGACGTGCGGGAGAAGAAAGTGACAACTGTAAAATCTCTTAAAGGAAAATTAGACAAAAAAAAGAGGGGAACGTCAATAATCTTAGAGGGAACGTTTCGACGTACCACGAACTGACTCTCCGACTCACTTTAAGAATCGTGTCCCAACTCGTGATTGTTGTCATCTATGACCCTGAAGGGACCACCATGTCACCAATTCGGAAGCGGAAGGGTACGTCCCCATGTCCAAGTTAAGGACTAGTCCCTCGATTCTAAGGTGTAGAATGTCGGGGTTTAGGTTTTGTATTTTCTTTTTAGACATAACATTGTTAAAATTATTTCTGGTAATTTTACCAGGTGTAGGTTTTTTCGTCTATAACACGTATAAATACATCTGTAACCTATTTTGACCTCAGTACGACAAAATATTGGAGGGTAGAGGTCACAAAGGAGTATAGAAATTACAGGAAGTTCTCGTACTATAAATTAAAGACATGTTGGAAGGTGGATACTTACATCGTAGATAAATGGGTTAAGAGACAGTGACTTGTAACTTAAAGGGTAAAAAGGGAAAATATTTATTCTAACCCTACTTTTTAGAAATTAAAATTCCATGTAGGACGATCATCTTACCAATTTAGTTTCGTATTGGGAAAATTTTTCGAAAGCACGTCTGGGTGTGTATGTTTTTTTTTCACGTTTTTAAGGACTTCTTTGTGTCATGTCAAATGAAGGAGTCATCTCTTTTTCCGTGACTGAAGGGGTGCGAAATGGCTGTAGACCACAAAAGTAATAAAAAAAATAGAACTGGTTAAGATATCCATTCTTTTCGGCCTTAGGAAAAGTAAACATGAAACCCTAAAGATTGTAAAAGTATTCCAAAAACATAAAGGAGCCGTTTAATGCAATTAGTAGGAAACGAAGACCACAGGGTCCAGTCAAGGAAAGTAACAATGCTCAAATCGTCCTGAACTTTCCCGACGACGTCTACTCCGGGGTTCTCGTCGAAGGAGGGGCGGGATGACTGGGAGGAGAGGGGTGTAAGGGTGGGAGTCTCACTCGAAAGGAGACGGGGTGGGGGGTCGGGGCCCCTTAGAAACAGTAAGTCTGATCGGGTACGAAAAGGGTCCCGAGACCCTTTCGTTGAGGTGGTGGAAAACGACGGAGGGGGAGGGGGGAGTTGGGGTGTAAGGACGCCGAGGGTGGAGGGAGAGTGGTGTGGGATGTGTAAGTGGGGACTTTAAGGAGTTCTTTCGGGGTTTGGTGTTCCCTGGGTCTGACTGGATCGCGATCTCGTTCGTAGGGTCGGGACGGGCCGAGTCCAGACTTTCCCCCTCTTCCACCACTGGACCCCTCACCAAGTCTCTTTGTCAACAGGGGTCTCCTTCCGGACCCCCACGGTCCGTTGTCACGTCCCACCCTCTTTCGTACAAACCGCACAACAAACCACATACTACAGAAAGGTCGCACTTCGAGTTTGGGGTCCAGTCGGTGAACGTCCGACAAGGGAGCTAGAGAGAACGTCCCAGTGGTCCTCCCCCTTTACGGTGTACGACCCGTGTCGTGGTCCGTGTGATCAGCCCACGTGGATACTGTTTCGGGGTCCCTAGTCCATGATGAAGACGACCTCTCTACCCAGAACCTTCCCAGCCTAAACGTGAACACCGACTCCCTCTGTCTTCCTTGTCGAACTCGTTTCTGACCCTCTGGTCTCCGTACCAACTCGTACAGCACATTTACCCCCCATGCCTCCTCCGGGGTCCCAGTCACCAGTCCCGACTGTCCCTTCGAGCCTGGAGTCGAGACCGGTACCTGCCCGGGTGCGACCCGAGGAAGGACGGCCGGAGGTCGAAGAGAGGGAGTGAGGGAGCCCTTCTGTGAACACGCCTGCCGCCAGTCCGGACACGCCCCGTTACGAGACCCGGGGTGGGACCTAGAACTCTCGTCCGCTCGGAGCTGACCTCCCTAGTCCCGAGACCCCCGAGGGGCTCCTGTCACTGATTGTGACTTCTCAGACTCGCCCGAAGGGCCTTCGTCGCAACCTCGGCCCGGACCCCCCACGCTCAACCGATTCGCGACCCTCCCCCTCTGCTCCGCCCGTGGCGCACGTCTTCCCAGCGACCTTGGGGCTGACCGGCCGTTTCGGACCGAGTCCACTACCAGACACTCGAGGTGCTCTCACCACGCGCCCGCTCCTTGCCTTATGTCGACCATGGGTCTCTGCGGGACCTCCGGGGTTCGGCCGCTCCACCTCCTCCACCCCACTTCTTCCCCTCCACCTCCCCCGGGCCGCGGGGGGCGGGGCGGGGCCGCCCGACGTCGTGCATCGCGAGCATCGAGCCGCCGACGACCAGGGCCGTCCATGTTTCCTCCTCACGTCTCCCCTCGCCGGAGGGGCGATGGACGGCGCGGCGGTGGCGGAGGTAAGGGAGGCCCCAACCCCCCACACGGGGTTCTTTGCTTCGCCCCCACCCCACCCGACCCCGGGTTCCCGTGGGACAGTAACGGACCCGCCAGAGGAGATGGGCGTCGAAGGGGCGGGAAGCCGGGCTCTTCCTCCGCCCCAGGGACACACCGGCGGACCTTCAGATCCCGGGTCTGTTTCCTTCCCCGACGGGGTCAAGGTGTCCCTAACCCCCGTTCCCCTGAATGTTTTTCAAGGTAGGCCACAAAACGTCCTCTCTTCTCTCCGGTCCCAGGGGAAAAGTGAACCCGACTGGAGGGAGGATGGGGGCCAGACTCCGGCCCCTGACACGGGGTCCGGGAGATTCCCTCGTAAACTGCATGTTCTTGGGAGTTCATATGACCAGACGCGAGGCCTTACAGAATAGATCCTCAGTTGGATCTACCTGGACAGAGATTCGTCGAGAAATGGGTTCTAACAGGTCAGGTGTAGTTTCCTTCGCTCTCCGCGGCTATCTCCAATCTCCCTCTGGTTTCAGAAGAGATCGGGTAGGAATCGAGGTGAAGACGTGCATAGGTACGGGTCACCTACGGGAGCACCCCTGAGTATTAGGGCGTTTATGCGTCTATTGGTGCGTGCGCCTACGCGGCCACACAACAAGGTGTCTGGGGCGCAAGGGTACTAAAGTATGTACGTGCACACCCAAGGCCGAGGGGTGCTCGGTGAGTTGTCTAAGACTGTCAGTCCCTCCCGACGTCTTACTTGGGATTGACTATGAAACCCTAATAGGAAGGATAAGTGAAGGGGCGGGGAGTGGAGCGTCGTGAAACAAGGAGGGACGACCCGTTAAGACCTTGTCCACCCCCTCCTCTTAACCCGGTCCGAACAACCTTTAGTGTTCTCCCTTTCAGGAGACCTACCCTCGCCGACGGGAGGGGGTGGTGTGGGAGTCTGGTCGGGTCACGTCTCCCTGAAGCGTAAGGAGTAGTTTCGTCCGGTCCCCTGGTGGGTTCTATCCACACGTCCGGCGCCCTCTCGTCCCTCGGTTCTCTGATCCCGGGGACGGTCAACCTCCCCGCCCCTCCCTCACCGACGGAGTCGAAAGATTAGTGATGTCACCCCCTTCGGTCGACAAGGGGCACTAACCCCGGGGAGGTCAAGACGGGAAGACGAGACCTCAACTAGTAGTCTGGATCCCTCACCCCGAGAACACGAGTGTACGTAGAGGTGGGGGTGGGGACGTTCGACCGGATCTCGGGGACAAGGACCTCCTCCTTGGGACCCTCGTCGTCTGTCTTTGAGACTCGTTCCGCGGTCGATCGGGGCATGTCAGAGGGGAAACAGTTGATCTCTCCTCACTCTGGTCCGGGGACGGGACGCCCATAGATCTGGTACTCATTGTCAGTGCGTGTGCGTCCGTCCGTGCCCTGACGTCAGGTCCACGGCTCCCGAGTCCTGACCACAAGTCTTTCCCTCCCTTCGGTCGCAACCCTTACGTCTACAGGAGTTGTGATAGACCAAAGACTTACTTTTATGTTTACTCACCTACGTAAGTCACCTATTTACTTACTTACAGGCTCCGGTACTCACGTAAACCCACCTTTTAGGAGTCGGACGGGTCCGATCCTTAAGAACACCTAACAGTGATCACACACAGTAGTGGGGCCGTCCGACGTCGAGGGGTTCTCGGTTCCGTTCCTTGTGGACGTCGTTGGTCTCCCATCCTCATCTAAGAAGGGGTCTTACACCCCACTCCTTCACCCACCCCCACCCTTACCCCCCACCGGTGTCACCGTCGCCTCGGACAACTGTGGAACGAAAGTCTGAAGATCAGAGGTTTTGACACTCTCGTGTAAAGACAACAAAGTTCGATGGGTCGAATACTATTAACGAATGTCGTCGGTGTCCAATGACGACGACGATGATCCTATCCAAATAACCAAGATCGAAGTTGAATCGGTCAGAGGACGGAGACATGGAGAGTGGAGGATCGGTGTAGACCTGGACCTGGGGGCCCGTGAACGTGTAATTCGGTATTTCGGGTCAGGATTCACCCTACTCTGTGGACGGTGGGGGTTGGATTCGTCTCAGTATTGACGGTGGACGGAGACGACCTGAGTCGTGGTCAGAGAGACGGGGTAATCTGGGGTCACCCTTACCCTCCACAAAACGGAGGACCCCAGTTCATGTCCAATTATCCCTTTTATATGGTTGAACCCTTTTAGTCCTCCAGATATAAATTTAAATCTGGAGAGATACTTGAACTCGTTCAGTGGACTCGAGACGTCTGGTGTTAAAAGAGTGGACGGTCTATTTGACGTACTGAAAAGACCCATGTACTTCCTCGTCTCTTTCCCCATCCTCCCGAACCCTTCCCCCTCCTTCTATTGGTCACGACTCGTATTTACACAAGCTCAGATACTTACTCCAAACCGAAGAGAGTACCTAACCTACTCTTCGTCACAGTGTGTCCCTAAGTTCCGCACCCCAACCTCCAGACGTAATCTTCTCAAGTAGTGTCCGGTTGGGTCAGTGTGGGGAAAGGTCCCTCTGAGGAGACAGAGGTTGGGGGGTCGGGTTCACCCATGTAAATCTGGACCTTGAAACAGAGAACACCTGTCTTAGTTGGACTTCTTAGTTGACCTTCTTTCCCCCTGGACGGACCGTTAGTTACTGTACCTCCCTTTTCTACTCTATCCGGTGGTGTAAAAGTGTGAACTGACCTTTTGTATTATTCTTTTATCTCTGCTTCTTCAAGTGTTATACCTCTTCTCGTCTCTAGGTTCGGACTAGTTCGGTCACTGACTTTTCTTTTTAATTTTCTTCACTCAATCATCGATCGACCTCTTCCGTTACCGTTGGGTGAGGTCATGGAAACGGACCTTTTGGGGTACCTGTCTCCTCGGACTATCCGACGTCAGGTACCTCAGCGATTCCCAGACTGTGCTGACTCGCTGAAGTGAAAGTGAAAAGTGAGAGTACGTGACCTCTTCCTTTACCGTTGGGTGAGGTCATAAAAACGGACCTCTTAGGGTCCCTGTCTCCTCGGATCACCCGACGACAGATACCCCAGCGTGTCTCAGCCTGTGTTGACTTCGCTGTATCGTCGTCATCGATCGTCTTACTCCACTCCGTCGGATCCTACCATCAGTTCATCACAATTACAACTCGATATCTTCAGATACGTCAGGGTGACGACCTCCAGGATTGTACAGGATTTCGTAGACGTCCCTTTCCGGGGTCTGAATCTTAATCATTCGTGAGTTTTAAATAATTTTTACGAGACGTCCTTTCCTCCTTTTTTACGAGTGGTTGGTCCTTGATTCCTGATGGTACGATCGAACAAAAAGAAGAAAGAAACCAACTCGGTGTGTCGAACAACCAAGAATCAAGAGGTAGGTTCCTTACTTGGACCCGTGAACCGTCACTCATATTATGTCATATCATATCGGTTTCGATACCAAAAAGGTCATCAGTACATGTCTACACTCTCAACATGGAATTTCTTTCGACTCACGACTTCTTAACTACGAAAACTTTAAATAACGACCTCTTCTGAGAGTTCTCAGGGAACCTGTCGTCCTTCTAGTTTAGTCAGTTAGGATTTCCTTTAGTTACGACTATTTATATAACCTTCATGACTACAATTTCCACTTCGAGGTGAGACCGGTGGACTACACTTCTCGACTGAGTGACCTTTTCTGGGACTACGACCCTTTCTAACTTTCGTCCTCCTCTTCCCTCGTTGTCTCCTACTCTACCAACCTGCCGTAGTAGTTGAGTTACCTATACTCAAACTCGGTTGAGGTCCTCTATCACTTCCCGTCCCTTCGGACTGTACCACGTCAGGTACCCCAGTGTTTCTCAGTCTGTCTTGATTCGTTGACTTGTTCTTGTTGAACCGTCACTTTCACGTCGCGGGATTGGTGACCCGGTAGTCCCTTAAGGGTAGGTACGATAAAAGAATTGGATAGTTTAGATGTCTGAAGATTCAAGTCGTTCCATTGTCCTATATTATAGTTGTAAGATTTAAGTCAATATGATGATAGCTGATGGTTATTCGTTAACCTTTGACCTTAAAATTTTTGCAGAAAAATTTACTGTAGTTTTTGGTAATTTCTGATCCACTATGTAAATAGTTCTGTCTTCATTCTGTATATACGTACGCACGAGTCAGGACAGGTTGAGACACTGGGGTACCTGACATCGGGAGGTCGGAGGAGACATGTACCTTAAAAGGTCCGTTCTTGTGATCTTACTCAACGATAAAGGATGAGGTCCCCTAGAAGGGTCGGGTCCCTAGTTTGGGAGTAGAGAACACAGAGGACTTAACCGTCCCCCTAAGAAATGGTTGTACGGTGGTCAATAGATAACGATATATTGTTTGATGAGGTTTGAGTCACCAAATTTTGTGATTTGAAAAGGATACAGTCAAAGGTCGCTAGTCAAATCGGCGACCTACTAAGACCGATTCCCAGAGAGTCCTCCAACGTTGGATCTACAACCGGTCTCGAAGTCAGTAGACTTCCGAACTATACCGAAAATCGTCCTTCGGAGTCAAAACGTAGTGTACTTTGCGAGGTATCCTAACGAGTGTTGTACTGTCTACCGAAGAAGGTCTTACTTATTAGGTTCTCTCTTTCCCGTTGGGTCAATCTTTCGGTGTCACGAAAAATACTGGATGAGCGGTTTCAAGGTGTCAGTGAAGGCGAAAGAAGAGAATCTCGTTCAGATTCAGATCGGGTATGAGGTCCTCTCCCTGTCACTAGAGGTGGAGACTTTCCCTCCATGGAGTTTATTAGACACTTAGATAAAAATGTTAGTGGTATTAGTCATGTGACCTTTGTTATTTTGTAACGACTCTCTTTAAAAATTTACTTTTCTATTCCGTTCGAGTACCTACCCTTCTCTTATAACAATTCTGTAGTGAAGAGTCTAACTAGGTATCTAAGTTGTATTAGAGTTAGTTTTGTGGTCGTCCTATAAAAATATCTTTAATTGTTCGATTAACGGTTTAAACATACTTTTACCCTTCCAGAAGTGTATTGGTTTACTTAAAACATTTCCTTCTTTTCAAACTCCTAATCCGATGAACTAAAGTTCTGAATTATATTTCGATGTCACCAGTGAAATTAGATCCCTATCTGCAACTACCCTACATTCCTATCTATACATTGAGTTACCTGACTTTGTCTCAGGTCTTTATTTAGGTGTGTATACATCAGTTATACAACAAAAAAATATTTTCCCGGTTCCGAGGTTTTGGTGACGTCTACCACTGACATCGGTACTTTAATTTTCTGTGAACGAGGAACCTTCTTTTCGATACTGTTTGGATCTGTCACATAATTTTTCGTCTCTGTAGTGAAACGGTTGTTTCTAGGTATATCAGTTTCAATGCCAAAAACGTCATCAGTACATGTCTATACTCTCGACCTGGTACTTCTTCCGACTCACGGTTTCTTAACTACGAAAGCTTAACACCACGACCTCTTCTGACAACTCTCGAGGAACCTGTCGTTCCTTTAGTTTGGTCAGCTAGGATTTCCTCTAGCCGGGACTTATAAGAAACCTTCCTGATTACGACTTCGAGGTTTTGAAACCGGTGAACTATGTTTTTCGAGTGAGTAACCTTTTCTGGGACTACGACCCTTTCTGACTTCTGTTTTCTTCTTCTCCCGTCGTCTCCTACTCTACCAATCTGTCGTAGTGGTTGAGTTACTTGTATTTAGACTCGTTTGAGACCTTCTATCACCTCCTGTCTCCTCGGACCGTCGACGTCAGGTACCTCAACGTTTCTCAGTCTGTGCTAAGTCGTTTACTTGTTTTTGTTGTTCTCTTAAGTTACCCCTTTCCTATCAGAATAGTTGTTTACCCCGATTTTGTTAATTCATAGGTGTAAGTCGTTTTGCTTAGAGTTGGTAGTACAGTTTACGTTTTTAATTGAGTTTTATACAGTGTATTCAGTATACTTCAAAGATCTTTTTTACATCCTCTTACATCCTTTACATCCTAAGATCTTCTTTACATCCTTTACATCCTCTTTACATCCTTTACAAAATAGAATCAAATACGTTGACAAAGAATTGAACCCCGTTAAAGGGGGACCCCCTGTGAACCGTTACAGATCTCTGTAAATTAACAGTGTTGACCTGCCCGCTACGATGACTCAATTACCCATTTCCGGTCCTTGCGACGATTTGTAAGATGTTGTGTGTCCTATCGGAGGATGTTGTTTTGTAAAAGACCGGGTTTTTATTGTTGTCATAACTTTAATTCTTTGGAACTCGATTTCCTTTCTAAACAAAATTCCGTGTTTTCAGTCTTTGGTCTCTTAAAAAATTTACGTATTTAATTTGAAATGGATTTTTCGGTTGAAACCGAGAAACTTTCTGTGGTAATTTTTCCGTTTTCCGTTCAGTGTCTACACACTTTCATAAACGTTTTAAATGAAGACTGTTTCCAGAAAATAGGTCTTATACGTTTCTTGAGAATGTTTATACGTTTCTTGAGAATGTATTCTTCTGCTGGTTAAAAAATTACCGACTTTCTAAACTTGTTATGGAACGGTTTCTTCGACATACTTACCGGCTCTTCATGTGTTTTTCTATACTCAGTAATCTCTTTAGGTTTGAATCTAGTATTACTTTATGTGTGTAGGTAATCGTACTGACTTGAAAAGATTTTGAACTGGTATGGTTGTAACCGTTCCTACACCTCGTTGACCTTCAGAGTATGTGACGACCACCTCTGTATTTTACTGTGTTGAAACCTTTTGTAAAACCGTCAACGGTCATTTCTATTTGATATGTACATGTAATGTTGGGTCCTGAGGGCAAAAATCCATAAATGTGTTCTCGATGAATGGTTCTCTTCCTAAATGGATCTGAACGTTCACTTACAACTATCATTGAAATAAGGGTTGTCGGGTTTTGACCTTCATTGGATTTACGGTTAATTCACCCTTCATCCAATTGTTAGACATGATGTAGGTATGCAACTTTAAATGAGTCGTTACTTGTCTTTGTTTGATGATTATATGTGTGCTTATATTTACTTAGAGTTTTAGTAATACGACCCAATTTCTTTGGTCTGGGTGTGTTCTTACGCATACCATATTAAGGTAAATATTCTTCAAGGTCCTTTAAGTTTTAATGTCACTATCTAATCATCAACGGTCCCCGACTCTTCTCCTTCTCTCTTCATTGAAGTTTCCCTGTGTCCTTGTAAAAAGATATAGAACTAACACCTTCCCAATGTGTTGGTGTGTGTAAACAGTTCTGTAGTATAAAATATGAACTTTGACCCCTGAAAAATAGATATATTCAAAATAGATTTATTTTTGACAAAAAATTTTGATGTCCGAAGAAAAATTATGGAAGAGGTCTAACCGGAACACCAGTCGTCACCTCCTCCTCGAAATATTGTGACTCCATCCTTTTTACTGTTGAACCCTTTAAATCGATTCTTTTTCTTTCACATAAATCGTGAAATAGTTTTAAAAATGTATACTTTCATCAAGAGAATATAACATGTAAACTTTTTCAAATGACAAAAAAAGGTCATTTTATACATAACCAATATCAATAAACAGGTCACCTCTAATGAATGATTTCTAGATATCTCCCCTAGTATCTAGAAAACAGGTCCCTTACTTAGTTGATTCCTAGAGAAACAAGTGACTCTAAAACCTGTAAATGGTGGACTGTCCTTCAAGAAGTTACTCTCTCCCGGACGTAAGGAGTGGAAATCCCCGGGTGGAGGTACATCTAGCGGTCTTCGGGTATCATATCCCAGAAGCGTTGTCAGTACCCTAAAGTGAATGACGTGGAATGTATGAGAATAATATGTTTACGGGGAAACAGGAAACAAAGAACTGTGATTTTCGAACAGTGATCTTTTCCCTAGTCTCAAGATTAGATACTGATTCCTAGTCCAATTCTAATTTAACTCCTAAGACGAGTACCTTTTAGATTAACTACAACGAGGATTGTGACACGGGTTGTGTATCACGGTTCATATTTACTCAGTGTATTTATTTACTTACTTTTGACCAAATTTTTTTTTAGACAATCAACCGAAATCCACTGAGGTTATTATAGTGATTCTTACTCCTTCCCAGAGAGGGAGAAAGACGTGAGTAGAGACGTCACAGTCAGTTGTTTAGAAGGGTGGTGGGTGGTAGTAAGACGATTTTCGGAGGACACACACCCACGATGCACCGAAGTCAACACAGGTCGAGAAACGCTAAGAGACCCGTTCTTATGACCTCACCCAAAAGTACGGGAAGAGGTCCTCTAGAAGGACTGGGTCCCTAGCTTGGGTGTAGAGAAGGTAGAGGACGTAACCGTCCACTCAAGAAATGGTGATCGCGGTGGACTCCAATCATTTTCAACGTGTCCCCAACTGACTTTCACCCGAAGGTAACACCGAGTCGACCATTTCTTAGGTGGTCGTTCCGTTCTCTGGACCCAAGTCAGGGACCCAACCCTTCGAGGGGAACTCTTCTCTTGTCGATGGGTGAGGTCATAAGACCGGACCTCTTAAGGCACCTGACATATCAAGTACCCCAGTGTTGTGCTGACTCGCCGAAAGTGAAAACGAACTGACTTTCATTAAATTTACAAATTTAAAACAAAACGTGTTTATAGTTTACAACCATATTAATATATTCTTGGTTCGTCTTGCCTGAAACTTAATCTAATCCTCATTTATTTACGACCCCGAACCTGAGTCAGTCTACTGTGTAGGAACCTCTTATCAAATTGGCGAGACTCAAAGTCAAAGGAACATGCATCTTGTCTCAATCACTACCATCGTAGTGAAGTGTTCTGATAACCCTCCTAATTTAATTTTTAAGGTATATCCCCGAAGGGACCACTGAGTGACCATTTCTTAGGTGGACGGTTACGTCCTCTGCACAGAACGTCCTCTGCACAGAAGCTAGGGACTAGGTCCTTCTAGGGTGTACGACGTCGGGTGTACGGGATCTCAGACACGAGACGTTGTTCTCTGCGGTGGCGTTTCTCATCGGGGGGAGTGACGTTGATCTCTTTTCGGACACGTCGTTTCTTTAGTTTTTATTTAGTTGTAAAATTTTTAAGACATATCACAAATCGGTGTCATGGAACATGGAGTATCCTTGGTAGGTTACACGTGAACGTCAATACTACTTCTGTACCCCTCTCCCTACGACACATTTCTGGTCTGATCGGCACTGCTGAGTCCTGACGGTAGTCTAAGAAAATTTGTCGCAGTAGTTACATATTAACTGCATGTTATTTCGTCCAAGTTTAATATGTTAAACCGGTCGAAATTGTGTACATACGTGTGAACTTTGGTAGTGGTGGTGGTGGTTCTATTACTTGGATAGACCGCGGAGGTTTTCACGGGAAAGAAGGGAGGTGGTGGGGATAGGGTCCCTTGGGGAGTAGACGAGAGACAGTGACCTCTAATCAACCGTAAAGGATCTTAAAGTATATTTAGCTTGTGTGTGGAATGCACGAGACAAAAAACACACAAAAAAAGCCAGACTGAAGAAAGTAGGTCGAACAAAACTCCAGGAAGACACAGTGACGTCCATACTTGTCGAGGAAGAAGAAGTAACGACTCTTCATGGAGCAATGTGTCTATATAGTGTTACTTAAATAGGTCAGTCAACCACTTGTGTTCCTAATGGAGGTTCAAAATCAATAATGTTTATCTCGAGAGTTCAAACGAAATTGTACAGAATCCCGTTATGGATACTCATCTTAACGACTCAATATCGCAATTCATTTATAGAGATATTCTTTCGAGGGCCGTCATTTACACTTCAAAGAAACCTCTCCCCATCCTCCGACCCCTAGTCCCAGTCCCCAGAGAATGTGGAGGAAGGGTAGAAGAGTTCGAGAGACGAGTTTAGGTCATAAGGTGATCCCGGAAAGGGACGAGTCTCTGTACGACAGGATTGTCGTCCTCGAGGGTATGGACCCACTCATAGTCTTAGAGGACCCCTCGAAATTTGTCGTATCCAAGGACCCAAGGTGGACTTTGGATAGTGAGTCTTATAACGGACAACCCTGGTCCTTAGACAAAAGAAAATACCAAAAAACAAAATTAGAGAGTCTATTAAGAAGGCACATTTGTGTAGGTCCTTGAAGGGAAGATGACCTTACTCAAATTTGGAGTCTGTTCTGTAAGTACGAAGCGGAGAGTGGATTCTGTACGTCGGATTTCTTCTCCCGGGGTCTGTACGAGTCCGAGAGAATGGTGGTTCGAAAGTTCGAAAGTGAGTTCAAGTGGAGAGATGGAACGGGGAAGAGGTGGGTTCCCTGAAGATGATCAGGAACCTCTGCGTCTCTTCTGGTAAAGGAGGATGGAGTTCGAAAGGTGGGGGTAGGGGATCGGTCGGTCTTTAAAGCAGTAGAAGAACTCAGAGGGTCGTGGTAGTACTGGATATATAGTGTCGTAGACAGGAACACGGGGCATTAATGTCAATCGGAAGGTCAGGTGCCTGAGACGTAGGTGCCGAGTTGGTTGGTGCCTAGTTTTTATAACCTTTTATTTTTGAGGTCTTTTCAGGTTTTCCGTTTTGAACCTAAACAGTATGTGACCGTTGATAAATGTATGTAAGTGTAACATAATCCGTAATATTCATTAGGTCTCTACTAAATTTCATATTGCCTCCTACACGTTTATCCATTAGACGTTTGTGATACGATAAAATATTATGTATTCTCTGAACTCATCCTTTATCTACCCCTTTGTCACCTTTGTCATAGTCTGAAATAAAACCCCCCGAGGTTTTAGTGACGTCTATCACTGACGTCGGTACTTTAATTTTCTACGAATGAGGAACCTTCCTTTCAATACTGGTTGGATCTATCGTATAAGTTTTCGTCTCTGTAAAGAAACGGTTGTTTCTTCCAGGTAGATCAGTTCCGATACCAAAAAGGTCACCAGTACATACCTACACTCTCAACCTGACACTTCTTCCGACTCGTGGCTTCTTAACTACGAAAACTTGACACCACAACCTCTTCTGAGAACTCCCAGGGAACCTGACGTTCCTCTAGGTTGGTCAGGTAAGACTTCCTCTAGTCAGGACCGCAAGAAACCTTCCTTACTACGATTCCGACTTTGAGGTCATGAAACCGGTGCAGTACCCTTCTCAACTGAGTAACCTTTTCTGAGACTACGACCCTCCCTAACTCCCGTCCTCCTCTTCCCCTGCTGTCTCCTACTCTACCGACCTGCCGTAGTGCCTGAGCTACCTGCACTCAGACTCACTTGAGACCCTCAACCACTACCTGTCCCTCCGGACCGCACGACGTCCAGTACCCCAGTGTTTCTCGGTCTATACTGACTCGTTAACTTGACTTGACTTCTCTGAACTCGTAGGAGACTAAAACCATGGGTGTTCCCAGGACCTTGGTTAGACGACGACTATGGTTCCCTCCTACCGAGATTATTACGGAGACGGTCTGTCAACCGTAGTCGTCGGAACAAATTTGAAAGATTCTTAAGAAACTTACCAGTACCACTACTACTACGTCTCTGTCTAATCCACTTTTCAGACGACGTTAGGAAGATGTACACGACGATCCGAGAATTTGGGAGTGTCGTCTGTCCACTCCATCCATGACAATAGTAGTCTAGGTACAATTTTACTCCTTTGACTCCGGGACTCTCCGTTTACCATCTCCTAGATTGAGTCCTTTACGAGGTCGGGAAAGTGTCTCTCCCGGTGACTGTGAACCCCTTTATTAAACGACGTTAAGTGGTAAAAGAATTCTACGTATCAGTACGAAAGGTGGGTTCTCAGTGACTAGGGTGTTCCGGGAACAAATTTGGAAGGTGCTTTGTTAGGTGTTCGGTTCGGGAAGAAGGAACCGGGACACTGTTCCTAACAAAAGTCAGACCCCGATAATGTTTGTCCCAACAATGCTTATAAGTACATGTTCAAGAACGTAAAGAGAACTCATTTATTGACTTTCTTCTTACCGACCTAATATACCATCCACATTAAAATTGAAAATTTCTTTGACAAAAAGGTTTCACCAATTTAGTAAGATGTGAGGGTGGTTGTTGTCTCTCACAAGATCAACGAGCCGTAGAAGTGGCCGTGAACCATACCAGTTAGAAAAAATTAAATAAAAAATTAACCTCGTATTAACGGAATGTTACAACATAATCAAAGACGACTTGTTGTCACATCTAGTCGATATTCATATGCATACAAGGGGGGGTAAGAACCCTTCTATGTTTATAGGTCGGCGGAGGTAGGGTGGGGAGATGCAGTAGTGTCTCGCGGCTATACTCGAGGGACACGAGAATTCTCTACGGGTGAACGATACACAAGTATGTTCCGTCATATATGTTCAGTCTCGATGTGAGAGTCAAGCAGGGTTGGAGAGGAGGGAGGCGGAGGGGACAGATGTCAAGACAAGAGATGCAGACGTAGAAATAAGGACGGGACGTTTATCCAGTCAGAAAATTTAAGATCGGTAAGATTTTCTAGACACCACCATAGCATAACATGAAGTTAAACGTAAAAGGATCACTGACACTATAACTCAAAGAAAAGTCTATAAGTAATCGTTACTGTATAAAATAAACCACGTTGCAGACAGGTTTAGAAACGGGCAGAAAATTAAAAACAAAAGAACCACGACTAAACACTCTCAAGAAGTATATAAGACGTTTGTCCAGAGAACGGTCTATACGTCAGAACAAGAGTGTCAGACACCCAATAGAAAAGTAAAGGAATTGGCACAGAAAGATTCTCACCACTTTCACTCACTTTCACTTCAGCGAGTCAGTTCAGGCTGAGAAACGCTGGGGCACCTGACATCGGGTGGTCGGAGGAAGGAGGTACCCTAAGAGGTCCGTTCTTATGACCTAACGGTAAAGGAAGAGGTCCCCTAGAAAGACTGGGTCCCTAGCTTGGGACCAGAGGACGTAACGTCCGTCTGCGAAATTGGAGACTCGGTGGTCCCTTCGGGGAGATTCTCACCATTCAAAATTAAAACTATTCAGTTTAAATAGTCAAAAAATTACCTACCATGATTAAATAGAGTCGTTATAAAATGGTAAAAATTACATATCTAGAATTGGATTTATAAGAGTATACAACTAAGGTGACGTTAAAAATTTTATAGATAAAGTCTGATGAACAACGATCATACATCTTTTTATTGACTAAAAGTATACAACTATAACATCGGATGTAAGATCGATTTGAGTGAATAATCAAAATCACGAAAAAAAAATTACATCTAAGTATCCTAAAAAATGTGTCCGTTAGAATAACAGATATTTGTCAACATGAAGAAGGGAAGCTATAATAAACGAAAGAAAAAAAGATTGAAATAAATTTGATCGATAAACGGACGACTTCAACAGGGTGTCAAGCGGTTTTAGAACCCAAAATTCATAAAGAAGAGACGCAGAGTAAAACGGATCAAAGATATTGATACAGAAGTTCAAATGGTTAGACGAGAAGACGTTACTGATTAGACGGTAATAAAGGAAGGTCACATAAAATGTAGAGACTGTAACATCAAAGATAGATATCTTCAAAATAAACCTAGAAAAAATTTTAATTTTTAACGAATTAAATTTTAATCTTCACGATGGAAAAACAAAAACAAAAAAATTCAACTACGTACAGAGATGGATCAATTGGAAAGAAGACCAATTTGTGTACTTTATGTGGACATTATCGATGAAACCACAATAAGAGATAATTAAGATGGCAGCAACAGTAAGGCCCAGTCATGGTTAGCTAACTAGTAGACAAGGAATACCCACCACAAAAGGACGAAGAAACGTACGGATCATTAATAACTGACCTACGATCTGAAAATGGAAAACCCTAAGACACATAAAAAAATAAAGATCTTTATTAGAACTGAAACCAAGAACCTTCATTAATACAATGAACCTTTATCAAACTAGAAAAACAATCCACCCTGGTCTTTACACAAAACAATCCTAATGAAACAGGGGTCATGAGTAGGTTCTGGGAAGAATCATGAGATTTTACCTACAGGAATCTTAATACTCTGAAGGGTGAGTCCGATAGTCCGATACTCCTTGTCCGAGATAAAGGGTCCGAACACACTCGAGACTCGTGATAAGGGAGAATAGGAACACCCACCAAGAGAGGGGTCGGAGTCCATCATAGATCAACTAATTGTGAGTCAACTTGTCACCTCCCCATGGGAGACGTCTAAAGGTCTCGAGGATGAGACGTAGCGAGAAGAATGTTTGAGATCGGAGAAACCGAAGGGGGTCTAAGGGTCGATGCAGAGGAATTAACTTCTCTGACGGTCCGAGACGGACTTAATCCGATATGGACACAGCACCGAACCCTTGAAAGAGGTTCGTCTTACAGCTCAGTCAGTATCTTGAGTGGAATAAAAAGAAGGTAAGAGAGTCACTAGTGACAAACAGTAGTGGACTACCCGTCACAGAACTCACAGGGAAAAACACACACAAAACAACAACAATAAAGTCTACCCTCCTATTTAGATCAGAGACAATGAGGTAGAATTGGTCTTCGCCTTTAAGGACAGCAGTCTCAACCGGGACCTTAACCAGTCCCAGTCGAGACTCGACCTAGATCCTCCAAAAAGGAAGGAATGTGGTCCACTCTGTCGACCGGGGTCCCTTCCCGATTAGGATGATACGAGCGGTCGAGAACCCGGGACCTCTGGTTGGTGTCGTCAATCGGTCTCTCTCCTCCATTGGTCGTGCGGGGCACCCTTCAGCTCGACCCCATAGAGTAACATGAGACAGTTGTCTTGCTAAGGAGTGACTCTTGAGGTCCCGGAAGGGAGGGAGAGTGGTAGGGTTGGCATCAGAGACCGTTGAGACTGGAGAAGAGACCAATGACCGGAGTGGACCGGTCCCGTCCTTTCCTAACCGTGGACGTCGGAGGGTCGACCGTTGTAATTGATGATGGATCGTTGTTGTCCTTCTTGAAGGAAAAATCTCGTCGACGGTAAAAGGACTAGGTCCCGACGAATCATTCTTACACTCCGGCCTCCCCCATTTCACTGAGGGGATTCCAGGGTCTCGACCTTCCCTGTCTTAACCCCAAATCGTGAACGAAGATCTCTGGACTACAGAAGGGACGATCCTTTCTCGGGACTCTTGAAAGAATCGGAGACCCAGAGGGTGAAGTAAAACCGAACCCGAGGACACAGGTCAAGACTGAACACAGACGGAGACCAGGACTTCGGGGTAGACCTTAGACGAATCAATACCTTCTACTGTACCCCCCTTCGTACTGACCTATGTATGACCGAAACATTAGTCTGTATGGGTTCAAGTTTAGGATGAAAGATTACTACACTTGAATTCCCTCAGTGCATGAGAACGATTTGGTGTTATTGCCGAAGATGTCTTAGTTTATTACCATAATGAAGTGTCACAACTCCATTTCTAATTTACTCTAGTATAGATTTTTCATGAATGACCTCAAGGGACCACTGGATCACCAATTCTAAACCGGGAAAGTGACGGTACCGGGTCCAAGTTAGGGACCAATCTTTGACTCTAGGACTTTCGGTGTCACACCGGTTTTTTGTTTTGTTTTGTTTTGTCTACACGTTATATGCGTCTCAACCTTAAGGATTCTTGGTTTTTTCGTTACGATCTTAGTTTTGGTGATATTGCTTTTACTTCTTACGGAAACTACTCGAGTAATCGACCGAGCCGTATCGACTCCTTTCTTAGAAACTCGGACTCTTATAAAGGTATCTTTGAAATTTCTGACTTTCCGTTTTACTTTTCCCTGACCCTCTTTTACCCGTCTTGTCGGTTCTTGCGTTTCTCAGTCTGTGCTGACTCGCTGACTTGATTGATCGATTGAGTCTCTGTTGCTGTTTTTCACATTGCACGTACATGATCCTTATGGACTCCCTCTTCCTCTCTCTCTTTTTCTTCGTCATTATCTTCCTGATTCCTAACTCTCAAAAGGGTCTAATTACAGTCTGTGGTTCGGTGTCTAGGTCTTTCGAGTCTCTTGTGGTTCGGGTTATTGAGCGGGGGGTTGGGGGGGCGGGGGTGGGGGTTTAGGGACGTGGATAACATAAGTTTGATGTCTTTTAGTTTTTATTTCCTTTTTCAGAACTTTCTTCGGTTTCCTTTTGTTGTGGGATAGACGTCCCCTCGGTTCTATTCTTAACGTAGGTTTAAGAGGGGGTCTTTGGTCCGTTCCTTCTTCTCTTACTCCACTTTGTCTCCCGACCCCCTTTTTTGGGTGTGTGATCTTAGACATAGGACACTTTAAAGGAAGTTTCGTTTCCTCTTTATTACTGAAAGAATCTGTTTGTTTGTGACTGTCAGAAACATCGGTCATCTGGACAGGACGTTTTTTACAATTTTCTTGAAGTCTCTTTTCCTTTTACTATGTCCAATCTTTAAACCTGGACGTAATTTTTTCCTTCTCATAGTCTCTTCCTTATTCACTTTTAAATTAATTTAAATTTAAATAGAGAAAAATTAACTAGAATTGTCCATTGTCAAAGTTTTATTTTTGTCATTGTTACATAAACTACTATTATTGTACATATCTACTTTACTTACTGTCGTTACTATGTTCCCTACCATTCCTTCTTAATCCTTATAAACGATAATATTCCACGAACGTGATGACATTTCACAATACACTTCGTCAGAACCTAATTAACATTTACATATAACGTTCGAGATCCCGTTGGTGATTCTTATAAAATTTTTTAATATTAACTATACGATTCTTTCCTTTTCCGTCTTTTTCTCACCTTCTGTTTTTATCCTTGTTTTCTGTCCTTTATTTATTTTCATTGTTTATACCATCTATAAGTAGGTTGATATAGTTATTATTGGAAGTATAATTTTCAGATTTATATAGTCAACTTTCTCTGACACTCTCATCTAGTTTTTTCTTCTGGGTTGATGTGCGACGGAAGTTCTTTGGGTGAAATTTATATTTCTATACATATTTAATTTTCATTTCCAATCTCTTTCTATAAGGTACGAGTGTGATTAGTTTTCGTTCGAGCTCGTCAATATAACTAAAGTCGGTCTCCACTAAAATCTCGTTCTTTTCAATAGTCCCTACTTCTCCCCGTAATGTAACACTATTTCCTCAGGTAAGAGGTCCTTTTGTATTATTAGAAAGTACACATGCACGAATTGTTGTCCCGTAGTTTTACGTACTCCGTTTTTGACTTTCTTGACGGTTCTCCTGGTCTATTGAGGTGACAAGGTTTGCTGCTGAGTAGGGGGGAGGTAGTCTTTACCCACGTAGGTCATACGTCTCTTGGTCCTTCCTGTTTTGACTTGACGTTTTGTAGTAGTCAGTCGACTTATATTAACTATGGATAGTTGCCGAAGTGGGTTGCTCTCATCTTATGTGTAGGAGGGTTTTGAGTGTGCCTCGTAAGTGGTTATATCAGGTGTGGGACGGGGGCACGTTGTATGGTAGTGTTTAAATTTCGTTATCTTCAGTTTATTCTAGGTGAGAGTCCGTTGTTACCCTAATTTGATCGTTGGTTATTGTGTTTCCATCGACCTTTTAGGGTTTGATGAACCTATAATTTGTTGTGAAGATTTGTTGTGTACCCAGTTTGTTCTTTAGAACTCGTTTTAAAATTTTATAAAACTTTCTTCACTTTTATGTTGAATAGTTATGCACTATCAGTAGTCGTGATGCCAGTAAGAGACCGACGTCGGGACGCGGTCAGTATCGACTCGAGTGGTACTAACAGTACGTAACCTAGTGAGTCCAGGGTCGAGGGTCCAACTCGATCAAATTGACGTAGAACCAGAAGAGTTAACAGTGACGAAAGTTTTGAGTCGTGTGGAGCCCGACCTCAGGTGGACACAATAGTGTCCACCTCTTCTTTCAATTCCTGGAGGAATGACGTTCGCAAAGATGTCTGTCAACTACAGCATTAGATTGTTACATTACCCGGTGGACCAGGTCTCTCACTCGCGACACAAGACCATCTCCACCGTCTCGTCAGACTTGTCGACGGTCGGAGAGTCAATTCCTCCCCTACGCCGTAACTTATTCCGCACCTGACACTAGGAGACACCGAAAGGAAGGTTAACATTCTTCGTCCCCCAAGATTTTAAGAGGTACTAAGAATCTTAAATGGTAGGAATGTGAACTAATAAGGTTCTTAGAAGATTCTAATAATTGAAGATTACAAGAGACTCAGAGCCCAAAGTATTCGCTATGATTTACATTATTCCATATGTTTTTAATAATGAATTGTGTACCGGGTCTTAAGAAGAACCCTTCTCCTCCTTGACACAAAGACCCCTTTACTAAATTATTCCCGAAACTCCTCTCTGGGGTATCTCTCGGACCTGAAGACTCCTTACTTGACCTTCCTTCGTTCCCTCCCTCTCTCCCAACCCCCCTCTCTACAGTCCACCCACCCCTTCGTGCATTGGGTATCATGAGAGATCTGCGGTCACCCGACTCGAGGTATACTACACCTTCTAAGGTTTAGGAGACATGAACCCTTCTCACTAAAATAAAAAGTATGCTTTGGATTTATTTTAAGACCCAGAGTAGTGCAAGGTCAATCGCAACAGGTCCTGTTTCGGTCGTACGAAACGACCTCCGTCTCTATTGTCGCCACTCACACTTGGGGGACCTCAAATCGTCCGGAGAGATCTCTTCCACCCCGGAGAGACACACCACCCCATCGGTAGATCCCCTGACAAGGATGGTTTCTAATACACCTGTCGAGAGAGATCTTCGTGTCTCGCGTGTCGGACTTGTCGACTTACACTGCCGGGACCGGCCTCTGTAATTTCCTTTAAAGTGGAGGTAGATTTCTTTGTTTCTCTGGCCGGGTCGATCATAAGTCCGAGATACAAAAGAAACCTTGAAAGGACCACCGAGCCGTCATTTCTTAGGTGGACGTTACGTCCTCTGTACCCAAGCTAAAGACCCAGACCGTCTAGGGGACCTCTTCCTTCACCGTTGGGTGAGGTCATACGACCGGACCCTTTAGTGCACCTGTCTCCTCGGACCTTCCGATGTCAGGTACCCTAAAATTTTCTCGACCTCTCCTGAATCGCTGATTTGTGGTGGTGGTGATGGTTGTCCAAAAGAAGTCCGAGATAAAAATTCCAACAGTCTAGGACGCCAAGATACTGAGGTTCTTAGACTCTTATGTTATGTCAAATGTTAAGATTCCGTTGTTGGTGAATGGTGGTGTTGGTCCCGATGGTGCGACAACAAGACAGCGAGTCTACATAGACTGAGAAACACTGGGGTACCTGACGTCGTGAGGTCCGAAGGTACAGAAAGAAACGAGTCTAAGTACAAGTGACTCAGATACTATGGTAGGTTGGTAGAGTAGGAGACAGCAGGGAAAGAGGAGGACGGAAGCTAGAAAGGGTCGTAGTCCCAGAAAAGGTTACTCAGCCGAGAAACTTAGTCCACCGGTTTCATCACCTCAAAGTCGAAGTAGTACTCAGGAAGGCTAGTAATAAGTTCCAATTAAGGAAATCCTAACTGACCAAACTAAAGGAACGTCATGTTCCCTGAGAGTTCTCAGAAGAGGTCTGTTACACGGTCCGTGAATTAGACGTAACAGAGTTAATTGGGAGTCTGGGATACTCTATGTGTAATGACAGAGGTCAAACGTCTACACCGTTGACTTCGTGTCTCAATTCAGTAGTCAGGACCCGGTGTCACCGTCCAGACTTCGGTCCATAAGACTGGTACCTCGGAGGAATGGAGAGACGGGAGATGACGATCGTAATGATGTCCGTGGAAAACAGGGGGTGTCGGGAAAACAGACACTCCACTCGAAAAAAGGTCTAGAACGGGGTCTCTAGACCTTGTGTCTGGACTCCAGACTTCGCACAACACAACTCGACTCAGGATAACTCAACACAACAACACAACATTATCCACCGTAACGTAACTTACACAAACAGGGGTAACCTGAAACTGGGGAGGTCCTGTTTCTGACTTAGACTAAGTCAAACCCCTGACTACGAATCCATTTACAGGTATTATGCTCACTGATTAATCGAGTCATCCGAGACCTTCACTTACGAAGGCCGGTTAATGGGACTCTAGTAGCAGGACACTCGCATAGACCTGTCCCCGACCACTCCACCCACGTGAGGGTTTTCGTGGACTTGCCCACTTCGGTTCGGTCTTAAGTAGGAGTTTCCTGGAACCTTCTTCTCCGTCCTGTCTGGGAACTTCTGAGGCGCAGAGGTCCAGTCCTCATCTATCTCCCCTTGACCTCGGTTCAACTCCTCCCTCGAGCGACTCGGAAGGGACCGTCAGGTCATCTGACTCGAGGTACAGAGGTGACGTCACCATGTCCAACGTACAGACCAACTCCTTGATTCTAGGGAGAACGGTGTACCACACTGTTCCTCGGACTCCCCCCCCGGAGTACAGTCCCCTCCAACCCGTTCTTTTGTCGGGGTTCACGGGGGTATCGGGTAGAAATGTCTATCGGTCTCTTTCCTCCAAAGGTCTTACACTTCCACGACCTCGGTCAACAGGAGAGAAGGAACGGACATCGAAGAAGAGGGAAATCCCGGTCCCCTGGTAGATTGCGGGTCGGACCGAGTACCCTTGAGAAGAGATCCCGACCTGACCGGGACTGAGGAGACGTACCTGACCTCAGGACGGTACCTGGAGGACTCAGAGATCTGTGTGGGATCAACGTAGACGACTTGAAGTCGGACGAGGTCTAGTTTTGGGTCCTCGAGGACTTCAAAGACGGACGGAGTCGGAGAGAAACTGGAACTCAGGACCTTTACGGGTCGACGGGACTCACCTCGGTCGAGACGTCGGGTCGACGGGACACGGATGGAGTCAAGAAGATGGGTTTCTACGAGTGTGGACGGCTCGGTGGACGAGAACGGGATCCAAGTCAAGTTAAGTCAAGTCAGCGAGTCAGTACTCCGTTGAGGAGGGACCTGATGCAGACCAGGAGAAGTGACCTGCGAGACGGACCGGAGAGGCTGTGGTCGCGTAAGGGGGTGTGGTCGAAGGTGTGGTACATGAGTCTACGTCTAGACTGGTACAGGGAGAGGACGAGTGAAGGGTTACCGAGGGGTAATGGATACTGTCTTTCAAGATAAAGGAATCGGGTCGTAAGGTCCGGGAGGTAAGAGAGACAGTGAACTGGGAAGAGACACGATGTCGGTAACGCTTGAAGAAAAGTGCGGAAGAAATGTGAACAAGAGTGACGGACCGTGTAAAAGGAATTCAAGGATGAGTAAGTAATTCGTAGTCAGGATGAGACCAAGGGGGGGACTCAAATGTTGTGGGACGTGTGTTGAGGCGTCACCGGTATTAGTGTAACATAATCTCGAAAAGTAGCACAGACGAAGGGGTTCGGGACCCTCAAGATACCCTTCGGGATAAAACGGTTGTCGAAGTGGGAACGACAGACCGTGGACCATGCGTGTACGACTTACTTACTCCCTTCTTTACTTACCTACCGTCACTCACCGTCACTGTGGGCGTCGTGGGTGGGACCACTACCACACCCACCCTACCTCACTCGTTCCCTCTCACCACTTTGTTTTCCTGTCCTGGTTTCGTACTTCGGTTCCTCCAGCACCGCTGTGGTCGTGGCAAGATTTAGGTAGAGAGACGTCCCCAGGGAGGACATGCCCATCGACACTCGAGACTTTAGGGCCCTTAGGGACATTAAAGGAGGACAAACAATAAAGACGACGGGGACACTCCTCTACGGGTCCGGAATGGGTTCCTACAACGGAAGAAACACCCGCCGCCCCACCCTGCGTCCCCCTGTAGTGTATCTAAGGGGGAGAGGAGTCGTGGTCCTGGGAGGGTCGTCCCCGGTGGGTCCCTGCCGACCCTCTACCCGGTCGTTCCAGATTCGGTGTACCCTCTCCTCTGACCCGGACACCCTGTCCCCCTTGGTCCTTCGACACCCTAAACCTCCTACGTTGGTGACGACGAAGACAGACTCGGGTACCCACCCAGAGGACAGGTTCGAGAGAACATCAATCGGTGTAAGGGTTACGTGAGATTCGAGGCATTCGACTCCCTCAGTCTTGTCTACCTTTCAAGAGATCCTCCTGTGTCTCACAGGTGAAATAAGGGATATAGAGGTCCTGGGTCGTAGTATGGACCGTTTACCATCCCAAGTCAAGTCAAGTCAGTGAATCAGCACAGACTGACGTTGGGGTACTTGGCGTCGTACGGTCCGGAGGGACAAGTAGTGATTGAGGGCCTCAGGTGGGTTTGGGTACAGGTAGCTCAGTCACTACGGTAGGTTGATAGAGTAGGAGATAACAGGGGAAGAGGAGGACGGGAGTTAGAAAGGGTCGAAGTCCCAGAAAAGTTTACTCAGTCGAGAAGAGTACTCCACCGGTTTCATAACGTCAAAGTCGAAGTTGTAATCAGGAAGGTTACTTGTGGGTCCTGACTAGAGGAAATCGTACCTGACCAACCTAGAGGAACGTCAAGTTCCCTGAGACTTCTCAGAAGAGGTAGTGGTGTCAAGTTTTCGTAGTTAAGAAACCGTGAGTCGAAAGAAATGTCAGGTTGAGAGTGTAGGTATGTACTGGTGACCTTTTTGGTGTCGGAACTGATCTGTCTGGAAACAACCGGTTCATTACAGAGACGAAAAATTATACGATAGATCCAACCAGTATTGAAAGGAAGGTTCCTCATTCGCAGAAAATTAAAGTACCGACGTTAGTGGTAGACGTCACTAAAACCTTGGGGGGTTTTATTTCAGACTGTGACAAAGGTGACAAAGGGGTAGATAAACGGTACTTCACTACCCTGGTCTACGGTACTAGAAGCAAAAGACTTACAACTCGAAATTCGGTTGAAAAAGTGAGAGGAGAAAGTGAAAGTAGTTCTCCGAGAAATCAAGAAGAAGTGAAAGACGATATTCCCACCACAGTAGACGTATAGACTCCAATAACTATAAAGAGGGCTGTTAGAACTAAGGTCGAACACGAAGGAGGTCGGGTCGCAAAGAGTACTACATGAGACGTATATTCAATTTATTCGTCCCACTGTTATATGTCGGAACTGCGTGAGGAAAAGGATAAACCTTGGTCAGACAACAAGGTACAGGTCAAGATTGACAACGAAAGGACTCGACGTATATCCAAAGAGTTCTCCGTCCAGTCCACCAGACCATAAGGGTAGAGAGAGTTTTAAAAGGTGTCAAAGAACACTAGGTGTGTCAGTTTCCGAAACCGTATCAGTTATTTCGTCTTTATCTACAAAAAGACCTTGAGAGAACGAAAAAGGTAGTAGGTCACCTACGACCGTTAAACTAGAGACCAAGGAGACGGAAAAGATTTTGGTCGAATTTGTAGACCTTCAAGTACCAAGTGTATAACGACTTCGGACCGAACCTCTTAAAATTCATAATGAAATGATCGTACACTCTACTCACGTTAACTTCCCACTCTTCGAGTTTATGACACAACTTGCCCACCTACCTACCTGTCTATATTTACTTACCTGTCTCTCTTCCTTCCAACAGAAAGGACTTCGGTCTCTCGATATCCCGTCACCGTAGAGGTTCCAGGTAGAGACCAACGTTTACACTCGTAGTCTCGTACCTACAGGAACCCTTCCTCACTCTCCGACCCCTAGTTTCAGTCCCCAGCGAACGTGTGTGTGTGTGTGTGTGTGTGTGTGTGTGTGTGTGTGGTAGGAGAGTTCAAGAGACGAGTTTAGATCGTAAGGTTATCACGGAAATGTACGAACCTCTGTGGGGAAAGGAACCGACCCCAAGGGTATTGACCCACCCGTAAGCTTAAAGGACTCCTCGAAATTTGTCATGTCTAAAGACTCGGGGTGGACTTTGGATGGTGAGTCTTATAACGGACCACCCTGGTCCTTAGACAAACAAACCAAAAACAAACAAACGAACAAACCGGTACGGAGTTCTGAACGTCCTAGAATCAAGGGGTTTGTCTCTAACTGGGACCCGGAAACCGTTACTTTCGTGTCTCGGGATCGATGATCGGTAGGTCCCTTAAAGACCTAAGACACGAAAATTTTGTAGAGTCCACTAAGACGGTTCATCTGTCCATATCCTTGAAGGGTCGATGACCACACTCAAATTTGCGGTCCGTTCCGTAGGACGTGGACCGTGGAGGGGAGGGGGTCCCGTCGGAGTACGGAACGGGAGGTGGGGTCTATACGTCGGATTACTTTTCCGAAGTGTAAGGGTCCGTATGAGTCCAAGAGAGTGGTGGTTCGAAAGTGAGTTCAAGTAGAGAGACGGAAAGGGAAGGAGGTGGACTCTTGAAGATGTGTAGGAAGGAAACTCCAAGTCTTTTACGGTGAAGAGGGGCCTTCGGAAGGTGTGGATAAAAGGTCGGTCAGTCTTGAAAGTAGAATTTTTTTCTTTTTCTTGAAAGTAGAAGAAGGACTCAGAGTGTCGTGGTGGGTGTGGTAGTCTTGTGACAGTGAGACGGGGCCTTAATGTCAGTTGGGAGGTTAGGTACCCAATGTGTAGGTACCGAGTTGGTTACATAAAGTCCCTTTTTTTCTTTTACCGTCTTTCAAGGTTTTTCGTTTTAAACTTAAACGGTGTACGATCGTTGATAAACGTATCGTAAATGTAACATAATCCATAATATTCATTACATCTCTACTAAATGATGTAGACCCTTCTGTACACATTCAGTATACGTTTATGATACGGTCAAATATATTCCATGAACTCGTAGGAGACTAAAACCTTAGGTGTCCCTAGGACCTTGGTTAGGGGACACCTATGACTCCCTACAACATAGGTTATTACGAGGACCTTTTGTCAAACGTAGATATCGGAACTACTTCGGAGGGTCCTTAGGAAACTCCATCTACTACTGTTACTGCTGCCGTCGTTTTTGACTAAAACACTTTACGAATCGTGGAAGATGTATACGACGATCTGGAAACTTCAAAGTGTTGTTGACCCACTCGTCGATGGTAATAATAGTCCGGGTAGAATGTCTAGCGCCTTGTCTCCGGGCCTCTCCACTTAAGTGAACGGGACCCAGTGTGACCATTCACCACCTTGGTCCTAGATTGGGTCCTTTACGAGGTTGGGAAAATGTTTACTCCTGTGACCGCGAGTCCCTTGATAAACGGGTTTGTGTGGTAAGAGTATTCACCACGGTTCAACAAAGTCGGCACAGGTTGAGACACGCTGGGGTACCTGATATCGAGACAGGTACTCTAAGAGGTCCGTTCTTATGGTCTCACCCAACGGCACAGAAGGAGGTCCCTTAGAAGGGCTGGGTCCCTAGTTTGGACACTGAGAAGTCATAGAGGACGTAATCGTCCACCCAATAAATGGTGGTCGCAACGGACGTGTCAGTATTAAACGTGGGTCATCGGAGACTAGGGTCTCGAGGTGTTAGGGTACACCGGGGTCAAATTTGAGACGATTCGGTAGGGGTCTAGTTGGGATCGGACAAGGTCCGAGAGAAGGAGAAAGGTGTTGGGGAGTGGGAACTCTGGACGGGAGAGGAGAAGGGCCGGACTAGACGGGAGACTAGAGTAAAGATCGGTCGGACGGGGTGGAGCTCAAGAGACCTTCCTTGTGGGTCGGGAACGTTTCCGGTGTCGAGTCGACCGTCCGTGTTCAGGTCACGGCGATCGTTCGAAAAGGGACAGTGAAGGGGGAGGTGTAAGGTCGACCCCTTCCGACTCCGTCCACACCCCTCATTCGTAGGAGGAGAGGGACCCAGAGTCAAAGAGGTAGACAGCCCGTCTATTACCGTCCCGATTTTCTTCTGACTACTGGTGCCCCATTTTCCGTAACATTTGAGACCACCAGATCCGGACTCGTAGAGTGAGGGTCCCGGACCAGTCCTCCCACCCTAGGAGTCAGACGGACCTTGGGTTGAAACGGCGGGACCGACCGACAATGGACGGGTGGATTACAGGGGCGTCGGACGCATTGTTTGTCCTAGTGTTGGTTTCGTATTTGTATTTTGTATGAAACGTTTCATTATGAGGTATTCATTTAATATCGTCAATGATTTACTTCCCGGGACGGAGGGAGACACCTCTGTCGTCTGATTTCGGCTGCGCATCGACATGTTAGTCCATGGAAAGACCACCCTTTGAACCGAGAGAGTCCATCCAGAGGTCGTATCGGTAGGGTGGGTGACTCTTCCTGGGTTTGGTAGATCTCCCGCTGACGACCAACATTGACATCGACAAGACCTGTGTACAACGTTTTGAGAAAGGGCATGTACAAAGAGGAGGTTGGGAAATGTTTTAGATATTTTCAACGACTATGCGTGAAACAAAAGTCCGACCGAACTCGAGTAAAGGTCGAGACGGTGAATAAACGACGCACTAGAATCCGTTCAGTAAAGAAAGGAGAGACGGGGTGAATGTAGACGTTTCACCCGTCTTATGTGTAAATATGAATAAATTATGGGTATTATGACGTTTCACCCGTATTATGGATTATATGTATTATTGGAAACTCCCAAGGTACTCTCAATGTTCCTAGTCTGTATCTCCTTCATTTAATATTAGGAATTTCGAGATAATGGGAGTACAAGATCTACTTCTTTGACTCCGAGTCTTCGGCATAATGAACGAGGTGTCGATCATTCTTCGTCCCGACGGAATCCCAGGTCCTGGGGACAAAGGTGTGTCCTTCCACACGGAGTCAAGTACTTAAAAACTCCGGTCCTCCATTCCGAGCCCTACGAGGTCCGGTTCCTGACTAGAGAAATATGTGGAAAGGAATGTTGGGAGGAATCAGTATCGACCGGTCCAGGGTCTAGAGTCGAAGTCCAGGAGGTCTCACCCAGTCTCACCTGTCCCAGTCAGTCCTACCCGATCCGTCCACGTCGCCCACCCCGGGACACGGGACACACGTGGCCTTTGGGACGTCTGTGTCCTGTCCTTTCGTCGTCCGAACAACGTTAACTAGACGGGTACTACTACGCCGTTTGAGTGGAGGTGTCAGCCCTCGAGTCGACAGTCGGGACACAAGGAAAAATGTCGGACTCAGTCGTCCGTCTCTGTGTGGCGTACCGGGACGGAAGCTCGGACACCTAAATAATCCCGACGAAGGGTCTCTTTCTATTCTTGAGAAGGATTCCTAGACCGAGACCCGTTAAATGAAAATTAAAAGCGAAACTTCTGTTACTACTCTATGGTAAAGAGTGAGTAGGTTGACTGTCTCTAATCTTTCTATTTGGTGTGGGCCCTAACTGGTCTCCTACCACTTCTCTGACCACGAAATGTCAGTCACCTTTACGTTGTACATGATGTAAAAACTCAATCTGTTCCGACACCAGGATCACACTAATCTGACTGATCAAAAGACACTCATACCAAAGTCACACAGACGGGAGACTACGGGAGAACGTTGTGGATGGCAGAATGAACCCAAAGAGAATGGAACCCGCACCCCATAGTGAAGTGCCGACGAGGTCGTTTCGCGTCGGCGACGAGGAATGGAACCTACTTCCCATAGAGGAGTGGCAGCGGGAAGGACTGGAAGTTACACCCTACCGAGGAGATCCGGGAGGACGCGGTCTCGTCGGTGGCGAGGAACCTGTACCCAACTAGAAGGGCCGGCGGCGGGGACCGGAGTCCGCGTCCCACCGAGGAGGTCTGGTAACGGGGACTGGAGCCTGCGCCCCACAGAGGAGAGGACGGTGTCGGTCGCGTGAGTCGCGATCGCCGACACTACCGGCCGCGTGACCTTTTCCAGTCAAAAGTAAGGTTAGGGTTTCTTTCCGTTACGGTTTCTTACGAGTTTGATGGCGTGTTAACGTGAGTAGAGTGTGCAATCATTTCATTACGAGTTTTAAGAGGTACGGTCCGAAGTTGTTATACACTTGGCACTTGAAGGACTACAAGTTCGACCAAAATCTTTTCCGTCTCCTTGGTCTCTAGTTTAACAGTTGTAGGCGACCTAGTAGCTTTTTCGTTCTCAAGGTTTTTTTGTAGATGAAGACGAAATAACTGATACGGTTTCGGAAACTGACACACCTAGTGTTATTTGACACCTTTTAAGACTCTCTTTACCCTTATGGTCTGGTAGACTTGACGGAGAACTCTTTAGACATACGTCCAGTCCTTCGTTGTCAATCTTGACCTGTACCTTGTTGTCTGACCAAGGTTTATCCTTTTCCTCACGTAGTTCCGACATATAACAGTGGGACGAATAAATTGAATATACGTCTCATGTAGTACTCTTTGCGACCTGACCTTCTTTGTGTTCGACCTTAGTTCTAACGGTCCTCTTTATAGATATTGGAGTCTATACGTCTACTGTGGTGGGAATACCGTCTTTCACTTCTCCCTGTTTTTTCGGAGAACTACTTTCACTTTCTCCTGTCACTTTTTCAACCGAAGTTCGAGTTGTAAGTCTTTTGCTTCTAGTACCGTAGACCAGGGTAGTGAAGTACCCTTTATCTACCCCTTTGTCACAGTCTGAAATAAAACCCCCCGAGGTTTTAGTGACGTCTACCACTGACGTCGGTACTTTAATTTTCTGCGAAGGAGGAACCTTCCTTTCAATACTGGTTGGATCTGTCATATAAGTTTTCATCTCTGTAATGAAACGGCTGATTCCAGGCAGATCAGTTCCGGTACCAAAAAGGTCACCAGTACATACCTACACTCTCAACCTGACACTTCTTTCGACTCGCGACTTCT